>CM040425.1:118623137-119223137 GCA_022702705.1 Papilionanthe hookeriana x Papilionanthe teres
ATTGTGAGCCTCGCTCGACGACCTTAACATGCCTCCTCGGCATGAGCCCCTTCTGCTCATAATCTATTCATGCCCACATGCCTGTCGAACGTGCTAGCTCGACCTTCGTTACCTAAGCGAGGAACGTCTCGTGCTAGCCAAAGCTTACACGAATAATGTACTAGCCAAAGCTTAATATTTAAGTCATTTAAAAAACAGCCAAAGATTTCCTAATAGTGACGTGCTAGCCAAAGCTTAATTTTAAAACTTGTTTATATTAAATTAAATTAAAATTTAAATTAATAATATATAAAATAAGATAAAAGCTCCTTTGTATGATTAACCATTTATTTTGTGCATTTATATGCTTATTTTAACTATTTATTTAATAATTTGTTCATTTAAAAGCTATTTTTCGTAAGTTTAACAAAGCTTATTTTATTAGAAAATAATTAACTCAATCATATCACTTGTTTAATAAGACTAATTTGATTAAAAATTAAATAACACGATAGCCTTAATTTTAATTTGTTCAATAAATGTTGTATGAATAGAAATTAAATAGCTCGATAACACTAGTCATTGATTTGCTTGATAATGCATCAATTATCATCATATAAAATGAACATGAATCAACTCAAATAGTTGGAAAGATAAATGAACTAAGCTTCAACTTATACACAAAAATTTGAATTGAGCTCTAGCTCAGTCCAGACTTAAATCTTATAAAAAAGCTCAGTCTTGAGCACAACCCTAAAAGCTTGATTTAAGCCTGAGCCGAGCTCAAGCTTGAATTTTAAAAGTAAGCTCAAACTTTATCACAATTCTACACTAATCAAGTCAGTTCATTTGTAGCCCTAATGGCCAGCATGGATAGCTAGTGACGCAATGATAATGAAAAATGTTATGAAGATTGTGGTTGTAGTTGATGGATGGTGATAGTCTCTAGTAATAATATCATCAGTTGTCGATGATTATGTTTGTTTTTAAACACTCAACTGACTAAAAATAAAAATATTTAAAAAAGTTAAAAATAAATTTTTTAACTAAGACAAAAGCATAAAATTATAAAATAAAATTGATGCCAAACAAAATTTTAAAATTTTCATATTATTTAGAGTTTACTTATATTTTTTTATAATAAAATGACTTTGATTGCCCCAAATAATGTAAGAACATGTGTTTATATTAGAAGTTTTATCAAGCCACATTTTTTAATCAAATGATAAGAGAAAATTTAAGATTTAAAAAATTTTCACGAACCATTGTGAAGGTTTAGCATTACGCTAAACTTCATCATGACTCGTCGAAGGAGTTCCTTGTCACCCTAAATTCTAGTATATGCAAAACGTCGGTGATTCTAAAAAATTAACTATTACGCTCTCTTTGGTTGCCTACCATGTTTTGTACCATATCTTCATAATTGTGCAAGGAATTATCCTCACAATCATGTGCTATACTTACGTAAGATCCTACATATAAGTGCTCACATAAAATAAGTCATGATCATTTTATTAGATATATTGTTACCTCTAAATATCAAAATCTTGACTTTACAGTGTATTTTATTTGATTTTTTCCTCCTCTTCCATCATGGGGAGACTAGCCATCTACACACTTTAGATCATCTTCTTCCAATAAAAGAAGATGTTCCTAGTACGAAAGAAGAAGAAGAAAATCATTAATTCTTTTTTTTTTTTTTTTTTTTTACTTAAGCTTAATGATTTTTAACTTATGATTATATATAAGGGGAGGACTTGATACTCTATCTTTCAAGTTTGAAAAATATCTCTTAATGAATATTTGTCATCATTAAAATGAGGAAAGAATGTTCACCCCATGAGCCCTTATTATGATTTTGATGATTATAAATTACGCTAAGGAATAAATCGATTGATAATTTTATTTATATGATTGCAACTATAATCTTATATGAAGGCATGCAAATTAATGAAATAGAACTATGTGCATGTCTTTCATATGTAAAAGGCACACATCTTAGAATAATATGATGTTATGATCTAGCAAGCGAGCTATATGAATATATAGAAAATAAAATCAAGAAGATTTTGCCTTGTCAGTCATTCATGTCATTCAAAAGCAAGTAAAAAATATTTTATTATATCATCTATAGTCTACATCATTAACTAATTTTGAATCGTATAAATTTAAAGTCATATAATTATATTATTGAAATAGAATTTATTTATGAGCATTCATAAAATTTTATGATTGATTATAAGTCATCGCGAGACTTCGGAGAGGTTTGCATCACTTTACAAAAGTCTAGAGAGTTTGGGGTCTAAGAAAATAATTATAACAGGCCTCCATAAATATGTGTGGGCCTCTACAATTCAAAGTTCGATATTAAGAAAGTTTTAATGATAGTTTCTGCATATTTGAATTTAAATATAATTAAACAATTGAAATTTTGGAGTAAAAATAATTTTAAATTAATTTAATTATTTTAACGATTAAAATAATAGCATTCACCACATACTATAAAATGTTCACTTAATGGCTTTATTATTTATTGTTCGTCAATTTATCCTTCTTAAGAATATCCTAGCTTTCTCTTACGTCTCATAGTGCCCCTAGTTTTTTCATGGCATATTTTCTAAGTAGAAAACATATTTAAAAAAATAAGATAAAAGTTTGCTTTATCATGGAAGATTCTTTATTAATTTAGAGATCAAGGTGACCTTTGTTTATTCATCCATGTCAACATTGCATATAAGAGCCCATTTTATCTATTATATTTTTCTATGGTGATTTTTTGAATGATTATTTATATATTTTTGGTAAAGAATAAAAAAAAAAAAAAAAAAAAAACAATGCCTATGAATTACATTATAAAAGCTTAACTACCTATGAAGGAGTACAAATAGTTTATTATGTGTATGTTTTATAAGAATCCAAGATGTAGTGAACACCTTGGCATGGATATAGACTTTGATGAATCCATTTAAAATTCTTACATGTTCATATATTTTTGTGCTTTTTACATGCTTTACATTATGTGCTTCAAGATAAAAATATTTTGATTACATAAATATGCTACTCATGTAAAACTTCAAATTTCTCACCTTATTTACTTTTAATATTTAATTTTATTCTCAACATTAATTTTCATCTTCACACTAATAAAAATTTAAAATAGAGGAAAAATTTTATTACAAGATATAGATAATTCTTTTAAAAAACTTACTAGGTCACTCCCTGTTCCTCGGTTCAATGTAAACCAACATCTATAATGAAATTATTGTTAATAACATATTAATATTTAAATGATTAAATTTGTGGGAATAGTTTTGTGATGATCTATTATTTTTAATTTGGGATGTTAAAAATGACGGCCTTTGGACATTGTGATGAGCTAAAAAATATCTCAAATATTTTAGGATAATGGATGTAGTAAAATTTTGAAGACATTGATATGTGAATCTAAAACATCTTTTACACCCTATCCATTAGAGATAAGGGAGTTAATGGGGCTAATCTTGCATTCTTTTCTATTTGTCTTGGCTTTAACTTATGAGATAAGTTAGTGATCCCTGAATATTAATGCTTACGTTTTACACTTAATATTTCTTTATAATAATAATATCCCTTACTTAGCAATGGTGCCAAAAACTTGACTCCATAGGATATTTATGTTTTCTTTTTTTATATGAAAATTTTCTACTTTATAATAAGGGATTTTACGCAAGTATACGTATCGTTTATCAAGCAATATAAAACTTTTTGATTAAGCCCCGAGATATCGTACCCACCGGAAAATGTCTAAAAATATAAAGAAATAAGAAAATTAACTTTTTTTTTTACTTTTTAAATTGATTTTTTAAAATTGATAATTCGAAAATTGTTTTTGATGTTTTTTTTAATAAAAGGTAAGCAACCAACTAAAATAAACAAGTCTACTAAATGATATGAAGGAAATGAGAATAAAATATCTTTTTCCTCTTTTAACGAATTAGTAATAACCATGGAATTTCGTTGGGGAAGTATTTAAATGTGTTGTGTCAAAGGAGCAATTATATTCTTTACCTTTACTTGGTTCTATAAAGAAAATTGGTTAATTTGAAGTTTTGAAATTTTGTAGATGGGTTAGGCAGGGAAGATACCATCTCTCACTCTAGAGTTTCCTCTATTCCCTCTAACTGGGGGCTAACATCTCATAACAAAATTAAAAACATCAAACCAAATTAGTGGGCTTTAGCCTGTCACTCTAAAGATGTCTAATTTTACTCCCCATTAAAAACATATCTCCCTATTTATTTGCATTCAATTATATAGACTACAATTTTCATCCATACAATTGCATATGATTCTTTCCAATTGTTGATTGAGACAATACCACATTGGTTCTTACATAATCTCACAACAAATTTTAACATCTTAATTGGCCAAATCAAGAAGTAAATTAAGTGCAAGGAAATAAATCATCATGACTTCTTCCAACATTAAACATATATACTTCACACAACTTCCTTCCATAATTTAATTACTTCTTCATTTAAAAGGAAAGAGATAAAGAAAACTACTCAGAACTCTTGGAGAAAACACAAACACAAGTTGATTTACAAGTGGAAATCATAGTGAAAACACAATAAGTTTTACTTCAAAACCAAATGTAAAAACAAAGATAAACACTTATCTGAAAATCCTCTCCACAGGACTCTAAAAGTTCCACTGAAATTTTGTTTTCTACTAAAAGACTCTACAAAGGTTGGCACCCAACTCTGTTGACTTCAACTTTGACTTTAGACTCAAATACAAACTAGATAAATGGATGAAAGAAAATTGGTGAGAAGAAGGCTTCACACAAACCCCTTTCTCCTTTAAAACTCTCTTAAACTAAAAAGACTTAACAAATTAACTCTAAACAGTAAAAAGAAGACTCTAAGAAGACTAAGAAGGACTCTCTTCTGATTAGAAGACTTTATTCTTATAAATTCTTCAAAAGATGCTTTGGTGTCTCTTCAAAATATGTCCAGATTCAATGTATCCACCAAAGAATGCATCTTTTCATTCAAATCTGCAGCCCAAAGGAAGTTACCACCAAAAGTTGCTTCAAACACCCCTTGAAAATTGCACCAAATTTGATTTAATTTGTATTTTTAAACTGCCGCGCCTATACGCCAACCATGCGGCTCTTAGCCGCCACAGGCCAAATTTTCACATAGCTTATTTTTGCTCCAAATTTGATCATCTTTTGCTTTTTTTATCATAATCAGTCATTTTAATCATACCCGCAAGAAAAACACAAAAATACATTCCATTAAAGTGCAATATCATAAAAAATAAGTATAAAAATATGCATATAAATACTATATATTTTAGGTGTATCAAAATTCCCCAAACATAAAATGTTACTTGTCCTCAAGTGACTCTTAATCACAAAAAAAATTTTAATATGCAAATTATGTAAATAAGTTTCTTATGAAGGTTTCAAAATCTTTGTTCTAGAAATGAAACAGTCAAATTTAGAAAAAATTTTAGTAAATAAGACCAACTTCAAGTTTAGAAAGTTCTTAAGTAAAGGATAATGAAAATATAAGTTTCTATATAATTCAGAAATATTTGTAGATTCTTCAAATATTGGATTCAAACATCTTATTTTTCTCACTTAAAAATTTTTATTTGAAAATAATTTTACTCACTATATCATAATCTCAAGCTTTAGATTTTCTCAAAACTTATATTTTAAACTTTAGGTATGAAACCAATTTTTGATTAGGCCCTTAAATCCTCAAGCTTCTCCTTCCTTTTCACATACTATTTTTCACTTTTTTTCTCTTTTTTTATAAGGCAAGGATTACTGTATCTAGACAGACCTTTAATGATTATGAATTCCACCCTTCCATTTAAAACAAAGGTCTGATATGTATCTTTCACTTAAAATAATAATAATATTGTTGAAAATTATTTCTTAATAAAAAAATTTTAATTTTTGAAAAATAAAAGTTAAATCTTCTATTTTTACAAAAATACAGTATTTCTTACTAAAGATAGTTTAACTATATTTATCATTTCTTTACTAAGAAAATTTTAACTTCAAAACTTTCATTATTACTATAAAATTTAACTAAATTCTCTTACTCATTTCTATATTCAAAATTTTGCTTCCCTAATATAACTTCATTCACATAATTGTTTACAATTAAAAATCAAATTTCATTATAAGTATTCTTGGGAACAAATAAAATTTTAGTTTTTGAAAATTTATTTTTAAAATTCCCCCAAAACTTTAAAGTTTTAGTTAAGATTAAACATTTAAGCATAAAAAATGATGCATGAGTAAGAATTAAAAACAAAAATACCATGCTAGCCAGAATTTTCATATCCTAAATATGCAAGTATAACAGTTTAAAAACAATGAGTAAAAAAGAAATCAAATTTAGTTTTATCAGTTTTTCATAAAATAAAATTTCAAAAGACTATTACAGTAGTGGAGGTTTTCAAAGCAACACACTCCAACTTTAAAATGACTAAAATCACAACATTAGATAATATATGGTGACAAATTTTGAAAAGTTTAAACATGCAATTTAAATAGGGGTTTTCTAATAGTGTTCTAAATTTTCCTAACAGTTTTGGAATTAAATTATACATTATTGAAAACTCAAACACTAGATACATATTTAGAACATTTATTACCACAAACATATCATAAACATACAACATAAAACATCAATTTATCATAAAAAAGTTTTAATGTGCATATAAGAAATATTCCCAACAATGCTCTACACAATATCATAGTTCATACCAAAACACATCACATAAAAATTTAATCAACACATCACATATACGAACATCAAATAAAAACATCACAACACATAAGAAAAGCATATAACAACATCACAAACTCAACACAACATTCCTAATCATAATCCTCATCATTATCATCTTCATTACAATCTCTGGATGGCACATAAGGTATATAAAAAGGATGAGGGCGCATCTCAGCACTGTGATCGCCTCAAATCACTCTGTCTATGTAATGTTGATAATTTTCTCCTCATACTCATCATGTTTCACAATATACCTTTCAATATTTTCTATCTTACCATCCATATCTCTAACATGTTCTTCGGTAAGACTCACTTTCTTTAAAATATTTCTTAGCAATCTAGTTTGTGAATCTCTTGAAGATGATGCATGTGAAGTAGAAGCTCGAGAAGTAGAGGCAACAGAAGTAGCGACACTGGAAGCTCTAAAAAATCCTCCTTTCCAGCCAAATAATGAATGCACAGTGTAAGTTTTTACATTTACATTGGTAGTGGGTTTAAGTGGCTGAAGAATCTCTTCCCATGTTTCAAACTTCATTCCAGACTGCTCACAAATAGAATGAATTAGAGAAGTAAATCTCATACCTGCAGTAGCAGCAGCTCGCACAGTTCATCACAAAATCAAAAATAATAACCCCTATGTCTATAGGCTTTCCTTGCTGAATACAATGGTTTAGAACTGCTCTTTCTCTCGTAACTTCACTAAAATTACTTGAAGGCAATAACTTTGATGAGATAAAGTAATGTCATGCCTTTGAGGTGACATTCAACTTAGAGGCCTGAAAATTTACTCTTCTCTCATTTGTTATCTTCTATAAATCTCTTCCATCAGTAAGAAAAGACATTATCTCATCTAGCTCTCCCTTAGAAGGATGATAGTTGACATAAAAACAAAACTTCTCAGGAGGTAAATGGTAAAAGACATTAATTAGCGCGGGTGAAAATTCTACTTGCTGACCTCGAACCATCACCATATTTTCTTGTGCTACTGGCAAGTTTGCATAAAAATCTCTAACAACAAAAATAACAGCAACAACAGAGAAGCAATAGTAATTTTCTCAACTTCTTTGAATAATCATTTCTTCAATCTCTCCCCCTGGTTTACTAAAAACTCGTTCAAGAATTAATTTAAGCGACGAAAGTGCGTCGGCGTATCTATCCTCCGCTCTAGAACTGACAATTTTGTTGGAATCAAATCTGCCTTCTCTTTCAAGCGTTTAGACTTTGGAGCCATATCTAAAAATTCATAAAATATTCACCATAAATTCCAAAATCAAACTAAATTTGCTAATTTAACTTCCAAAGATAATTTTCACTAAATCCAAACAATTTCTCATGCTTTTCCTCAAAATTTTCACCATGAATATTAATTTTCAGATTTTTCAATAATGTACTCAAAATACATGGTGAAAATCAAAAAAATTTACTTAGGAGAAGTGATCATACCTTAAGGAATTCAAATCCAACAAATTTCGTCAAAATTGGCTCTTAAATGATCCTATTAAGTGATGTACTATGCTCTTTTTTCGTGAAATCTAGAGGTTGAAGGTGATGGGGGGTTAAAATGGAAAAATTTCGGGTTTTTAACTGTAGAAAATTGATATTTCGTGAACCAGCGCCAATGTGAGGAGCATACGGTGCATAGCCACAAAATTTGGCACTTAGCCGCCAGTGCCCAAATTTTGACAATTAATTTAATTGCACTAAAACATTGAGTTAATCACCCTCAATCACTTAAAATAATTGTACCAAACTATTTTTACTGAAAATTTCCCCTATCTAATATAAAATAATTAGATAGGGGTTTATATTAATCTAGGGTCTTTAAGTTTCCTATAAGGGCAAGCCCCTATAGTTAATTACAACCTAGTGTCGACATATTTTTAGGTTAAATGTTGTATTTTTAAAAAAGGGGTCGCCAATAAAAGTTGTCGGCAAATTTTCAGATTTTAAATTTAATTTAAATATATATATATATATATATATATATATATATATATATATAATTTGAAAAGTAGCATTTAGTTTTTTGAAAATAATTTTAAGTTTGAAAATTTTAAGATATGAAATCAAACCGATCTCACATCCCAAATAGTTTATATAAACGAGCATCACATCACAAACCGTATATCTATCCCGAAGAATAGACACACTGCTTGACGATGAGGCTCGATTAAATAAACTAGAAGATTTGTGACATCCATTTGGTCTGCGAACCAATTTTATAAGCCGACAAGTTCCCCTGCTTAATATAAAGGAATTAGACAAGGGTATATTACCTGGGTTCTTAAAGTTCCCTATAAGGGTAAGCCCCTATAGTTAATTACATCTTAAATGACAGGAATCATTTAAGAAAACTCTCGATAATGATCAGTGGTTTTGCTCTCAAGAATTTCAAAGTTTAAGGTTTCAAACAAATTGAATTTTGGAAATTTCAATAGGGAATAGCTCTAATTTGGAAAATTTTATTTTAGGAGTCTAAAGGAAGAGAAGTAGGGGATGCCACGGACCCGAAGTGAACATCGATGACTTCCCAATTATCCTATGGTTTGGCTTCAATTTGAGAGTATTTATTTAATGTTTCAATCCTGCCAAATTTAATTAATTAGGACTTATATTTGTATGACTTGATCATATAAATAGCATCGAAGATGTGAGGGTTTATGTTGTACCAAACGACTACCTCGGAGTCCTAAGACCGGTTAGGGCTTAATTTGCATAACATGATTATACAAATGCCTAACAAAAAGTTGAGGATTTATATTGCACTAGGCAAACTACCTCAAAATCCAATGACTTTGTTATTTAATTCTAAGAAAGGTTTTGCTGAAGTAGTCACAAGTTTTGCTGATAGCGATGGCCGTGCTGCCCACTATGCTCCAAGCTCCTTGTTGTTGCAGAGTTTTAGTTTTAGAAAGTGAAAATCAGGAGATGAGAGAAGTGTTTTAGTTTAGAGGTGTCTTAAGGTTAAAATTTCTTAATATTTTAATTAAAACAAATCTTAAAGTTGGTTAAATAGAACAGATTAAGATCACACTGTTCCGTCATCCCGACACCGTTATTTTCATCGGATTCACTTAGTCCAAATGAATTTGCTAAACTCAACTAAATGAGTTCCACACTTTCATTTAAACTGTGGAAAATCTCGTTAGCAACACGTGGGTTACATCATCCGAGGGATTCCCGATCATCCAATGAGACGTTTTAATTTAATTGTAGTTGTAGTTTTGTTGTTCTGTTTGTGATTAACTTTTGAGTTGTCTTATATTTTGAATGTTGTGGGGGTGAATTTTATCTTGTGTTGATTTTAATTTAGTTTTAGGTTTCAGTTTCGTGGCTATCCTAAAGGTTTCAGTTTTCATGCAGGGTGACAATCTTGTTTAACATGCAAGTTTTGCAAGGAAGGAAAGTAAAATACAACACAGGTAAATAAATTGCAATAAAATAAAAGCGTATCTGGCAGGGTCTTCACGTCATTCCAGGCTTCGTTGGAGAGGGAGAGGCTCGCTGGAAAGGGATAGGACCTCGGCCTAGGGACACGAAGAAGGAAGAAGAGCTTTTGTTGGTGAGGGTATGTGTGGCTTGTGAAGGGGTGAGGCAGCAACCTTTTTCTTTTTTTTTTTAAGATATATATAGTGGAGTTGGTGAGTGGGGAGAGGTAGGTGAAAATCCAATGTGAATTGGAGGTTTGGGTAAGTTGGCTAGGCTTGGGTTAAACCCTTGGTCACTTGGCTAAACCTTTGCCCAAAGTGTTTGGAACAAGCTTTAAAGTCCAAGGAAGAGTTTAGGTGGGTTTGGGAGGCTGCCATGGAAGTTTGGGGTTGGATTTGAGTGTTTAGGAGTGAAGGAAAATTGATATGAGGGGGAAGTAGATGTCACCTCCCCTTGCCCATTTTGGCAAATTTGACTTTGTATGCCCATGAGATGGTTCCATATGTCATGGAATGGTATGTATGGGGTCATGACAAAGTTTCATGCAAATAGCATTTTAAATTTTCATGAATTTTGAAAAATAATGTCAACATTCCATATTTGGATAAAGAGCCATGTACATGCATGGAAGGTTGGTACGATGCCATGGAATGGTGTTTTAAATATCATGGGATGATAATATATTGATAATATGTCATGTGGGCTCAATTTTGGGCTTTTGAAATTAAATAAATGGGCTTTTAAACATGCACATAGGTATGGGCCTTTAACATGCATGTAATGATTTTGATTTTTTTAAAATCAAATATGGGATGACCAAATTGAATTGGAATTAATTGAAATTGGATTTAGATATGTTGAAATTTGATTGAAAATTGTTTTGGAGATTCCCATTGGTCATGGGGTTCAATTTGAGGGGAATTGAGTTTATGGGCCAAAATTGGGCCTTTAGACCCAAATGAATTTTAAAAGGGGTTTAGGCCAAAATTATGGTCAAATGAATGTTGGGTTTGGTATAGGAATGTACCATGCAAGTTTTAGAACAATTTTGAAGAGAATTTGAATTGAATTGGATTGGATTTTGGTATGTTTGGGTTCATGGGTAATTTAGGGCAAAAATTGGGGTTTTGGGTTTAAGTTGAAATTGGATTCAAATGTAGACCAAATTGAGCTTGGTTTTGGTTGAAATTGGTATTGGGGATATTGATTTGAAGTTTAGAATTGAGTTTGATCAAAATTAGGATCAATTGGAGTGAATTGGTTGGACGTTGGGTCCATTTGGGTTAAGAATAGGTCAAATTGGGGATTTTGGTAAAAGTGGGCCAAATTAGCAAAATTAGGTCATTATGTAGTTGAAAAAAATGAAATTGGGAATATTTTAGATTTTTTGGAATTTTCTGGGAAGTTTTGGAATTTTTGGATTTTTTGGGCCAATAGGGGTATTTAGGGTATTAAGAGGTTATTTGAAGGGTATTGAGGTATCTTGGTGGATTTAAAAGGTGGGGATTGTTTCAAAATTATTTTTATGATTTTTGGGAATTTTGGCTAATTTTTGGGAGTTTTTGGAGAGTCTTGGAGTAAGCTTATGGACCTTAACCTAGTCTAACCACTTTGGGACCAAGCTTAGCCAAATAGTAACCACTTTATGATCCTTCAGATATTGACCTTAGCCATCTTAATCAAAGACCAGTAGCTTTGGTTCAATCATGTGAGTTTCTTAAAGGGTAGAAGGAGCAAAATTCAAGGTTCAAGATTAAAGGATGAAATGAGTCAAAGGTGTGTGTGTGTGTGCAAGAGAAGCTCAAGTCACCCAAGGTAGTCCTAAGGCTTAAACATCCTATAGGAATTCACTATTGGTTGCCCATATGGGGTTTTAACCTTCCAAGATGATTTAGAGGTTTACAACCATCCAAGTGGGGTCCCAAGAGGAGTCAAGAGGTGGCTGAATTGCTAAAGGGTGGGTCCCAATTCTAGTCCTCTAGGATAGTCAAGGAGAAGTCCTATAGCTAGATCTTAAGCACTAAGAGGAAAAAAAAGACCTCACCAAAAATGAGGTCAAAAAATGGACCCCCAATAGGTGTGGTGTGCTAAAAGAGCACACCGCGCGTATTGGCATTGACCAAAGAGATCAACAAAACCAACACAGACGTCGAAGTGACACACTTAGAACGGAGCGTACAAGAAAACTTCCGCTGGGGAGTATCAGGTAAATCTCCAAGACTGAAGATTCCAGAACTCTCACCGGGGTAAAGGAGGTGGATTCCAAATCACAAGATCTGGAGAGACTGGATTTTAGATTCATTTTTTATTTTTTATTTCAAGTTTTAATTTTGAGCTTGATTTCTGATTTGTTCAGAGTTTTGATTTTGATTAAAGTTTGATTTAAGATTGATTTTAAGATGGATTTCACGGAAGTTCTGAATTTGGAATGAGAATTAGAACCTAGGTTCCAATCTCGGGATTTCAAAGAGAACTGGAAGTTAGGTACCAGCCTCGGATGGGAGTCGGGAGTTAGGTACCGACCTCGAAGAAGAGGGAACTGGAAGTTAGGTACCAGTCTCGAAAGGGTGAGAACTAGAAGTTAGGTACCAGTCTCGGAAGAGAGTTGGAAGTTAGGTACCGACCTCGAAAGAGAGGGAACTGGAAGTTAGGTACCAGCCCCGAAAGGGTGAGAACAGGAAGTTAGGTACCAGTCTCGGGAGAGAGTCGGAAGTTAGGTACCGACCTCGAAAGAGAGGGAACTGGAAGTTAGGTACCAGCCCCGAAAGGGTGAGAACTGGAAGTTAGGTACCAGTCTCGAAAGAGAGTCAAAAGTTAGGTACCGACCTCGAAAGAGAGGGAACTGGAAGTTAGGTACCAGCCCCGAAAGAGTGAGAACTGGAAGTTAGGTACCAGTCTTGGAAGAGAGTCAGAAATTAGGTACTGACCTCGAAAGAAAGGGAACTGGAAGTTAGGTACCAGTCTCGAAAGGGGGAGAACTGGAAATTAGGTACTAGTCTCGGAAGAGAGTCGGAAGTTAGGTACCGACCTCGAAAGAGAGGGAACTGAAAGTTAGGTACCAGCCCTGAAAGGGTGAGAACTGGAAGTTAGGTACCAGTCTCGGAAGAGAGTCGGAAGTTAGGTACCGACCTCGAATGGAGGGAACTGAAAGTTAGGTACCAGCCCAGAAAGGATGAGAACTGGAAGTTAGGTACCAGTCTCGAAAGAGAGTCGGGAGTTAGGTACCGACCTCAAAAGAGAGGGAACTGGAAGTTAGGTACCAGCCCCGAAAGGGTGAGAACTGGAAGTTAGGTACCAGTCTCGGAAGGTTGACTATTGATTCATGAAGATTTCAATGATTAGAAGCGCAGTAGAAGATTGGAATGGGACATGAAAGTGTTTCACGTCCCGAAGGATTTCATCAAAGGTTGAAAGTTTGGCTAAGGAAGTGAATCCACGCCATCAGCACCAAATCGAGAATCTCGTGGTTCTGTGTCAGTAGACTCAGTGACCTTCTCAAAAGAGGGGAGAAATCACAGAGAGTCGAAAAGATTTCGAGAATAGCCGGAGGCTGGGGATATCGGATTCGGAGTTTCGCTTTTATTGTTTCTTTGCTCTTAATGATTTGATTTTGGTTTTGATTTGCAAGTTTTGTGCTTTATTTGGATTTTGAATTTGGATTTTTGTATTGTTGTTATTATTTTATTAATAATCTTTTTATTTATTTATTTATTATTTGAATCGTTCTTCGTTCAATTTTTCTTTAAATTGAGTAAAACTCAGATTTGGTGGCGTTTGCAGTTAATTGCACGAAACTGAAGACAAAACACGACATAGTCGTTTCCATTAAAAATGTTGAAAGTACATCAGGTGATTCCATCAAAAAATTTCTGATGACATCTTTCCGAAAACAAACTTTTACAAAATTCATATATATCTGAACACAGACTGTACTGATATCTTCATGTATTCTGACAAAACTGTCTGTCTGATTCATCCATGTCTGAAAAGTAAGCTGCATAAATAATAACATCACCTTCTAAGCTACTTTCCAGAGGAGAATCCCACGTAAGTGTGTTTTAGAGGTGTGCTACCACTATGTAGCTTACAGCTCGTAGGGCTGCAAATTCTCTAACTCTGGATCTGGCTGGAAATAGACCGGAATTTTACTCTCGTCCATCCTCCTGAAAGTGATGGAGATCAGTTCGTATGGAACTCCTGGTATGCAGTGCTTCGCCACATCTGCACTATTTCCCTGTAGTACGAGGACAGAGCCTACCGGTAGAGGTATCTCTACTGGCCCTCAGAATTCTCCGGGGCCGACTATCTAGAGTTCCTTCCCGAACATGATGTTGCATTAGTTGATGAAGGAAATAGTGCAAAAGGGCCTCACAAAATCGTGATGATCTATGTGAGGTGGAATGTAGTCTCCTTCCGCATATATGTTGATTATGCAACTGTTTGGTATGCAATCGGGGGGTAAGACTTGTCCAGCAACCATTCTCTTTATCATTTTCTTAATCAGAACTGGCATTGGATCCACTTCATCGTAACGGAGTATCCCTGGCGGATTTCCTTTCTTGTCATCAGCGAAGTTGTAACAGCATCCGAATTGGATTGTAATCCTTCTCTTGCCTCTTTTCCATTTCTTAGGCTCGGAGTAAGTCCTGCTGCGTAGTAGTCCTGCATGACCCTACTTCTTCAGCTCGGAGACATAGTCCACGATCTCACTCTGCTCATAGTGAGAGAAGACATCTGTATGCAACTCTAATCCTTCCAGGATATTGACATATCTGCATTGGATCCTCTGAAAGTATTCAAAATTCTGCTTTCGCACCCTCTGGATCATCTCCAAATCGTGCTCCGAAATTATCTGCAACTGTCGGGGTCTAGTGACATACTGTGGGATGTACGGTTCCACACCGTCATGCTCTCCTGGAATCATCACTGTCTCAGGTCCAGGTTCTGTATTAACCTCCTCTGGAACAACCTCTGCTATGGTGCTCCTAAGGACTGGCCTCTTCGGGGCAACTTCTGTGGTCGCTGGAATTTCCTCTTTATTCTGCTCTTCTGTCAATTTTTTCAGCATCTTGATGATACGGCGATTCTTGTTTCTTCTTTGAGTCGGGGTCAAAGTGGCTCTCCTCTTCCCCTGGATTTTAGTAGGGGCAGCACTAACAAGCTTTCCTCCTGCGGCCGTTATTACTGATTTCATCTTGTTTTCTTCAATTGCGCTGATCTTCCTTTTCTTGTTCGCAGTATAGGAAACTTTCTCGTTGAGCCTCATCACTGTCTTTCCATGGGACTGCTCGGGGTCCACAGGTAGCCTAGCCGGTTTCTTCATATTCTAGCTCCAGCTGTGCAAAGTCTGAGCCAACCTCGATCACAGCACCAGCTTTAAGCTCTTCTTTGTTAAGTGCAAGACTTACGTCATCCTTGAAGTTCAGGAACAACCACCCGTTTGATATTTCCCTGAAAAGAAACCAAGGAAAGGATCAGGGGCTGTACTCAGAATGAGAACAATAAGAAAATTTATTTATTAATGGAAAATTCTTATTCATTCATTTTTTCAAACTTTAAGGGAAAGGGAAATATAAGAAAAGATCAGGAATGAGATCAACTCGAAAGGAATGATCAAAATTTATTATTATAATGATTTCACATGTTTTCTCTTAATGCGTTTTTAGTGATTTTTATCGTTCATTTTTATGCCTTGGGTTCAGACCCAGTTTTAAGTGATTACTTCACCCGTGCTTCTAGGAATGAGATTTCATTCTCTGAAACATCAGGTTGCGTAATACTTCTTCAAATATCGACCATTAATTGGAAGCATAGATCGTTCTCTCTGGCAATTCACAAGCTGGTAAGAATCTCCTGAGTAGACTGTCTCGACCACGAACGACCCCTCCCAAGTCGGCTCAAATTTACCTCCTATCTTGTGGTGTGCAAGAATAGGCCTTCTGAAAACTAGGACCAAGTCACCGACTTTGAATGTCCTTGGGCAGACCAGTTTGTCGTGGGCCTGGATCATCTTGGTTTGATACAACTCCAAATTTTGCTGCGCTGAAAGTCGTTTCCCTTCCAAGTTTTCTAATTCTTCCAGTCGTAATCTGACATTCTCTTCTATAGTAATTTTCTCTGCAACTGCAATTTTGAGTGATGGGAGTTGAACTTCCAAGGGTAGCACTGCTTCAGACCCGTACACTAGAGCTTAGGGCGTAGACTGAGTAGGAGTCCTGAAAGTCGTCCAGTAGGCCCATAAGGCTTCTAACAACTTCTCGTGCCAATTTCTTTTGTTGTCGTCTAAAGTTTTCTTTAAAATTTGAACTCGAGTTTTATTAAAAGCCTCGGCCAAGCCGTTTGCTCTTGGGTAGTAAATCGTTGAATAGCGCCAGTCGATCCCGTGCCTTCTAACAAAACTGTTGATCTTTGTACTTCTGAATGCTGACCCGTTATCTGAAATAATTCTGCGCGGCACCCCAAAACGGTAAACGACTTGATTCTTGAAAAACTGTAACACGTGATGTGCCTTCACTTCTCTGAGCGGTACTGCTTCTGCCCACTTGGAAAAGTAATCTGTAGCTGCAAGAATGAAGCGACGCCCTCTTGAAGAAGGCGGTTCTATCAGACCCACAATGTCTGTGCCCCAACACTTAAATGGCCACGGCGCGATTGTCGGATATAGCACATTTGGAGGTTGATGTAGAAACACTCCATGCACTTGGCACTGGTGACAACTCTTGACGATCTTCATGCAATCGGTCATCATTGAGGGTCAGTAGTACCCTAGTCTTTTAATCTTCATTTTCATCTTCTGACCTGACTGATGAGCGCTACAGAGTCCTGAGTGTACTTCTTTGACAATTTCACAAGCTTCGGACCCGCTCAGGCACCTTAGCCACATCTGGTCGAAAGACCTTCTGTATAACGCATTATTTATGAATGCGTAAAACAAAGTTCTTTTCTTGATCTGATGGGCTAATGACTTATCGTCCTGTAGATTTCCTGTTTGCAGGTAATCTATTAATGGCTGCCGCCAATCTTCTGCATTTTCTGTTATTGCTGCAACTGATTCTTCTGCTTTTTCTGATTTGTGTATTGCATCCATGTCGAGCTGTGATAGGACCTGTCGTCCCTGAACTGACATTTCAACTGACTCATCCTGTAAGCAGGCAAATTCTTTTGCAAGGCGGGCTAGCGCATCTGCAAGAGCATTTTCTCTTCTGGGAATCTTGTAGATCGTTACATTCGGAATTTGCTTTAACAGTTTCATTGCATATTGAAAGTACTGCTCGAGTCTCGGTTTCAAAATCTTATATTGTCATGTGATCTGTTGAATGATCAACTGCGAATCTCTGTAAATATTGATATCTGTTATACCCATCTGAATAGTCAATTCCAGTCTGACTATGAGAGCTTCGTATTCTGCTTCGTTGTTCGTACACGGCTCTGTTAAATGGTAGAAGTACCTTAACATTCCCTGTTCTGGTGTTATAAAGATTAGTCCGATTCCTGCCTTACTGGGCACTATTGTTTGCGATTCTTTATCTTTCTGTGCTGAGGACGCTCCGTTGAAGTACAGTTCCCAACGCTGATCGTCGGGGTCTTCTAGGCTCATTATCTGCTCGTCTGGCAAGTCATCATTGAGAGGCGATTCTGCCGGGAAAGGGTGTGCTGCGAGGAAGTCTGCTAGGAATTGTCCCTTTACGGCACGAAGAGGAACAAAAGTTATATCGAATTGCAATAGTATCGTAGACCACCTGACAAGTCTGCTAGAAAGCATCGAGCGGGTCATTAAGTATTGCAACGGATTAAACTTCGAAATAAGGTTGACCTTATGAGAAAGCATGTAATGCCTGGGCTTTTGAGATGCGAAGATCAGGGCCAAACAATGCTTCTTAATAGGCGGATACTTTACTTCCGTCGGAATTAGGCGACTACTCAGGTAATAGAGTGCGTTTTCTTTACCCTCATCATTGACCTGGGCTAGCAGGGCTCCAAGGGAGTTGTCTAAAGCCGCGGTATAAAGTATCAACGGTCGACACGAGATTGGGGCTGCTAAAACAGGAGGTGTCATTAAATACTGCTTAATGTCCTCGAAGGCCCGCTGGCATTTCTCTTCCCAAACGAATTTGGCGTATTTTTTAATTAATGCCGAGAAGGGCTGACACCTACTTGACAAATTTCGAGATAAAGCGTCGAAGATATGCCAACTTCCCTTGAAAGTATCGTAGTTGTTTCAAGGTTTTGGGAGGCGGCATTTCTAAGATAGCTTTAATCTTCTCCGGATCGATTTCAATTCCACGATGTCGAACAACGAATCCTAAGAATTTCCCAGAGGTGACGCCGAAGGTGCATTTCAGGGGATTCATCTTAAGATTAAATTGTCTTAATCGCTCAAAAACAATTCTCAAATCATACATGTGATCTTCCTTCAGTTTGATCTTGATGACCACATCATCCACATAGCACTCGACTTGGTTGTGAATGAAATCATCAAAAATCCTCGTCATTGCTCTTTGGTAGGTTGCTCCTGCATTCTTCAACCCGAAAGGCATTACTGTGTAGCAGTATATTCCAATTGGCGTTCTGAAGGCTGTGAGCTTTTCGTCTTCCGGTGCCATCTTTATCTGATTGTATCCTGATGATCCATCCATGAAAGAGAAGATTTCGTGTGTCGAAGCGATGTCGATCATCAATTCTGGAATCGGTAGCGAAAACTCGTCCTTCGGGCATTGCTTTATTCAAATCTCTGAAATCTACACAGATTCTGATCTGTCCATTCTTCTTTCTGACTGGTACCACATTGGCTAACCAAGTCGGATATTGTTCTTCACAGAAAAATTTAGCGTCTATTAGCTTCTTAATTTCGGCTATAACTTGTTGTTCAATCTCTAGACGCATTCTTCTGGGAGCTTGCCTGACTGGAATGGCAGTGTGATCCACTCATAGCTTATGAACTGCAACCTCTGGAGCTAATCCTGGCATTTCCTCATAACTCCAAGTAAAACAGTCTTTAAATTCCATTAATAACTTAATTATTTTTTCGGAGTCTTCTTTATTGAGTAAGGAGCTAACAAAGGTGGGCCTAGGCTCTTCACTAGTACCTAAGTTAACTTCCATTAACTCGTCTATTGTAGATTTAATTTCTTCTTCAAATTCTGGCGGAGCGTCTCCGACTGGCAGATCTTCAAGATCATCTGAAGCTTCCAAGCAATCTTCATTAGGCTCGCAGGTGACAACCAAGAAAAATCTCGTATCATCAACTGATCCTACAGTGCCGAATCCAAGGCCATGCTTTGAGTTGGGCAGTCGACCGGTATTATCCTATAAATTTTCAAAGCGTTGTGATTGTCCTTTTGACCATTGCCGAGGTAAGACACCTTGTTGAATTAAATTTTGAACACAGGGAGAATACCACTCAAAAGGCAATTCCGTTAATTTAGAAGAAGTAACATCTTCAAATTGTATATCATTTTCAGTTTTGGAAGAAGAAGAACCACGGTAGAATTTGATCGGTTTAGTACCCCCACCATGTACTTCCTTGACAACCATACCCTCGAGCTTATTAGAATGGATCGGGGTCAGGGTATAACATGTACATAATGATTAATCTTCTCGTACATTGATTTGTATTCTTCATTCTTTTCATCTTCGAGAGAGATCTTGAATTGTGGTTTCTTCTGATTTATCTTCATTACTTCTCTTTTGGTTTCTTCTTCTTCAGAACTGTTCTCCCAATCAACATCGATGACCGATTTCTTCTGTTCAACCGTTCCACTGTTTCTTCCACGACCTCGTCCTCGGCCTCGACCTCGGGTGCGAGTTCTGAAGAAACCTTCACCATCTCGCCGTAAGGGAGTGGTGAGTAACTGTGGAACAAGAATTTCAGGTTCTTCGTCATCTCAAACTTCTTTTGCTTCATTTGGCACGGTACTTTTGGAGAAGATAGTTTTCTTCGGAGGTGCATAGTAGGCTGCATCTTCATGAATTCCGATTTCATGCACAGAGAAAGGTTGCATATCACCTTTGATACACTATTTTTGTTCTCCTTCATAATACTTTATACACTGGTGTAGAGATGACGATACCATCCGGTTTTCATGGATCCATGACCGACCCAGTAGAGCGTTGAATGATGTCTCAGAATCGATTATATAGAATTTTACGGTTGTCTTTGCTAATTCACCGATCTTCATTAACAGTGTTATTGATCCGAGAGCTCTTTCTCCTTTCTGGTTGAAGCCTCTCAGCATCATCTTGTCTACTTCGAGATCACAGGCATCAATCTCTAAATAGGCCAGCGTTCGAAGGTTCATTATATTAATTGATGCTCCCGGATCAACTAACACTCTGGAGAGTGTGAACTTTCCAATACTGACTGAAATGTACAACGGTCGGTTGTGATCAGCTATTCCCAGTAATAGATCATTGTCCGTGAAGGTAACACCGCGCTGTTCTCTTAACGAGCAAACCTCGTCTAAGGAATTACCGGCCATTTGAGCTAAGCAAATTTCTGGATCAAGTAAAGCCTTGATCAGAGCTTCTCTCATCTCCTTTGACAGGATCAGAGCGTCGTAGATGCTCAGTTTGGCTGGTAGCTTCCTAAGATGGGCTAGCACGTTATATTCCACTTTGTTACCAGGCTGTTCAATTTCTTCCCGAACGGGCAATTCTTCTGCCGGGGTTGGCTCTTCCTGAGCAACCACCTGCTTTCCTTTATCTCTTGGACCCATTCTCGGGGGTAGAACTTTTCCGCTCCTTAGATTGACCTCTGTTATCTCTTCTGCATCTGGTGCTGAATCTGCCGGTGTCTCCTCTTGAATCGGAACGACTGGCTCTTCTGAAGTTGCTTCGGTATCTGATAATTCCAATTCTATCGTTATCGGAGCTCCTCAGAATTCACAAACGAACTCGTCACTTGCTGAACTTTCATAGTCACTCTTGCGAATGTCCTCTCCTTCGTCAGGATCGTCGAGTTTTTGTATGATTTGAGAATCGTTATTCGTATTGAAATCGAGATACGGATTAGGTTGGTTGTTGTTAGTTACGTAGTGGTTAGAAACAGTCAAAACGTAGCCAACACCAAAACTCTTATCATTATAAGATCCCACCGGGGCGAGCAAATGATCATACAGAGTCAGAGGTTCAAGGGATTTCTCCCCCGAATCGGAAACAACCATCCTAGGATAAGCAACCCCTAGTCTACCCCTCGGAGCCTTGGTCTTCTTCTCTTCCACGATCTTCTCCTTCTTCTGGGGTGGTTCTTCGATCGCAAGCGATAGTGCCGGCTTGGCAGGTTTCAAACTCTGAGTTGAAGCGCGCACCGAAGCGGTTTGGATGTGATCCAAAATTTTCTTCGTAGACTTCATCCAGACAGTACTCCATCCATCGTTAGTCGTGTACGGGTCTATCGAAATAATGAGATCCGTTGAGATAACATTGATGGAACCTCCTTTTTGGGGCTCCTTCATGTATGCCTTCGAGATCGTTATGTTCCCTCTCCGAAGATTATCCTCGAGCCAATTCTTGAAGGTGAAGCAGTCTTCTATCTTATGTCCGAGCATCCTATGGTAGGGACAGTAATTCAGATGATCCTTCTTGTCAACTTCCTCTGGCCTTCTGGCCTCTGGTAGCTGAAAGTCGGGTGTCTTCATCAAACTACGAAACATCTTAGACACTGCTGCAGTTTTGAAGGGATATTCCTTATTCAAAATTTCCTTCAGGGCACGTGGTTGACGAGGCGGCGACTGATCATGCTGCAGTGACTGATAACTCGGTCGAGGCTGTTGATAGCTTTGCTGAGGCTGTTGATAGGTCCGCTGTGGTGGTTGATAACTTGGCTATGGCCGCTCTGGCTGTTTGCCTTTATCTACTGTCTCAACGATTCCAGATTTCTTTTCAAATGCTTTCATTGGCTTCTGCTTATCGGCTTTATCGACGAAACTCAGCTGTTTAGCCTCCCCTTGCAAGCTCCCGGCCTTGCTAAGCAACTTTTCGAAAGTCTTAATTGTGAATCCTTTAAGGAGAAGTGCTATCGGGCCATGGATACTCTTAAGCAGAATACTGACTGCATGTTGTTCCTGTAGCTGAGGCTCACACTTCATGCTTAAATTCCTCCATCGAAGTATGTAGTCCACTAAAGTTTCATTCGGTTTCTGTTGCTCCACCACTAGATCACCGATAATGATGTGGTGCCGAGCCCCGGCAAATCTCTTAACGAAAAGGTTCTCAAATTTTGCAAAGGTCTTGACTGAGCCATTTGGTAGTTCTGCATACCAATCGAAGGCAATCCCTAACAAACTGCTGAAGAACTGATGGAAGAGCAAAGCATCGCTCCTACCGGCATTGCAACAACTAGCATGAAAATGTGCAACATGCTGCCGGGGGTTTCCCGTACCTTCAAAACTCTTAAACAGAGGTGGTACGAAGCCCTTCGGGTATTTGACTGCATCAAACTCTTCAGGGTAAGGTCTACCCGTCTGAATAGATGCTCTGCTCTTAGACTGGGCTAAGGCTTCTCGCACCTGCTGTTCTACCATGTTTTTAATATTCTTTTTCTGGAATCATGCTTTGCGTTGAATCCTTCTTCAGCTGCTCATCTCCATTGACAGACATGATCTCTTTCTCTCCATCTGAGATATGAATGATTTCTGGGGGTGTTTCCTTCTAAGGTTACAGCTGACTCTGGAGAGTGGCTAAAGTGGCAACCATCTCTTCCATCCTCTTTTCCATCTGAGAGATCGTGTCATCCTTTTCCTGAAGCTGCTCTCTCATTGCTCCCTGCTCATCTCTCTCTGAAGCTGACGGAGCTCCCTGCAAAGCTGACGATGCTCGTGTCTCAACCATGTTAACCTCATGAAACTCTTCATCCATGGACTCTGATGAATCAACTTCATCTCTTAATTCTTCTCCTCTTTCCCTTGCTAACCGTAGGATGTCTGTCCTTAACTTCCTTATGGCATCCTCAAGTGGTATCTTTCGAACTGTCTCGTGGTTATCTGGCGATGACTGTCGAACCTTCTTTTCAGGAGTTTCCCTTGGAGCTGCAGTACTCTCTTCAGATCCGGGCTCTCTAATGAGACTTCTCTTCTCAGAATATTGTGTAGGTATAGGTTTAGCAATAATAGGTCGCCACACCATCCTTCTTGTAGTAGAAGGCCTAGGACCAGATGGTCTGTCAGCTGTACGTAGGTAGGTGGTGTACTCCCTAATATGATGACCCGATACAACAACAGGAGGACTCTTCTCATTAGCTCACACTTTCTTCCTTGGCCTTTCTGTGGCAGTAACAGGATCTACTCATGGTCCGAGGCGGGATTTAACTAGCACTCGTCCCATTCTTCTCAGAATTTCTGACACGGGACATTCCTCTTTTCTAGCCAGTTTCTCCACTACCGCCCGCAATCGGGTAAGCGGCTTAGTCTTGATTTTCTTCCTCTTGCTATCACTGTAATATGCAGGTCGGGGTAACGCAGCGGCGATCTTCCGGGCATCTTCCTCATCAAATGCATCAGAGAGAGGGTGGAATCTACTTCCTTCCAACAGCGGCGAGTACTCGGGCAATTCTTCTTCTTTCTCTGGAATCTCTTCAAGAAAGGTGGCTTCAGCAGCCCTGGTCTTTCTGGTCTTAGCAATCTTTCTATTCTTATTTCTCTTTTGTGTCTGGGTTAAGGGTCTAAACTTCGAGCTGAACCCTATCTCGAAAATAGACGGTATTGCAGCGAAGTCCGAACCCTCCATGGTAACAGGCTCATCACAGACTTGGACTTCCTTCCCCTTTAGTTTGGCGGGAGTCGGGGTAGGTGCAGTGATGACTAGACCGGTGGGGGTAGAGATGACAGTTCTGGGGGTAGCAGCTAACCTCCTGTGAACAACAGTGTTCCTTTCAGCTGGGATCCTTTGCAGGGGAGGGAACTCTTGAGTTGATTTCAAGTTGAACTCAATTATGGGTTCCTCAGTTTCAGGTACTTTGTTCATTAGTGCAAAAAGTGTAACGTCAACGAACTTAATATCTGTATTATCAAACCCTTGTCCAAAACGAATGACAGCGTCATTAGGCAGCTCGTCCTTGTAAACAACCAAGTCTATCCCATTGGTGAAGGAGAAAATCAGCTTCGATGCAGACATCTTCTACAGGGTAAATTCTGATTGTCAGTCCCAAATTATGCTTCCTTTCGTTAGGACGAAAAGAAAGGAATTAAAAGAGTTTGAACAAATTTCTATTTATCTTTTCATTTTATTCGTGCATTTGTGACTTTTAAAAGAGTTTGTTTATTGAGAGGTTGTTGATTGGAAGGTTTATTTGTTAAGAACAAAACAATTAAAGGAGGAAGGTTAGAATTAGCAAGAGTAAGGAATCCAATCCGGAATTGGAAAGGGAGAGAAAGTCTCATAAGACTTCTCAACTCAAAGGACCGCTCCTAAGCTAACACCGATTGGGGGTCCACCCCACCTCTCTGGAGAGGTAACAAAAAGAAGGATTTCAGAACCTCTCTGTTTAGGGGTGTCTAAACAGTGGCTCCAAAATCCAAGAAGAGTTGGCTATACCCGTTTATGATAGAAATGAACGTGGTATGTCAACGGGAAGAATTGTAGTTTGATCCACTAGGGGCATGGACTTACTACCGATTTATGAAAGCAAAATCAACTGATTAAAATGGAAAGAGGAACTAATCGTCTGCGGAGTCGCCATAAGTTGTCGGCATATTTTTAGGTTAAGTATTATATTTTTAAAAAAGGGGTCGCCAACAGAAGTTGTCAGCAAATTTACAGATTTTATATTTAATTTAAATATATATATATATATATATATATATATAATTTGAAAAGTAGCATTTGGTTTTTTGAAAATAATTTTAAGTTTGAAAATTTTAAGATATGAAATCAAACCGATCTCACATCCCAAATAGTTTATATCAACGAGCACTACATCACAAACCGTGTATCTATCTCGAAAAATAGACACACTGCTTGACGATGGGGCTTGATTAAATAAACTAGAAGATTTGTGACATCTGTTTGGTCTGCGAACCAATTTTATAAGCAGACAAGTTCCCCTGCTTCATATAAAGGAATTAAGCAGGTTTTATATTACCTGGGTTCTTAAAGTTCCCTATATGGGCAAGCCCCTATAGTTAATTACATCTTAAATGACAGGAATCATTTAAGAAAACTCTCGATAATGATCAGTGGTTTTGCTCTCAAGAATTTCAAAGTTTAAGATTTCAAACAAATTGGATTTTGGAAATTTCAATAGGGAATAGCTCAAATTTGGAAGATTTTATTTTAGGAGTCTAAAGGAAGAGAAGTAGGGGATGTCACGGACCTGAAGTGAACATCGGAGACTTCCCAACTATCCTATGGTTTGGCTTCAATTTGAGAATATTTATTTAATGTTTCAATCTTGCCAATTTTAATTAATTAGGACTTATATTTGTATGACATGATCATACAAATAGCATCAAAGATGTAAGGTTTATGTCGTACCAAATGACTACCTCAGAGTCCTAAGTCAGGTTAGGGCTTAATTTGCATAACATGATTATACAAATGCCTAACAAAAAGTTGAGGATTTATGTTGCACTAGGCAAACTACCTCAAAATCCTATGACTTTGTTATTTAATTCTAAGAAAGGTTTTGCTGAAGTAGACATAAGTTTTGTTGATGACGATAGTTGTACTGCCCACTATGCTCCAAGCTCCTTGCTGTTGCAGAGGTTTAGTTTTAGAAAGTGAAAATCAGGAGGTGAGAGAAGTGTTTTGGTTTATAGGTGTCTTAAGGTTCAAATGTTTTAAAATTTTAATTAAAACAAATCTTAAAGTTGGTTAAACAGAACCGATTAAGATCCCACGATTCCGTCATCCCGACACCGTTTTTTTCATCGGATTCACTTAGTCCAAATGAATTTGCTAAACTCAACTAAATGAGTTTCACACTTTCATTTAGACCACGGGAAATCTCGTTAGCAACACGTGGGTTACATCATCCGAGGGATTTCCGATCATCCAATGAGACGTTTTTTTAATTGTAGTTGTAGTTTTTTTGTTCTGCTTTGTCGGCATTATTTTTAGGTTGTGGTGTATTTTGAAAAGGGGGTCGCCTACAGAAGTTGTTGGCGAATTTTTAATTTAATTTAAATAAATAATTTGAAAAGTAGTATTTGATTTTGAAAATAATTTTAAATTTGAAAATTTTAAGATATGAAATCAAACTGATCTCACATCCCGAATAGTTTATATAAACGAGCACCGCACCACAAACCGTGTATCTACCCCAAAGAATAGATACACTGCTTGGTAATGGGGCTCGATTAAATAAACTAGAAAGGTTTGTGACATCCATTTGGTCTGCGAACCAATTTTATAAGCCGACAAGTTCCCCTGCTTAATATAAATGAATTAAGCAGGGTTTATATTACCTGGGTTCATAAAATTCCCTATAAGGGCAAGCCCCTATAGTTAATTACATCTTAAGTGACGGGAATCACCTAAGAAAACTCTCGATAATAATCGGTAGTTCCGCTCTCAAGAATTTCAAAGTTTAAGTTTTCAAAGGATTGAATTTTAGAATTTCAATAGGGAATGGATCAAATTTGGAACATTTTGTTTTAGGAATTCAAAGGAAGAATGGTAGGAGAAATCACAGATTCGAAGCGAACTTCGGTAATTTCTAAACTATCCTATTATTTGGCTTGGATTTAGGAAAGCCCTAATGTTTATTTAGTATTTTGATCTTGCCAATTTTAATTAATTAGGAATTATATTCGTATGATGTGATCACACAAATTGCCTCGAAGATATGAGGGTTTATGTCATATCGGATGACTACCTCGGAATCCTAAGACCGGTTAGGGCTTAATTTGCAATGCAAATGCCTAACAGAAGATTGAGGATTTATGTTGCACTAGGTAAACTACCTCAAAGTTCTATGGTTTGGTTATTTAATTCTAAGAAAGTTTTGCTGAAGTAGATCCGAGTTTTCTTGATGACGATGGTCGTGTCTGCCCACCATGCTCCGAGCTCCTTGTTGTTGCGAGAGGTTTAGTTATAGAAGTCATGAATCGGGAGATGAGAAAAGTGTTTTGGTTTAGAGAAAATCTTAATTTCCAAGTGTTTTTATTTTTTATTTAAAAAAAATCTTAAAGTTGATTATAACAACACCGGTTAAGATCCCACGGTTCCATCATTCCGTCATCGTTATTTTTATCAGATTCACTTAGTCCAGATGAATTTGCTAAACTCAACTAAATGAGTTCCACACTTTCATTTAGACCATGGGAAATCCCGTTAGCAACACGTAGGTTACATCATCCGAGGTATTCCCGATCATCCAACAAGACGTTTTAATTTAGTTGTAATTGTAGTTTTGTGTTCTGTTTGTGATTAAATTTTGAGTTGTTTTATATTTTGAAATGTTGTGGCGGTGAATTTTATCTTGCAATGACTTTTAATTTAGTTTTGGTTTCAGTTTTAGGGGCTACCCTAAAGGTGTGGGTTTTCATGCAACAGTTGTTTATCATGCAAGAAAAGTAAAGTGCATTTGCAATAAAATAAATTGCAAGAAAGTAAATTGCAATAAAATAAAAACATACTTGGAGGGTCTTCCCGTCATCCCAAGCTGCACTTAAACACAATTTAGAATATTTAAGCATTTAAAGCAAGTTCCTCAGTAAAGCTAATGGAAGGGTTATGGTTTTCTACCAAGTTCCTAATCCTATAGCTAGTCATTTCCTATGACGTCTAGGTTCTTGTGTTTTGGTTTGAGGACGATTTTCTTCATTAAAGGACAATTAAGTTCAGTTGTTCTAATAAACATCCTATCATATTGAGGAAGTGCTTAAGAAGAATCTTAAACATCTTTTCAATATTTCTAGGATTATTTTAAGTCCAAATGAATTCAATTATACAAATGAATTAATCGTCCGAGAATTCAAGTTTTGTTATCTTGCTCAGTGAACTAGGACATTTGAATATCCTATGAGTGAAGTATCACTTCATTTAACGTTCTGTTTAGGAGTTATGACAACAAAATCTTTCGAGGGCAAATTGATGTTCAAATGGTTTGTGGTTTAATTTAATTTTAGTTAACGGGTTTAAATTTGGAATAGTGTTCAAGTTGCTTTATTTTAAATTTCTTTATGTCTTAGGTGATGTTATTTTTTAATTCAATTTAATTTAACTTTAATTTAATTTAATTTGATTTAGCTTCAATTTTAATTTAATTTATTTAATTTAAATTAATTTTAATTTTAACTTGATTTTATTTTTTATTTTAATTTAATTTAATTTAATATGATTTAATTTAATTTAATTTAATTTAATTTAATTTAATTTAATTTAATTTAATTTAATTTAATATTTTTTAATTTTATTTTATTTAATTTAATTTAAATTTTAATTTGATTTTATTTTTAATTTTAATTTAATATTTTATCTTTTATGTTCTAAAGATGATTTAATTGTAACTGTTAAAGTATTAATTTAATTGAAATTTTAAAAGGGTTTAATTTAAATAATTTAACTTTAATTTAATTTAATGATTAAGTCTTTTAGCATTTTAAATCTTAAATTTAGATTATCATTTTAATTAGGAATTAAATATTATTGAGATGATTAATTTAGGGACTCTTAAATTAAAGAACAAATCTCTTCCTAATAATATCCCTATTTTAATGATTCCAATTTTATTATTCTTCCAAATTTAATCGATTATTTAATTAAGGTTTATTTCAATTATTTTTAAATTGTTTAATAGGTTTCTACCCTTATTATTCAAGTTTCAATCATCCAAATCAGATTAAGATCAAATATTTTACTTTTTAATTTTATTAAACCTAAAGTTTTAATTAAGGGTTAAAATTTTAATTACCATTTTGCCCTTCGAGCTTAATAATTTCATAATTCACTAAATTGAGCTTAAATGAACTTGAAATTTTTATGTGGCTTCACTCATATGTCAATAAAGGCATTAGAGGAGAAAATGTGATTTTTCTATATTTAATTTATTTATGTAATTATTTTTGGTGGAAAATAGGGATTTCCAAGGAAAATTTAATAACATGACCAAGGGAAAGTTTCTGTCCTTAAGAAAATTATGGGACATTCCTAATGACCAGAGGACCACTTGGACCAATTTTGGTGATTTTTTGAATTATATTATTTTTATTATAATTATTTTAAGTTTTGGAGTATTAATTAATTTAAAAATAAAATAAAGATTGAAAAATGAATTTTATATTTTTCAAAAATCTCTCTGATATCAAGGAAATCAGAGAATCAATTTTTGTAATTTTCTAATTTTTCTTTGATTTTTTAGAATTAATTTAGTGGAAATACTAAAAATATACATTCTTTAATTTTAAAATTACCTTAGGGCTTTAAAATTTAATATCTAATCATAGAGACCTAAGAAAAATATGGGATTTGTTCCTAAGTGATTAAAATTGAAAATGTGACATTTTGGTGAATTTTATTATTTTTGTGATTTTTATTATTTTTTAATTATTAAAATATTAAAATAATGCAAAATATCAACTTTTTTAGAAAATTACAATTTTATTTTTTTTAAATTCCCCTAATATCAGAGAGGCTCCAAAACTAATTTGGTGAATTTTTGAAAAATATTTTGAAAGTTATGAATTTTTAAAGTTTAAAATGGCTAAATGGCTTAATTAACCCATTTAGTAGGGCTAACCAAGTCCAATTGACTTCAAATTTTTATGATGGATTCCTCTGATCCTAAAGGTCAGTGGAGAATTGATTTCAAGTCAATTTGATGTATGATTAGCTCTAATTAATTAGGGACCTATTTTGGGTGTTTAAGCCAATTAGGGTTATTCCAAGTGGATTAATTCAAAACCTATTTTTCCTAGAGTCCTCTGGTCATAAGAAACATTCTCAAATTTTCCTAGAATTTATTTCACAATATGTTAATTATTGGAATTAAAGTACTCAAAACAACAACATGAATTTGAAAAATCAATAACTTCTCATAGGGATGGCCTCTGACTTTGGAAAATTCGGGGAATGTTCCCAAATTCGGAGGCTTCAAAAGCTACTATGGTCTCATGCCATGGTGAATTTCCTATATGCATGGAGAATTAAAACAAAGTAGAGAGTAAATAAATTATTAAAAATAAAATACTTGATGAAATTAAATGATTTCTTTTCCACATTATTCTCCTCTGTTCACTAAGCAAGAGGGTATTTTTATTTTATTTTTCTGATTTTTCTACACAAAGTTATGCATTTTTGAAGTTTAGGGAATTAAATAAATAAGAAAATCCCTATTTTTCTATTTTCCGAATCGGCGCCGCGTCAACCTTAGCATCCCCGAAGCGCCGCGTGGCGCTTTCTGATTCGACGCCGCCATCCGACTCAGCGCTCCAGGGGCCCGCTGTATCGTTCCGTCTCCTCATCCGGCGCGATCCTGGCCGTCCGTCCGCGCGTGTATTAAATGAACGACATCCGTTCATCGTCCCCAAGCCTCTTAACCCGAGAACCGTCCACACTAAATCCCTAATATCTCACTCAATACTTAACGGATTTTCGTGTTCTTGTGCTTCTATGGATTCGTCTTGAAGAGACGAATACATCTATACGATGATCATGCATTGAAATTAAGGCATTTGAAATGGAGAATCTCCGGAAGCTCGGGATAAAAAGTTAGCTCATACCTTTGCTCGGAGAAGTGTGGCTTCAATCTGAGGGTTGTGTCACCTTCGATTGGGTCCAAGCAAGCTCCAGATGAAGTCCCTTGGCCTGGTGAATTGTCTAGGTATGATTTCGACCAAGCCCGATCAAAAAGCTTGGAGTTTGGAACAGATGGGTGGCCTGGAGAGGGGGCTTTTGCTGGTGGACTTCTTCCCTTGGTCTGGTGAAGGTGTAGGATCAATCAATTTGGGGATTGATCTACTGTGGAGAAGTGTCTTGGTTTTGGGTGGAATTTTGGCTGAGAAATTGGGCTCTATTGGTGGGGATTAGGGCAAATTGTCACCGGGGATCAAGCTCGCTCTAAGTATGGAGAGTGGTGCGGAGCAATTTTGGCGGGGTTTCGGTAAGGTGCGGTTCAGCACCTCCTCATGGCCGAGAGAGGTGGGGTTTAAATAGGAGAGGCTGGAGGGCATCCCGGGGGAGTTAGGGCTTGGGATCGACTGCTTAGGTCGAGGGAAGAACGACCATGGTGGCCATTGGGCATGGGGCGACTCGAGCGAGGTGGAATTCCAAAGTTTGGCTCCTCCCGAGGTCTCGGCCATGGTGTTTTCACGGCGACCCGGGCGGGTGGCCGGCGGGCATGGGTCACCCTCAGGTCCAGGTGGGTCAGGGCTGGAGGTTTGTGCAGTCAATTGGCCATGGACATGTGTAAAGGGTTTCGATTAAAATGGTATGGGGAGAGGCTCATTTTGGGTCCAAATGGGTCAACCCACCATTTTGGGTTTGGTGCACCCTTCCAAGTTCTGGTTTTGGGTTGGGAGGATCATGTGAGTCAACCTACCAAAGGTAGTGAAGTCCACATCAAGGATTAGGTGGCAAAGTATGGTTTAGAGTGTATCATGTTTAAGGTAAAAAGGGCTTAAAAAAGGTTTAAGAAAGAGATCCCCTCTCTTGCCATTAATGGTTTGGTGAGGTGGAAAGTGGATTCCATGGCTCTCATGGCTCCTATGGGGCTCATGCATGGCTTCATGGCTTGTCTTTGACTTGGGGAAAAGCTTGGTCAATTTCATGAAAATGGATTTTAGAAATTTTGGTAATTTAGGGATGATTTGATGAGATTTGGCAGATGTCTTGATTTGGATTTATTTTATCATGGGTTTAGAACTTAGGAGATGGTTTCATCCAATGGATGATGATATAGGGTTGTCATGTGGGCTTTGGGCCTTTGAAAGTTTGTGAAGGTGGGCTTTTAAAGTGATTTAGGGAAGTGGGTTTTTTTGATTTTAGGATAAGAATTTTGCAAAGGATTGGATCCAATAAGTGTTGAATTTAGTTTAGGATTGTTTCATGAATGATTTGGAATAAATTTGAAGTGTTTGGGCTAGGTTTGGGTTGGATTTGGACCTCTTTGGTGAATGGGCCAATGTAGGTCTAATTGGGCTAACTTGGGCCAATGTTGGGCTAGGGTTGAAATTGATGTAAAATAAATGTTGGGAAATGTTTATGGGAGTGTTTCAAAGAGGTTTTGGCTTTGGTTGGGTTTTGATTTTGGGGTTTGGGCTTATTTGGGTTAGGTTTGGGTTTAGGTCAAAATTGGGCCTTTTAGCTTTGGGTTGAATTTGAGTGGGGTTTGGGTCTAAATTTTGGGCAAATCTTGTTAGTTTTTTGTTTGTGGGGATGCTAAGGAAGGTTTAGAAAAGATTTGGGATTAATTGGAGTTGAATTGGGTTAGTTTAGGTTAGGTTTGGGTCATGGGTCCAAATTGGGCTTCAAGGCCAAAAGTGAAATTGGATTCAAATGTCAATCAAATTGGACTTGGATCTTTTCTAGATTGGTGTTGGGAATGTTAAATTGAAGTTTAGAATTGAATTGGACCAGAATTTGGGTCAATTAGGTAGGTTTGGCTTGACATTGGGTTCATTTTGGGTTAAAATGGGTCAAATTGGGGGTTTTGACAAAAGTAGGGTAAATTGACAAAATGGACCCATGGTGTAGTTGAACAAAATGAAATTGGGAATATTTGGGATTTTTTGGAATTTTTTGGGAATTTTCTGGGAATTTTCTGAATTTTTGGATTTTTGGGTCAAGAGGGGTATTTTGGGTATTTGGAGGGTATTGGAAGGTATTTTTGGAATTTTTGGTATTTTTGGCTATGTATGATCAACTTGATTGGTGAGGAAATGTTCAAGGTTAATTTTGGGGAATTTTTGGGTGATTTGGAAATTTTGAAAAGTTTGGGTGATTTCAAGGGCTTTGGGTAGGCTAGGCGGGTGTAGGGTCCCGGGGGTCAAAAGTTGAAAATTTGCAAAATTGAAGATTAGGTGACTGTAAGTGGAATGAAATTATTTTGGTTTAGCCATGAAGCCATATCAAGCCCACATGAGCCATGAAGGGACTCATTTGAGGCATCCACTATGTTGTTCCTAACCCTCGTAGCCAAGGGCTTAGGGGTTAAGGACCATCCATGTGAATCACCTTTATGAGTCAGGAGGTCAAGTTAGGTATGGGTGTGCTTTTAGGAGGTGTGTGAAAGTGTAGTGTATAAGTGTAGTGTGTGTGTAAGTCGGCCCTCACCGGACCGGGCCACCTGAGGCGGTCCTAAGGCCGAAGAGTCCTATAGGAACTCATCCTTTAAACTTCCACATTTGGTTTTAACCCTCTAGGTGATTAGGGGTCTACGGTCAAGTTTGTGGAGTTTGCGGGGAGTTAAGAAGTGGTTTGAATTTCTAAGTGGTGGGTCCCAATTCTAATCCTCTAGGATAGTCAAAGGAAAAGCCTAAGGCTAGATCCTAAGTACTAAAAAGAAGAAGAGAAGACCTCATCAAATTGAGGTCAACAAATGGACCCCCAATAGGTGTGGTGAGCTGACGGAGCACACCGCGCGTATTGGTGTTGACCGAAGCAATCAACAAAACCAACACAAACGTACAAGTGACAAACTTAGGACAAAGTAGAAGAATTTCCGCTGGGGAGTGTCAAGTATATCTTTGAGACTGGAGATCCCTGAACTCTCGCTGGGGAAAAAGGAGGTGAATTCCAATTCACATGATCTGGGGGAATTCAATTTAGATTTCATTTTGTTTCAATTTAAGTTTTGATGTGTGAGCTTAGATTTTAGTTTGAGTTTCAATTTAGATTGAAGTTTTGTTAAAATTAATTTAAAGGGATTTAAGCTTGAAATGAAAATTGGAATTTTGTGGTTTTAGATGTAACATCTTCAACCTCAAAAGAAAATTGAATTGATTGGATTGAATCATTACAATGAGGAGAGATCTCAGAGCAATGCAGTATTGGATGTAAAATCCTTAACCTCAAGAGTTTGACTTGGTGTGCTTTATTGCAATAGGGAGAGAACCCAAAGCAATGTGGTATTGGATGTAAAATCCTTAACCATAAAAGTTTGATTTTGATGTATTTCATTGCGATAGGGAAAGAACCTAAAGCAATGCAGTATCAGATGTAAAATCCTCAACCCCAAAAGTTTGATTTTGATGTATTTCATTGCGATAGGGAAAGAACCTAAAGCAATGCGATATCGGATGTAAAATCCTCAACCCCAAAAGTTTTATTTTGATATATTTCATTGCGATAGGGAAAGAACCTAAAGCAATGCAGTCTCGGATGTAAAAATCCTCAACCCCAAGAATTTGATTTTGATGTATTTCATTGTGATAGGATTCTGCAGTCTCGGATGTAAAATCCTCAACCCCAAGAATTTGATTTTGATGTATTTCATTGTGATAGGGAAAGAATCCTAAAGCAATGCGGTCTCGGATGTAAAATCCTCGACCCCAAGAATTTGATTTTGATGTATTTCATTGCGATAGGGAAAGAATCCTAAAGCGATGCGATCTCGGATGTAAAATCCTCGACCCCAAAAGTTTGATTTTGATGTATTTCATTGCGATAGGGAAAGAATCCTAAAGCAATGCAGTCTCGGATGTAAAATCCTCAACCCCAAGAGTTTGATTTTGATGTATTTCATTGCGATAGGGGCGATAGGGAAAGAATCCTAATGCAATGCAGTCTCGGATGTAAAATCCTCAACCCCAAGAATTTGAGTTTTGATGTATTTCATTGCGATAGGGAAAGAATCCTAAAGCAATGCAGTCTCGGATGTAAAATCCTCAACCCCAATAATTTGAGTTTTGATGTATTTCATTGCGATAGGGAAAAAAATCCTAAAGCAATGCAGTCTCGGATGTAAAATCCTCAACCCCAAAAGTTTGATTTTGAATGGTAATTGACTTTGCAAAGCTTTGTAGTGTTGATTTGAAAAGTGTGGAATTTTGGTGTTTCGAGAATTTCATGAAAGTTGTAAAAGATTTTGTGGAAAGAAACAAATTAGGAGGGAATATGTAGATGCTACATATCCCATTCAAAAGAGTTGATCAGAAGTTGTTGGTTTGGATTGGATACAATTCCTCGCCATCAGATTCGATCCGTGTCAATGGAATCAAACGCTTCCATCCCAGACAAGGGAGAGAGTAGAACGGATTGGATTTCGATTTGGAAGGTTGAGTTTGAATTTGATTGAGGTTTGATTTGAGATCTGGAAGATTGAATTTGAATTTGATTGAGATTTGATTTGAAATCTGGAAGGTTGAATTTGAAATTTTGATTGAGATTTGATTTGAAATCTGGAAGGTTGAATTTGAAATTTTGATTGAGATTTGATTTGAAATTTATGTTCATTTTGTCTGTCATTTAATGATTAAAATTTATTTTATCACTCATTTAATGTTCATGCGAATTTGGAGTTCGTTATTTTTTAGATTTTTAAGGAAAGTTTTCTTCTTTTATTCTCTTTTTTTTTCATTTCTTTTCTGTTCTTTGTTCGAAGTTCATTTAACTTTAATGGCGTTTCTCAGTCAACTTGCACAAAAGAGGTGAAGGCCAAAAATGTGACATGGTCACTTTCATTCCAATCATGTTGAAGATACATCATACAACTCGATCCGGAATACATCTCATACAATCCATATAGACTCGAAACGGACTATGTATGATCTCTGTCGATTCATCCAAAAAGGTATCCGTCGGAAATCCATGTACGAATAGTGAGGTACATGGTCGATAACATCACCTTCCAAGCCATCCTTGGCAAGGATGCCGTATGGATGTACGTTGGAGGTGTGATATTTTCCATGTAACTCGCGGCTCGTAAGGCGGAGGCTCTCTAGCTCCGGGTCCGGCTGGAAGTGGTAACGTGCTTTCCTGTCATCCATCCTTCTAAAAGTAACTGAGATCCGCTTCATTAGTACTCCCGATATGCAATGTTTAGCGACATCTGCTCCGTTGCCCTTCAGTATCATGACGGAACCTACCGGTAATGGTATCTTTACTGGCCCTCGGAATTCACCTGGACCTGCTATCCAGAGGTCAGATCCGAACATGATATTACATTCGTTCAGAAAAGAAACTATGCAGAAAGGTCTGACAAAGTCGTGGTGATCTATGTGCGGGGGTATGCGATCACCCTTCTTGTAAATGTTAATGATACGATTGTTGGGTATGCAATCTGCTGGCGGTACCCTCCATGCTTATCATTCTTTTTACCATCCTTTTGATGACTAATGGCATTGGATCTACCGGCCATGACGGAGTATCCCGGTGGATTTCCCTTCTGTCTTCTGCGAAGTTGTAGCGGCATCCACATTGTATTGTAATTCTCCCTTTCCACGGCATCCATCTCCGGGGTTCGAGTAAGTATTTTCTCTTAGGCGGCCCGCTCGGCCCATTCTTTTCAAATCCGGATGCGGTCCACGATTTGTTGTTGTTCATATTACGAGAACACGTACGTATGTAGCTCAAGACCTTCTAGTATATTGATCCTCCTGCCTCGATTCTCTCGAAGTATTCGAAAGTTTTCTTCTCGACATTCTGCATTCTTTCTAGCTCATATTACGGAATAATCCGCAAATGGCGAGGCCTGGTGACGTACTGTGGGATATATGGCTCAATCCCTTCACGTTCTCCTGCATACCTCGGCTCCTCGGGGATGGTGTCCGTCAGGACATTCTCCGGGGTTGCTTCTGCAACAAGGTTTTACATTACTGGTGACTTTATCTGGTGGCGTGGTAGCCTTCCTTCTTTTGTTCTCCTTAAGATTTCCCTGGTCTCTTCTGTTATCCTCGGAGCTGGCCTCATTTCTTCAGGTACCTGGTGAACTGGCGTCCTTAAAGTATACATACTGGCAGTAGCAACTGCCTCGTCGCGCTGGTCCGCTGCTAGTTTAGTTAACATCTTGCGGATACGTCGATTTTTATTTCTTCGCTGAGTTGCTGTGAGAGTAGCTCTTCGTACTTCCTGAGTTTCTATGGGCGCGGCGGCGAGCACCGCCCTCTGCTTGTAGTGACTACGGACTTGATTCTCTTGTCTTCTTCGGTGCTTGTTTTCCTTTTCTTCTGTCTTGGAGTGGTGGCTTGGGCCACCCACTTTCATGCTTGTCGACCGTGGCGGTTCCTCTCGATCAATTGGGACCCGAGTCACCTTCCTCGTATTGCGAGGCATGCTTGGTGCGAAGTACGAGTCGATCTCATTATCACTCCATCTTTCACCCTCTTTTCGTCGAGTGCGAGGTTTACACCATTTCTAAAGTTCGGGACCAACCGCTCGTTCGACATTTCCTGCGAAAAGACATGGAAAAGGATCGGGGGCGTATCTAAGAACAAGAACATTAAGAAAATGTTTATTAAAGACGAGTTTTTTATAACTTTTTGTATTTTTAAATTTAACAGGAATGAAGCGGAATAAGATCAGGAAAGAGATTTTGATATGGAAGAGAAAACAAGGAAAACTTTATTATCATGATTTCATTTATTTTAGTACATTTTTTATTATTTTTGGGTTCGGACCCAGTCATAAGTAACTACCTCACCCGTGCTTCTAGGGATGAAGAATTCATTCCTTCGAAACATCAGGTAGCATAATACTTCTTCAAGTATCGTCCGTTGATCGGAAGCATATGTCGTTCTCCTTGGCAATTCACTGGGCTGGTAAGAGCCTCTCGAGTAGGCTCGCCTCGACCACGAACGGTCCTTCCGAAGTGGGTTCAAATTTTCCTCCTATCTTGCGGTGTGCGAGAATAGGTCTTTTGAGAACGATAACTAAGTCACCAACTTTGAAGGTTCTTGGGCGGACCAATCTGTCATGGGCTTGAACCATCTTAGCTTGGTATAGTTCTAAATTCTGCTGTCTGTCACGAGTCTTTTCCCTTCCGGGCTTTCCAATTCCTCTAGTCGTAATTTGGCATTCTCTTCGTCGTGATTTTGTGTGCTAGCTTGCAATTCGAGTGAAGGAAGTTGGACCTCTAAGGGTAACATCTGCCTCGGACCCATACACCGGAGCGTAAGGTGTAGCTTGAGTAGGAGTCTCGAAGGTTGTCCGGTAGGCCATAAGGCTTCTAATAACTTCTCGTGCCAATTTCTCTTATTATCGTCCGAGGTTTTCTTTAAGATTTGAACGAGAGTTTTATTAAAAGCCTCGACTGGGCCGTTTGCTCTTGGGTAGTAAATTGTTGAATATCGCCGATCGATTCCGTGTCTCTCGACAAAATTGTTGATTTGTGTGCTTCGAATGCTGACCCATTATACGAGATGATCTGCGCGGCACTCCGAAACGGTAGACAACTTGGTTCTTGAAAAGCGTAGCACGTGGTGTGCTTTCACTTCTCTAAGTGGAAATGCCACTGCCCACTTGGAAAAGTAATCGTAGCCGCAAGAATGAAGCGATGTCCTTTTGAAGATGGTGGTTCTATTAGACCCACTATATCGTGCCCCGACATTCGAACGGCCACGACGCGATTGTCGGATGTAGCACATTTGGAGGTTGGTGTAAAACCACTCCGTGCACTTGGCATTGGTGACGGCTCTTGGAGATTTTCATGCGGTCGGTCATCATCGAGGGCCGGTAGTACCCTAGTCTTTTAATTTTCATTTTCATCTTTGGACCCGGCTGGTGAGCGCCACGAGTCCCGAATGCATCTCTTTAACAATTTCACGGGCCTCGGACCCGCTTAGGCACCTTAGCCACATTTGATCGAAAGACCTTACGTATAACGTGTTGTTTATTAATGCGTAGGACGAGTTCTTTTCTTGATACGATGAGCTAATGACCTATCGTCACAGTAGTTTTCTCTGTTTGCGGGTAGTACATTAATGGTTGTCGCTCGATCTTACGTGTTTTTACGTCATTGTTGCAAGCTGATTCTTTTTCTTTTTCGGTTTGTGTATTGTGTACATGTCGAGTTGTGATAGGACTGACGTCAGTGAGCTGATACTTCCATTGATTCATCTTGCAAACGAGCAAATTCTTTTGCGAGACGAGCTAACTTGCATCTGCTAAAGCATTTTCTTTCTGGGAATTTTGTAGATCGTCACATTCGGAATCTGTTCCAACAATTTGTATGGCATCTTGGAAGTATTGCTCGAGTCTTGGTTTTAAAATTTTATGTTGTCCGTGATCTGTTGAATGATTAACTGCGAATCCCGTAGATGTTGATGTCCGTTATCCCATTTGAATAGTTAATTCCGATCTGTTATGAGGGCTTCGTATTCGCTTCGTTGTTTGTACACGGCTCGTCGAGTGGTAGGAGTATCTTAACATCCCCGCTCCGGTGTTAAAAAGATTAATCCGATCCACTGCCTTACGGAACCTTATCACTTGCGATTTTTCGTCTTTGTGTCTTGAAGATGCTCCGTCGAAATATAATTCCCAACGTCGATCATCGGGGTCTTCTAGGCTCATTATTTGTTCATCCGGCAAGTCGTCATTGAGAGGAGATTCGCAGGCAAAGGGTGTCTTTGCGAGGAAGTACTGCTAGGACTTGTCCCTTTACGGCACGAAGAGACACAAAAGTTATATCGAATTGCAATAATATCATTGACCATGCGGCGAGTCTGCTGGGAAGCGTTGGACGAGTCATCAAGTATTGTAATGGATTAAATTTCGAGATCGGATTGACCTTATGAGAAAGCATGTAGTGCACGAGCTTTTGAGCGGCGAAGATCGGGGCCAAACAATGCTTTTCGATTGCGGGATACCTTATTTCCGTCGGAAGTAAACGACGGCTTAGGTAGTAAAGAGCATTTTCTTTACCCTCATCATTGACACAGGCTAACGGGGCTCCGAGAGAGTCGTCTAAAGCCGCGGTATAAAGTATCGATGATCTACTGAGGCCGGGGCTGCTAAGACGGGAGGTGTCATTAAATATTGCTTAATGTCCTCGAAGGCCTTCGGAATTTCTCTTCCCAAATAAATTTGGCGTCCATTTTAACTAGTGCGAGAAAGGTTGACACCTACCTGACAAGTTTGAGATAAAGCGTCGAAGATATGCCAACTTCCCTTGAAATGATCGTAGTTGTTTTAAGGTTTTGGGAGGCGGCATTTCTAAGATAGCTTTAATCTTTTCCGGGTCGATTTCAATTCCATGATGTCGGACAACGAATCCTAAGAATTTCTTGGAGGTGACGCCGAAGGCGCATTTTAAGGGATTCATCTTAAGGTTAAATTGTCTTAATCGTTCGAAAATAATTCTCAAATCATATAGGTGGTTGTCCTTTACTTTGCTTTTGATGACCACATCGTCCACGTAGCATTCGACTTGATTGTGGATGATATCATCAAAAATTCTTGTCATCGCTCTCTGGTATGTTGCTCCTGCGTTCTTTAGTCCGAATGGCATCCTTTGTGTAGCAATATACTCCGATCGGTGTTCTGAATGATGTAAGTTTTTCATCTTCTGGAGCCATTTTTATCTGGTTGTATCCTGAAAATCCATCCATGAATGAGAATATTTCATGTGTCGAAGCAATGTCGATCATTAATTCTAGGATCGGTAGAGGGAATTCATCCTTTGGACATCCTTGTTTAAATCTCTAAAATCCACACAAATTCTGATCTGACCATTCTTCTTCCTGACTGGTACCACATTGGCTAGCCAAGTCGGGTATTGTTCTTCACGAGACAAATTTGGCGTCTATTAGCTTTTTAACTTCGGCTATGACTTGTTGTTCGATTTCTAGATGCATTCTTACGGGACCTTGTCGGCGGGACGAAGCGGGATCCACTCCTAGCTTATGGTGCGACCTGCGGAGCTAAACCCGGCATCTCATCGTAGCTCCAAGCAAAACGAGTCTTTAAATTCCATTAATAACTTGATTATTTCTTCGGAGTCTTCTTTATTGAGTAAGGAGCTAACAAAGGTAGGTCTAGGTTCTTCGCTAGTACCTAAGTTAACTTCCGTTAACTCATCTATTGTAGATTTAATCTCTTCTTCGAATTTTGGTGGAGCGTGTCCAATTTGTAAATCTTCGAGTTCTTCTGTAGCTTCCATGCAGTCTTCATTAGACTTGCAAGTGACAACCAAGCAAAATTCGGTATCGTCGGCCCGATCCTACTGTGCCGAATCCGAGACCATGCTTTGAATTAGGTGGACGACCGGAGTTATCCAATAATTTTTCAAAATTTTGTGATTGACCTTTTGTCCATTGTCGAGATAAGAAACCACGCTGAATTAAATTTTGAACACAGGGAGAGTACCACTCAAAAGGTAATTCCATTAATTCTGATGAAGTGACATCTTCAAATTGTACATTATTTTCAGTTTTGGCAGAAGGAGCACCACGGTAGAATTTGATGGGCTTTGCACCGCCGTTATGTTCCTCTTTGACCACCATACCCTCGATCTTATTAGAATGAATCGGGGTCAGGGTCATAGTATGTACATAGTGGTTAATCTTCTCGTACATCGATTTATATTCTTCATTCTTTTCATCTTCAAGTGGGATCTGAATTGCGGCTTCTTCGAGCTTATTGTCGTTGCTTCTTGCTTGATTTCTTTTTCTTCTTCGGAACTATCTTCCCAATCAACATTGATGGCTGGTTTCCTCATGTCCAAGCTGTCTTAACGTCTCTGCCACGACCTCGTCCCCGGCCTCGACCTCGGATGCGAGTTGTGGAGAAACCTTCGCCATCTCGCCGTAAGGGAGTGGTGAGTGACTGTTGGACTAGAACTTCAGGTTCTTCGTCGTCCCGAACTTCCTCTGCTTCATTCGTTATGGTATCCCTGGAGAATATTGGTTTCTTTGGGGGTGCGTAATAAGCTGCATCTTCATGGATTCCAATTTCATGTACGGAGAACGGTTGTAAGTCACCTTTGATGCACTGTTCTCCTCCATCATAGTATTTGATGCACTGGTGTAAGGATGATGGTACCATCTTGTTTTCATGTATCCATGGTCGGCCCAGTAGAGCGTTGAACGACGTCTCTGAATCAATTATGTGAAATTTCACGGTTGTCTTTGCTAAGTCACCGGTCTTCATTAGCAGTGTTATTGATCCGAGGGCTCTTTCTCCTTTCTGGTTGAATCCTCTTAATAACATTTTGTCCGCTTCGAGCTCGCGAGCATCAATTTCCAAATATGCTAGCATTCGAAGATTCATTATGTTGATTGATGCTCCTGGATCCACCAATACTCTGGAGAGTGTAAACTTCCCTATTGTAACTGAAATGTACAACGGTCGGTTGTGGTCTGTCATCCCAAGTAGTAGGTCATTGTCCGTGAAGGTAACACCTCGCTGTTCCTTTAACGAGCAAACCTCATCTAAGGAATCTCCGGTCATTTGAGCTAAGCAAATTTTTGGATCAAGTAAGGCCTTGATCAGAGCTTCTCTCATCTCCTTTGATAAGATGAGAGCGTCGTAGATACTCAGTTTGGCCGGTAGTTTCCTAAGATGGGCTAGCACGTTGTAGTCCACTTTATTTTCATGTGTCTTGATTTCTTCCCGAATGGGTATTTCTTCTGTCGGGGCTGGTTCTTCTTGAACAACCACCTTCTTTCCTTTATCCTTTGGACCCATTCTCGGAGGTAGAACTCTTCCACTTCTTAAGTTAACCTCGTAATTTCTTCGAATCTAGTATTGAGTTTCGTTGGTGTTTCCTCTCGAATCGGAATGACGAGGTCCTTCCGGATTAGCTTCGAGTACGAAGGTTCTAACTCTATCGTGACTGGAGCTCCTCGAAACTCACAAATAGATTCGTTGCTTGTTGAACTCTCGTAGCCTCCTTGGTGGATGTCCTTTTTGTCATTGTGATCGTCGAGATTGTGTATGATTTGAGAATTGTCATTTGTATTGGAATCGATGTCCGGATTGTCGCTAGTTACGTAATCGTTAGAAACAGTCAAAACGTAGCCAACACCATAACCCTTATCATTATAAGATCCCACCGGAGTGGGCAGATAATCATACAGAGTCAGAGGTTCGAGGGATTTCTCCCCCGAATCGGAAACAACTATCCTAGGATAAGCAGCCACTAGTCTAGCCTTAAGAGCCTCAGTCTTCTCTTCTTCGTCGATTTTCTTCTTCTCTTCAATTGTCTCTTGTTGAGGTGGTTCTTCTATCACAAGTGATAGTGTTGACTTAACAGGTTTCGAACTCTGAATTGAGGCTTGCACCAAAGCAGTTTGGATGTGATCCAAAATCTTTTTCGAAGACTTTATCCAAGCGGTAGCCCATCCATCATCAGTCGCATAGGGGTCTATCGACACAATGAAATCCGTCGAGATAACATTGACGGAACCTCCTTTCTAGGGTTCCTTCATGTACTCCTTCGGGATCGTTATATTCCCTTTCCGAAGATTGTCGTTGAGCCGACTTTTGAAGGTAATACAATCTTCTATCTTATGCCCAAGCATCCGGTGGTAAGGGCAAAAGTTGGGATCACCTTTCTTGTCGACTTCTTCTGGTCTTTTAGGTTATGGTAGTTGGAAATCTGGAGTCTTCATCAGACTGCGGAACATTTTCGGCACTGCCTCATTCTTGAACGTATACTCCCTGCTCAGAAGCTCCCTTAACGTACGTTGCGGACGAGGCGGTTGTTCATCTTGTTGAAATGAGCGATAGGTCCGGGTCGGGGTTGCTTTGGTAATTCTGTTGAGGTTGCTGCAGCCGTTCTGACGATATTTGTATCGGTTGCTTGCCTTTATCGACTGCTGCAACGATCCCGGACTTCTTTTCAAAAGTTTTCACGGGCTTCTATCTCACATCCCGAATAGTTTATATAAACGAGCACCGCACCACAAACCGTGTATCTACCCTGAAGAATAGATACACTGCTTGGTAATGGGGCTCGATTAAATAAACTAGAAAGGTTTGTGACATCTGTTTGGTCTGCGAACAGATTTTATAAGCCGACAAGTTCCCCTGCTTAATATAAATGAGTTAAGCAGGGTTTATATTACCTGGGTTCTTAAAATTCCCTATAATGGCAAGCCCCTATAGTTAATTACATCTTAAGTGACGGGAATCACCTAAGAAAACTCTCGATAATAATCAGTAGTTCTGCTCTCAAGAATTTCAAAGTTTAAGTTTTCAAAGGATTGAATTTTAGAATTTCAATAGGGAATGGATCAAATTTGGAACATTTTGTTTTGGGAATTCAAAGGAAGAAAGGTAGGAGAAATCACAGATTCGAAGCGAACTTCGGTAATTTCTCAGCTATCCTATTGTTTGGCTTGGATTTAGGAAAGCCCTAATGTTTATTTAATATTTTGATCTTGCCAATTTTAATTAATTAGGACTTATATTCGTATGATGTGATCACACAAATAGCCTCGAAGATATGAGGGTTTATGTCATATCGGATGACTACCTCGAAATCCTAAGACCGGATAGGGCTTAATTTGCAATGCAAATGCCTAACAGAAGATTGAGGATTTATGTTGCACTAGGCAAACTACCTCAAAGTCCTATGGTTTGGTTATTTAATTTTAAGAAAGTTTTGCTGAAGTAGATCCGATTTTTGCTGATGACGATGGTCGTGCTGCCCACCATGCTCCGAGCTCCTTGTAGTTGCAGAGGTTTAGTTATAGAAGTCATGAATCAGGAGATGAGAAAAGTGTTTTGGTTTAGAGAAAATCTTAATTTCCAAGTGTTTTTTATATTTTATTTAAAATAAATCTTAAAGTTGATTATAACAACACCGGTTAAGATCCACGGTTCCATCCTTCGGCATCGTTATTTTTATCGGATTCACTTAGTCCGGATGAATTTGCTAAACTCGACTAAATGGGTTCCACACTTTCATTTAGACCGTGGGAAATCCCGTTAGCAACACGTAGGTTACATCATCCGAGGTATTCCCGATCATCCAACAAGACGTTTTAATTTAGTTGTAATTGTAGTTTTGTGTTACTGTTTGTGATTAAATTTTGAGTTGTTTTATATTTTGAAATATTGTGGCGGTGAATTTTATCTTGCAATGACTTTTAATTTAGTTTTGGTTTCAGTTTTAGGGGCTACCCTAAAGGTGTGGGTTTTCATGCAACAGTTGTTTATCATGCAAGAAAAGTAAAGTGCATTTTCAATAAAGTAAATTGTAAGAAAGTAAATTGCAATAAAATAAAAGCATACACAGAGGGTCTTCCCGTCATCCCGAAGCTGCACTTAAACACAATTTAGAATATTTAAGCATTTAAAGCAAGTTCCTCGGTAAAGCTAAGGGAAGGGTTATGGTTTTCTACCAAGTTCCTAATCCTATAGCTAGTCATTTCCTATGACGTCTAGGTTCTTGTGTTTTGGTTTGAGGACGATTTTCTTCATTAAAGGACAATTAAGTTCAGTTATTCTTATAAACATCCTATCATATTGAGGAAGTGCTTAAGAATAATCTTAAACATCTTTTCAATATTTCTAGGATTATTTTAAGTCCAAATGAATTCAATTATACAAATGAATTAATCGTCCATGAATTCAAGTTTTGTTATCTTGCTCAGTGAACTAGGACATTTGAATATCCTATGAGTGAAGTATCACTTTATTTAACATTCTGTTTAGGAGTTATGACAACAAAAGCTTTCGAGAGCAAATTGATGTTCAAATGGTTTGTGATTTAATTTAATTTCAGTTAACGGGTTTAAATTTGGAATAGTGTTCGAGTTGCTTTATTTTGAATTTCTTTATGTCTTAGGTGATGTTATTTTTTAATTCAATTTAATTTAACTTTAATTTAATTTAATTTGGTTTAGCTTCAATTTTAATTTAATTTATTTAATTTAAATTAATTTTAATTTTAACTTGATTTTATTTTTTAATTTAATTTAATTTAATTTAATTTAATTTAATATGATTTAATTTAATTTAATTTAATTTAATTTAATTTAATTTATTTTAATTTAATTTAATTTAATATTTTTTAATTTTATTTTATTTAATTTAATTTAAATTTTAATTTGATTTTATTTTTAATTTTAATTTAATATTTTATCTTTTATGTTCTAAAGATGATTTAATTGTAAGCTGTTAAAGGATTAATTTAATTGAAATTTTAAAAGGGTTTAATTTAAATAATTTAACTTTAATTTAATTTAATGATTAAGTCTTTTAGCATTTTAAATCTTAAATTTGGATTATCATTTTAATTAGGAATTAAATATTATTGAGATGATTAATTTAGGGATTCTTAAATTAAAGAACAAATCTCTTCCTAATAATATCCACTATTTTAATGATTCCAATTTTATTATTCTTCCAAATTTAATCAATTATTTAATTAAGGTTTATTTAAATTATTTTTAAATTGTTTAATAGGTTTCTACCCTTATTATTCAAGTATCAATCATCCAAATCAGATTAAGATCAAATATTTTACTTTTTAATTTTATTATACCTAAAGTTTTAATTAAGGGTTAAAATTTTAATTACCATTTTTCCATTCAAGCTTAATAATTTCATAATTCACTAAATTGAGCTTAAATAAACTTGAAATTTTTATGTGGCTTAACTCATATGTCAATAAAGGCATTAGAGGAGAAAATGTGATTTTTCTATATTTAATTTATTTATGTAATTATTTTTGGTGGAAAATTTAATAATATGACCAAGGGAAAGTTTCTGTCCTTAAGAAAATTATTGGACATTCCTAATGACCAGAGGACCACTTGGACCAATTTTGGTGATTTTTTGAATTATATTATTTTTATTATAATTATTTTAAGTTTTGGAGTATTAATTAATTTAAAAATAAAATAAAGATTGAAAAATGAATTTTATATTTTTTAAAAATCTGTCTAATATCAAGGAAATCAGAGAACCAATTTTTGTAATTTTCTGATTTTTCTTTGATTTATTAGAATTAATTTAGTGGAAATACTAAAAATATACATTCTTTAATTTTAAAATTACCTTAGGGCTTTAAAATTTAATATCTCATCATAGAGACCTAAGAAAAATATGGGATTTGTTCCTAAGTGATTAAAATTGAAAATTTGACATTTTGGTGAATTTTATTATTTTTGTGATTTTTATTATTTTTTAATTATTAAAATATTAAAATAATGCAAAAAATCAACTTTTTTAGAAAATTACAATTTTATTTTTTTTAAATTCCCCTAATATCAGAGAGGCTCCAAAACAATTTGGTGAATTTTTGAAAAATATTTTGAAAGTTATGAATTTTTAAAGTTTAAAATGGCTAAATGGCTTAATTAACCCATTTAGTAGAGGCTAACCAAGTCCAATTGACTTCAAATTTTTATGATGGATTCCTCTAATCCTAAAGGTCGAGTGGAGAATTGATTTCAAGTCAATTTGATGTATGATTAGCTCTAATTAATTAGGGACCTATTTTGGGTGTTTAAGCCGATTAGGGTTATTCCAAGTGGATTAATTCAAAACCTATTTTTCCTAGAGTCCTCGTGGTCATAAGAAACATCCTCAAATTTTCCTAGAATTTATTCCACAACATGCTAATTATTGGAATTAAAGTACTCAAAACAACAACAAGAATTTGAAAAATCGATAACTTCTCATAGGGATGGCCTACGACTTTGGAAAATTCAGGGAATGTTCCCAAATTCAGAGGCTTCAAAAGCCCTATGGTCTCATGCCATGGTGAATTTCCTATATGCATGGAGAATTAAAACAAATCAGAGAGTAAATAAATTATTAAAAATAAAATACTTGATGAAATTAAATGATTTCTTTTCCACATTATTCTCCTCCGTTCATCTGAGCGAGAGGGTATTTTTATTTTATTTTTCTGATTTTTTTACACAAAGTTATGCATTTTTGAAGTTTAGGGAATTAAATAAATAAGAAAATCCCTATTTTTCTATTTATCCGAATCGGCGCCGCGTCGACCTTAGCATCTCCGAAGCGCCGCATGGCGCTCTCGATTCGACGCCGCCGACCGACTCGGCGCTCCGGGGGCCCGCTGTATCATTCCGTCTCCTCATCCGGCGCGATCCTGGCCGTCCGTCCGCACGTGTATTAAATGAACGGCATCCGTTCATCATCCCCAAGCCTCTTAACCCGAGAACCGTCCACACTAAATCCCTAATATCTCACTCAATACTTAACGAATTTTCGTGTTCTTGTGCTCTATGGATTCGTCTTGAAGAGACGAATACATCTATACGGTGATCATGCATTGAAATTAAGGCATTTGAAATGGAGAATCTCCAGAAGCTCGGGATAAAGAGTTAGCTCATACCTTTGCTCAGAGAAGTGTGGCTTCAATTTGAGGGTTTTGTCACCTTCGATTGGGTCCAAGCAAGCTCCAGATGAAGTCACTTGGCACAGTGAATTGTGCAGGTATGATTTCGACCAAGCCCGATCACAAAGCTTGGAGTTTGGAACGGATGGGTGGCCTTGAGAGGGGCTTTTCTTGGTGGACTTCTTCCACTTGGTGCGGTGAAGGTGTATGATCAATCGATTTGGGGATTGATCCACTGTGGAGAAGTGTCCTGGTTTTGGGTGGAATTTTGGGTGAGAAATTGGGCTCTGTTGGTGGGGATTAGGGCAAATTGTCACTTGGGGATCAAGCCTGCTCTGAAGTATGGAGAGTGGTGCGGAGCAATTTTGGCGGGGTTTCGGTAAGGTACGGTTCGGCACCTCCTCGTGGCCGAGAGAGGTGGGGTTTAAATAGGAGAGGCTGGAGGGCATCCCGGGGGAGTTAGGGCTTGGGATCGGTGCTTAGGTCAAGGGAAGAACGGCCATGGTGGCCATTGGGCATGGGGCAACTCAGCAAGGTGGAATTCCAAAGTTTGGCTCCTCCCAAGGTCTCGGCCATGGTGTTTTCCGGCGACCGAGGCGGCTGGCCGGCAGGCATGGGTCACCCTCAAGTCCAGGTGGGTCAGGGCTGGAGGTTTGTGCAGTCAATTGGCCATGGACATGTGTAAAGGGTTTGGATTAAAATGGTATGGGGAGAGGCTCATTTTGGGTCCAAATGGGTCAACCCACCATTTTGGGTTTGGCGCACCCTTCCAAGTTCTGGTTTTGGGCTGGGAGGATCATGTGAGTCCACCTACCAAAGGTAGTGAAGTCCACATCAAGGATTAGGTGGCAAAGTATGGTTTAGAGTGTATCATGTTTAAGGTAAAAATGGCTTAAAAAAGGTTTAAGAAAGAGATCCCCTCTCTTACCATTAATGGTTTGGTGAGGTGGAAAGTGGATTCCATGGCTCTCATGGCTCCTATGGGGCTCATGCATGGCTTCATGGCTTGTCTTTGGCTTGGGGAAAAGCTTGGTCGATTTCATGAAAATGGATTTTAGAAATTTTGGTAATTTAGGGGTGATTTGATGGGATTTGGCATATGGCTTGATTTGGATTTATTTTATCATGGGTTTAGAACTTAGGAGATGGTTTCATCCAATGGATGATGATATAGGGTTGTCATGTGGGCTTTGGGCCTTTGAAATTTAGTGAAGGTGGGCTTTTAAAGTGATTTAGGGAAGTGGGTTTTTTGATTTTAGGATGAGAATTTTGCAAAGGATTGGATCCAATAAGTGTTGAATTTAGTTTAGGAATGTTTCATGAATGATTTGGAATAAATTTGAAGTGTTTGGGCTAGGTTTGGGTTGGATTTGGACCTCTTTGGTGAATGGGCCGATGTAGGTCAAATTGGGCTAACTTGGGCCAATGTTGGGCTAGGGTTGAAATTGATGTAAAATAAATGTTGGGAAATGTTTATGGGAGTGTTTCAAAGAGGTTTTGGCTTTGGTTGGGTTTTGATTTTGGGGTTTGGGCTTATTTGGGTTAGGTTTGGGTTTAGGTCAAAATTGGGCCTTTTAGCTTTGGGTTGAATTTGAGTGGGGTTTGGGTCTAAATTTTGGGCAAAACATGCTAGTGTTTCATTTTTGCGGATTCTAAGGAAGTTTTAGAAAAGATTTGGGGTTAATTGGAGTTGAATTGGGTTAGTTTTGGTTAGGTTTGGGTCATGGGTCCAAATTGGGCTTTAAGGCCAAAAGTGAAATTGGATTCAAATGTCAATCAAATTAGACTTGGATCTGGTCTAGATTGGTGTTGGGAATGTTAAATTAAAGTTTAGAATTTAATTGGACCAGAATTTGGGTCAATTGGGTAGGTTTGGCTTGACATTGGGTTCATTTTGGGTTAAAATGGGTCAAATTGGGGGTTTTGACAAAAGTAGGGTACATTGACAAAATTTACCTATGGTGTAGTTGAACAAAATGAAATTGGGAATATTTGGGATTTTCTGGAATTTTCTGGGAATTTTCTGAATTTTTGGATTTTTGGAGTCGAGAGGGTATTTTGGGTATTTGGAGGGTATTGGGAGGTATTTTTGGAATTTTTTGTATTTTTGGCTATGGATGATCAAATTGATTGGTGAGGAAATGTTGAAGGTTAATTTTGGGGAATTTTTGGGTGATTTGGAAATTTTGAAAAGTCTGGGTGATTTCAAGGGCTTTGGGTAGGCTAGGCGGGTGTAGGGTCCCGGGGGTCAAAAATTGAAAATTTGCAAAATTGAAGATTAGGTGACTGTAAGTGGAACGAAATTATTTTGTTTGAGCCATGAAGCCATATCAAGCCCACATGAGCCATGAAGGGACTCATTTGAGGCATCCATTATGTTGTTCTAACCTCTTAGCGAGGGCTTAGGGGTTAAGGTCCATCCATGTGAATCACCTTTATGAGTCGGGAGGTCGAGTTAGGTATGGGTGTGTTTTTAGGAGGTGTGTGAAAGTGTAGTGTATAAGTGTAGTGTGTGTGTAAGTCGGCCCTCACCGGACCGGGCCACCGGGGCGGTCCTAAGGCCAAAGAGTCCTATAGGAACTCATCCTTTAAACTTCCACATTTGGTTTCGACCCTCCAGGTGATTAGGGGTTTACGGTCAAGTTTGTGGAGTTTGCGGGGAGTTAAGAAGTGGTTTGAATTTCTAAGTGGTGGGTCCCAATTCTAATCCTCTAGGATAGTCAAAGGAAAAGCCTAAGGCTAGATCCTAAGTACTAAAAAGAAGAAGAGAAGACCTCATCAAAAATGAGGTCAACATGCTTGTGATTAAATTTTGAGTTGTCTTATATTTTGAATGTTGTGGGGGTGAATTTTATCTTGTGTTGATTTTAATTTAGTTTTGGGTTTCAGTTTCGTGGCTATCCTAAAGGTTTCAGTTTTCATGCAAGGTGACAATCTTGTTTAACATGCAAGTTTTGCAAGGAAGGAAAGTAAAATACAACACAGGTAAATAAATTGCAATAAAATAAAAGCATACCTGGCAGAGTCTTCATGTCATTCCAGGCTTCGTTAGAGAGGGAGAGGCTCGCCGGGGAGAAGCTCGCCGGAACGGGATAGAACATCAGCCTAGGGAGACAAAGAAGGAAGAAGAGCTTTTGTTGGTGGGGGTATGTGTGGCTTGTGAAGGGGTGAGGCAACAACCTTTTTCCTTTTTTTTAAGATATATATAGTGGATTTGGTGAGTGGGGAGAGGGAGGTGAAAATCCAATGTGAATTAGAGGTTTGGGAAAGTTGGCTAGGCTTGGGTTAAACCCTTGGTCACTTGGTTAAACCTTTGCCCAAAGTGTTTGGAGCAAGCTTTAAAGTCCAAGGAAGAGTTTAGGTGGGTTTGGGAGGCTGCCATGGAAGTTTGGGGTTGGATTTGAGTGTTTAGGAGTGAAGGAAAATTTATATGAGGGGGGAAGGAGATGTCACCTCCCCTTGCCCATTTTGGCAAATTTGACTTTGTATGCCCATGAGATGGTTCCATATGTCACGGCATGGTATGTATGGGAAATTAAATAAATGGGCTTTTGAAATTAAATAAATGGGCTTTTAAACATGCACATGGGTATGGGCCTTTAACATGCATGTAATGATTTTGATTTTTTTTGTAAATTAAATATGCGATGACCAAATTGAATTGGAATTGATTGAAATTGGCTTTAGATATGTTGAAATTTGATTGAAAATTGTTTTGGAGATTCCCATTGGTCGTGGGGTTCAATTTAAGGGGAATTAGGTTTATGGGCCAAAATTGGGCCTTTAGGCCCAAATGAATTTTGAAAGGGGTTTAGGCCAACATTTTGGTCAAATGAATGTTGGGTTTGGTATAGGAATGCACCATGCAAGTTTTAGAACAATTTTGAAGAGAATTTGAATTGAATTGGATTGGATTTGGGTATGTTTGGGTTCATGGGCAATTTAGGGCAAAAATTGGGGTTTTGGGTTTAAGTTGAAATTGGATTCAAATGTAGACCAAATTGAGCTTGGTTTTGGTTGAAATTGGTATTGTGGATGTTGATTTGAAGTTTAGAATTGAGTTTGATCAAAATTAGGATCAATTGGAGTGAAATGGGTTAAGAATAGGTCAAATTGGGTATTTTGGTAAAAGTTGGCCAAATTGGAAAAATTAGGATATGATGTAGTTAAACAAAATGAAATTGGGAATATTTTGGATTTTCTGGAATTTTATGAGAATTTTTGGATTTTTTGGGCCAAGAGGGGTATTTAGTGTATTAAGAGGTTATTTGGAGGGTATTGGAATATCTTGGTAGATTTAAAAGGTGGGGATTGTTTCAAAATGATATTTATGATTTTTGGGAATTTTGGGTAATTTTTGGGAATATTTGGAGAGTCTTGTGGTAGGCTTATGGACCTTAACCAAGTCTAACCACTTTGGGACCAAGCTTAGCCAAATGGTAACTACTTTATGATCCTTCACATATTAACCTTAGCCATCTTAATCAAAGACCAGTAGCTTTGGTTCAATCATGTGAGTTTCTTAAAGGGTAGAAGGAGCAAAATTTAAGGTTCAAGGTTAAAGGATGAAATGGGTCAAAGGTGTTTGTGTGTGCAAGAAAAGCTCAAGTCACCCAAGGTAGTCCTAAGGCTTAAACATCATATAGGAATTCACCATTGGTTGCCCATATTGGGTTTTAATCTTCCAAGATGATTTAGAGGTTTACAACCATCCAAGTGGGGTCCCAAGAGGAGTCAAGAGGTGGCTGAATTGCTAAAGGGTGGGTCCCAATTCTAGTCTTCTAGGATAGTCAAGGAGAAGTCCTATGGCTAGATCCTAAGCACTAAGAGGAAAGAAAAGACCTCACCAAAAATCAGGTCAACACCTAGTTAACTGAAGTTACCTAAGAAAAATCTTGATATAGATCAGGAAATATTTATATTAATGACTTCCAAAGGTATTTTCCAAGAAAATGTAATAGTCAGAAATTCAATAGGTAAATGGCTTGAATTTTGGAACATTTTATTTTATCAGAATCCAAAGGATAGAAGGTTTGGGAAAGAACACAGATTCAAGGAAGAACCCCGATGTCTTCCCAAACTATCCTATAGTTTGTCTTTAAATATTGGAAATGAAGTTATTTAAATTTTAATCTTGCTAATTAATTATAGGGATTACATTTGCATAATATCTGATTATGTAAACAACCTGGAAAAAGAAATGATTTATGTTGTATCAGACGATAACCTCAGAATCCTAAAGCGAATTAGGGCTTATATGCACAGCAGGGCTATGCAAAGGCCTAAAGAAAATGTAAGGATTTATGCTGCACTAGGTAAGATACCTCGAAGTCCTATGACTCGTTGTTTAGACTAAGGAAAGGTTTTGCTGGTGTAGATAAGTTTTACTGTTGAAGATGGGCGTGCTAGCCACTATGCATGCTCCAATCTCCTTGTTGTAGCAGGTTCAGTTCAAAGAAGTGTCAATTGAGGAGAAAAGAGAAGTATTATGTTTTGGAAATATTTAAAATGAGGTGTCTTCAAATTTTATTAGGGGAACATTAAAGTTGATTATAGCAACACCGGTTAAGATCCCACGGTTTCATCATCTCGACACCACTATTTTCATCGGATTCACTTAGTCCAAACGAATTTACTAAACTCAACTTAATGAGTTCTATACTTTCATTCAAACCTTGGGAAAACCCTGTTAGCAACATGTGGGTTACCTCCTCAAAGGAATTTCCGATCATCCAACGAGACATTTTAATTTAGTTACAATTGTAGTTTTTATTTTCTTTTTTGTGATTAAATTTTGAGTTGTTTTATATTTTGAATGTTGTGGGGTGAATTTTATCTTATTTTGTTTTAATTTAGTTGTGGTTTTAGTTTTGTGGCTATCCTAAAGGTTTCAGTTTTCATGCAGGGTGACATTATTGTTTATCATGCAAATTATAAGAAAAGTGGAAAGCGCTATAAACTTATGAAAGTGTACCTGGCGAGTCTTCTCGTTCCTCCAACTGAAACTTTAGTATTATTTGCAATAAACATTTACATTTGCAGGGAAGTAAAACCTTATGGATATGTTTGTCGCAGACCTACCAAGTCCTAGGTCATAACCCAATGAAGTCTTGTTCATTTATGAGATATTTTCATTTAATAAATATAATAAATACAATAGTCCTACAAGGTGTCCAGAAGACCTGTGAAACGGTCCCGGAGGAAACCCAGATATTTCACAATACTTTTGAACTTTCTTGAGGTCCTTTAGGGCTTATTATAGTATTAAAAGATTTATCCCTTTCATACCCTTATGCTCAGTGAGCTAATATTTTACTCATCCCGAAAGGAGGGGTAATTATCACTTAGTGCTTTAGTTAAGAATTATATGGATGAACCTTTAGAGGTAAACTTAACTTATGGAAGAATTTGCCAAATCTTGATGGGCTTGTAATGTTTCAGAAGGTAGTTTTAAGATTAAACATATTTTCTTTTCTAACTCTAGTTAATTAATTCTTTTGATTAAGCCTATCTCATCATTAAGCCCTTAAGGTTTAGTAGGTATTTTATGTCCTTAGAAAAGGAAATTTTATGATTTTCATGATTATGATTCTTATCAAAATGTTGATTTATCATTTGAACATCAAATAAAGGGGAATTAAATTAGTTGAATATTAACTTCAAAATTCAACCCCTTAACTTTAAGGTTCTTTTAATTTGATTTTTCTTCCAAATTATAATAATTAAGAAGATTTTAATATCTAATTTTGATGTGACTTAAAAAAGTAATGGGTTTCTACCATTTGTCCCTTAATGTTTTAATCATCCAACATAATAATTAAGATCATTATTGCCATTTTCCCATTTTGATTAAGCCTAAAATTTAATTAAAGATAAATTTTCCAAAATTATAATTTTACCACTAAAGGTTTTTATCACTTCATAATTCACTAAATTTAGCTCAAGTGACTTTAAAATTTTTATGTGACCTCACTTATGGGTTAATTAAAACATCAGAAGAGGAAATGTGATTTTTTAAATTTTAATTTAATTTATAAATTTATTTTAATGCAAAAATAGAGGTTTTTAGTGAAAATTCCATAACTTGATGAAAAAAAAATATTTTACTTTAAAATTTTTACTGGAGCTAAACCTAGACTAGAGGACCACTTGGACCAAATTTCATGATTTTTTGAAGTTTATTTTAATTATTATAAGTATTTTAATTTCTGGTGTTTTAATTAATTATAAAATTTTTTAAAAGTTTAAAATTGAATTTTATATTTTTCAAAAATCTCTCTGAGGTCAAGGAACCCAGAGAAACAAATTTCATATTTTTTGATTTTTATTTTAATTTTTAGGCTTATTTTAGTACAAAATTAAGGAACTTCATTTTTAGCCTTTTAAAAATTCATTTAAGCCTTTAAAAATTAATATTTTAACTTAGAGACTTAGGAAAATTATGGGGATGGTTCCTAAGTGAAAAGGAGACCAAAAGTGACATTTTAACAACTTTTAATATTTTTGTGATTTTTAATATTTTTTAATTATTTAATTATTAAAATATGATTTAAAATGAAAATTTTATAAAAATTCAATTTTTTTCAAAAAATTCCTCTGATCACAGAAAACTCTCAAAATTAATTTTATAAATTTTTGAGTGGTATTTTAATTATTACAATTCATTTAAGTTCCAAAAATGTCATTGAACTTAAGAAAATCATTTAACTTATTAAATAATTCCAAATGACTTCAAAATTTTTAGGGGAGTTCCTCTATCCCTGAAGCACAGTGGAGAATCATTTTTACGTTGTTTTGATTTTTATCTTATCTTAATTAATTAAGAGTTTATTTTAGGTCAAGTTGGTTATTAGTGCACATCATAGTGATTTTGGTCATGAGATAATTATCCTAGGGTCCTCTGATCATAAGAGAGCTACAGAGTTTACTTTATATTTTTCTGATTATTATTTTAATTATTATAATTTTTATACCAAACAAACACAATAACTTGAAAAATAGAGATCTCTTCACAGAGATCCCCCCTGACTTTGGAAAAATCAGGGAAGGTCCCTTATAACATATAGAATAAGACCCCCAAAGCTCAAAACATGGTGAAATGTTTGGGTCAGTGGAGAATTAAAAGACTGAAATCAGTATTTAAATCATTAAAAATAAAATATACATCAAAAATATTTCAAACCATTTCCACATTGTTCTCCTCTGTTCCCTGAGCAATAAGGTATTTTCCTTTTATTTTTTTTATTTTTCTAGACCAAGATATGGATTTTTAAAGTTCTGGTGATTTAAATAATTCAGAAAATATGGATTTTTCTACTTAAACACGTCGGCGCCACGCAAACCTACGGCGGGTTGAAATCACACGCGTCTCCTTCTGGTTGAGTACCGTCTTCTGAGTCAGCGCCACGCGGCTTCCGGTCCTCCTTCATCTCCCCACCCAACGCCATCCTAGCCCTCTGTTTAATACACAGATGATCCAACGGAACCCGAGCTTCGTTCCCAACTGGTTCATCCCGAGAGCCGTCCGCACTAAAACCTTAATATCTCAGCCTATAATTAACCAAATCACTTCGGGTTTAATCCTATGGATTTGTCTAAGTATGGCGAACATATCCATACGGCTAAGCCCAATTTAAATTAACCCTAATTACATGGAGAATCCAGAGAAGCTCAAGAAGAAGAAGGAGGCAATACCTTGGCTCTGAGAAGTGAATCTTCGATCAGAGATGCTCTACACCTTTGTTGGAGTCCCAGGAGCTCAGGGGTGAAGCCTCTTGCCTTAGTGAATTGCCTAAGTATGAAAGTGACCAGACCCAATTTCAAGCTTTAATAGAAATTTGGTGCAGAGGCCTTCTGTGATGGGGCTTTGATGAGGGATCTTCTTCTTTCACTGCTGTGAAGGTGTGGGTGAAGTTAATTGAGATTTGGTGTTGTGTGGAGATCTATTGAAAAGTTTCCTGGTTTCCAACCAAGTTTAAGCCCTGAAATTGAGCTTAGGCAGTGGGAACCAGAAGGGGAAAATGGTTGGAATAGTCTTAGGGAGGTCTGGAGGAGCTCTGGTGAGATTTTGGCAGAGTTTGGTTAAGAAATTTTCAGCACCCTTTTTTGGCCGTGAAGGGTGGTGGCTTAAATAGCCATGGCTGGGGTGGCTGCCAGGGCTCCAATTCAGGTGCAAAGAGCTGCCTAGGTGGAGTGTAGAGGAGCTCTGGTGGCAATTTTGGGCTGAGTTGGCCATAGGGTGGAGTTTGGGTTTGGGTAAGGGGGAGGTGGCCAGTGGGTCAGGTGCACCAGTGGGCAGGCCATGAGTGCAATGAGTTTTAATGGTTAAGGCATTATGGCAAACATCTCTTAGATTTAAACATTTAAGTGATGAGACCCCCTAATTTGGGGGACCTTTGGTCTATGGCTCCACTAGGGTGGGCTAGGTGGATTTAGCTCAGTCCCTAGGGTCAACTTAGTGGCTGTGGAGTAGTTGGTTTGGTCACATATGGTTCAATTTGGTTAGATTGGGTCATGGGTTCATTGGGGTCACATTGGGTTCAAATTAGGCTAACTTGGGTTTTAGCTTGAATGGAGACCAAGTATCTTGAGCAACATTTTGTAGATGATTGTAATAAAGATTTTTTATGAAGGCTTAGAGTTGTTTTGAGTCCATTGAAGGGTTCAATTTGGTGGATTTTAGGATTTTGGTCAATTTGGGCAAGTTGGGTCAACATGGGTTTAAGTTGGGCTATGGTTGGGTCCAAGGCCAATTGAAGGTTCCAAATGGTCTAGAGGAAGGTGGTGAAGAGTTACCAACATCGATTGGGTGGAAATTTTAGGGTTAGGTCAATCAATTTGGTGAGACTTGGTCATGTGTTGAATTTGGGTTAAAATTGGGTAAACTTTGTTCAAGTGGATTTGAATGAGACTTAGGCTCAAATTGGGGTAAATTGATGATCTAATTCAATTTAGGGGAGTGTTATGAAGGGTTTAGAATTGAAATTGGGGGAAATTGATTGAGGTTAGGTCAATTTGGGGGATTTGGGCCATTTAGGCAAAATTGGAGATTTTGGATTTTAAGTGAAATTGAATTCAAATGTGAATCAATTTGGGCTTAGATTTGGTTTATATTGGTATTGGAAATGTTGAATTAAAGTTTGGAATTGAAATTGGGCAAGATTGGGATCAATTAGGTAGACATTGGGTTTAATTTAAGCATTTTTGGGTTAAATGGGTTAAATTGGGGCTTTTGATTAAATTGGGCTAAATTGGCCAAATTGGGTTATGTAGTAGTTGAGAGAAATGAAATTAGGAATATTTGGGAGGTTTTAAGAATTTATGTGAATTTTTGAAATTTTGGGCTAAGAGGGGTATTTTTGGTCATTTTGGGGATTTTTCGGGAAATTTGGCAATTTTGGGTAAATTTGGCTAATTTTAGTGGTAGGGGGTATTTTGGAATGCTTTTTGGAGAATTGTGGATATTTTAGGTGATTTTGGAAATTTGGGATTTTAGGACTTTGGGGGTATTTTGGGTATTTTGGGTATTTTGGGGCAAAGGGGTTGAAAATTTGTAATTTTTGGAAAATTGGGATTGGTTAAGAGTGAGTAATATGGCATTTTTTAGGTTGAGCCATGGACCAAGGGCCACCCTCATTTGATCCACTATGTGTTGGTACTAGCCAAACCCTAGTCTGAGGCTAAGAGCTTGGGAAAATCACTTACATGATTTTCCAAAGAGTTAGGGATCAAAGTAGGGTGTGCTTTATTTAGGGTTGTGAGTGTGTAGTGTAAGTGTGGGGTAAGCTCCAGACCTCCCAGGGTGGATCCTATGGCCTGACCACCTATAGAAGGCTTCCCCTGGGCTTCCTTATGCTTGGTCTCTTCCTCCAAAAAACTGGGGGTTAGGCCTTAAGCATATGAAAACTCCCAGTAAAGTGAGAAAAGTTTGAATTTCTATGGGGAGGGTTCCATGACTAGTCTTCTAAGAAAGTCACCAGGAGAGTTCTATGGCTAGACCCTAGGCTATTCTCAAGAGAGACTAGACCTCAACCAAAAGTTAGGTCAACAAATGGACCCCAAATATGTGTGGTGTGCTGGGCAAGCACACTACACGTATTGGTGTTGACCGACGAGATCAACCAAAATAACACAACTGCCTGAGTCAAATCTCAAGACAAGCACAAAATTTAGCGAGGAAGTTTCCGCTGGGGCTTAGGAGATGAACCTTCAAGTCCCAGGAACTCTCTCTGGGGAAGGAAAATGGAATGCCTTCAAGGGAGAAGCTAAGGATTTCAAGCTTTCAATTTTTGAAGAAGTCCAATCCGAATTGATTTGGAGTTGGAATTTGGATTTAGAATTGGGAGTTTGATTTCATATTTAAATTTTGAATTTTAATTTTAATTTTATTTTTAATTTTAAATTTTAACTTTAAACTTCATGGAAATTATAGAAATTTCAAAATTTATGGGAACTTAAATTTGAAGATTTTAATTTTGTGGGGAAAACTTTGAGTATAGAGGGAAATCATAATTTCAGTACCGATCCCGGAATGATGAGAACTGAAATTTAAGTACCAGCCTCAAAAATGAGAATCGAGATTTCAGTACCGACCTCAAGGTTTTCGTAGGTGTGGAAAATTTTCTCGAAAGGGAAAAGGAAAATTAGGGAGTTTCGGGAGAATCAGACGACTAAGCTCTGTTCCCATAATTTCATGGAAGGCAGAAAATTTTTCGGAAGGGAGATGGAAAATTAGGGAATTTTGGGAAATTGAACGACTAAGCTCCGTTCCTGGAATTTCTTGGTAGGCTGAAAATTTCTTGAAAGGGAGATGGAAAATTAGAGAATTCTGGGTAAATTAGACAACTAAGCTCCGTTCCCGGAATTTCGTGGAAGGAAAAAAGTTTCTCGGAAGGGAGATGGAAAATTAGGGAATTTTGGGGAATCGGACGACTAAGCTCCATTCCCGAAATTTCATGGAAGGTGGAAAAATTTCTTGGAAGGGAGATGGAAAATTAGAGAATTTTGGGGGAAATCGGACGACTAAGCTCCGTTCCCTGAATTTCATGGAAGGCGGAAAATTTCTCGAAAGGGAGATGGAAAATCAGGGAATTTTGGGGGAAATCGGATGACTAAGTTCCGTTCCCGGAATTTCATGGAAGGCAAAATAATTTCTCGGATAAGATATTTGGTATGAAAGAACTTGATTATAGTTAACTATTTAAATTAAAGAAAACTATATTTTTGAAATATTAAAAGACTTAAAGTATTGTGTGTTAAGAAGAGATTGTGACTTTATGATGAATAATAAAGCTCATACCTAATTATAAAGTAAGGATGTGTTTCAAGTTTGAACTTTAGAAAGAGGAGAGTGAATTTCAAAATCATTACAGGCTCTCCAGATATAATAATCCTCATTAAAAACAAAAAAAAGAGAGAAAGAAAAAAAGGAGAAAAAGAAAAGAGAGAAAAAAAGGATTGAAAGTGACCCCGAAAGAAAAGAAAAAAAAAGAAAGAAAAATATTTATGAGGAGAAGCTTGAGGAGATGCCTAATAAAAAATTGGCTTCACTTGAGTCACCCTAAATGGAGAACTTGATTTCATTTCTGAATTTATATTTAAAGTGTTGGCCTACATTCTGATGAAGTTTGCATGAACTCTTTTTTCACATAATCTTTCAAGGCATTCTTAATGTAAAAAATTATGGTTTATCTTGAAATAAATAGAAGACTAGAACCCTTAGACTTGATTGTTGAATATTCTTATACTTGTAGTGTTAACCCGAGCTGCTGAATTTCTTTCTAAAAGTCTAACCAATATATTCTTTTGAATGAAAAATTTTAGTGTCTTACAGGTGAAAAGTACATTGCCTTGAGTTATATTTTTATGTAGTAAAAGGGTTACTTGAGAACAAGTAACAGTTAAGTTTGGCGGATTTTGACACGCCTAAAATATATACGCTTTTTGCTATATGATTTTACTCATTTTTGGTGATATTACACTTTAAAAGAAAGTTACTTTGTATTTTTTTTTTAAGTACAAAAATGGTGATTGAAGCAAAAAGTAGCAAAAACGGTGCAATTTGGAGTAAAAATGAGCAAGAAATAAAATTCTACCTTGACAGCTTTCGATATGTCTTTTGATGCTTAATCTTTTTTACACTTCTTGAATACTTTTGAATGAGATTACACTTTAAATAAATGTTGTTTTTATGTTTATTTTGTAGGGTTATCTGATACGATCGCAACGCAACTGAAAAGGGGCAAATTAGAGCTGAAACGGAGCCAAACGGAGCAAAATGGCGGAGCTGCACAGGATGGGCGCCGGGGGCGCCCAAATGGGCGCCGGCGGCTCCAGAAGCCCGAGACCATGAAAATAGGGTGCCGACAGCGCCCTATTCAGCACCGGCGGCGCTCCGGACGGTTGGGATGCGAAATTGGGCAGTTTTTGGCCAAATACATTGAACCTTGACGTTTTTTTGGAAGGTTTCTTCATGCACCTCATGGGAAATTAGTCCCTACACTATTTTAAACCGAATTTGAAGCAAACAAAAAGAGAGGAGAAGTTAGAAAAATGTAGAGAATGATTAGAGATCTTAAAATAGGAGTAGAAATGTAGATTTCTACCCTTTGGAGAGATTGAAGAGGAGATTTTGAGAGAATTTGTAAGGGATTTCAATAGCATTGCATGGATTGCCGGGAGGCTTTGTGGGAGAGATCTTCGTCTTTCTTTCAAAGGGAAAAAGCTAAGTATTGTTTTTCATTATATTATGATTTTGTAAACACTTACCTAGTGAATTTACTTTGGTTACATGAAGTTTCCGTTGTGTTTTCTTCGCGCTTTTTGACGTATCTCTTTTACTTTTTCTTCTTCTTCGGAAATAGCAGCATGAGATGATTATGCCATTATTTTCATTTTACTTTTCCTTTGTAATGAGTAGAAATCATGTTTAGGATTTTGTGATGCATTATATAAATAAATTTAATTATAATTGTGATGATTTTTACTTGCACTTCATTTATATTACAAAAAGAGCTCGTTGTAGTGTTAAAATTCATTGTAATTGCATTGATCCGAAAGGGCGGTGTAATTCTCAACAAAGAGGAACCACATTCAAATTCCATGGATGGTGAAGTTCATGGGAATTGAATGCAAATAAATAGGGAAATAATATTAATCGGGCGTAGAATTAGAGATTTTAGAGTGACAGGCTAAAATCCTCAATTCGGTCCTATCGTTTGAGTGTCGATGTGTAGATTATTAGCCCTCGGGTGAGGGGAACGTGGGAGCTCCGAAGTGAGAGTCCGTATCCTCCCGGCCTAGCCGCGATTCGGTAACCAAGCATAGGATTAGTCAATGTTCTTTATGCCTGGACCAAAGGGTAAAGAATAGGATTGCTCCTATTTGGCACATACAATATTAAATGCATCTCATTCCTATACATTATCTATTTCATTACATAAGAATAATAGTTTTTAATATCTCAAAATTCTCTAAACCAATTCATCCAAAAAGGGTTATCTTTAGAAGTAATATTTGCATTTAGGAATAGTTAATATCCTTACATATAATCATCTGCATTTAGGAGTAGTTGTTATAAAAACCACTTATATCGACCTTCCAATCTAAGGTTGTTAGTAGTAGACTAGAATTTGACTAAGGAACTTTTACCTCGCTTCTCTGTGGGATCGATAAACGTGAGTTCATTATAGCCCTGTATTACTTGATACGATACGTATACTTGCGTTTGAAATTGTGACTTTACAAAAATCATTATAAATATATAAATCTGAGGTCATAAATTCTTACATATAAAAAAGTCACATCACTGTCCTTTGCGGTAGCACCTTGCCACTTCTTAAATGTACTTCTGTTATTTCTTCTTCTTCTGGACCTAGAGATCCTTCTATTATTGTATCTGGCTCTTATGTATCTGAAAATTCCACGTTGACGGCAAGTGGAGTTCCTTTGCATTCGAGGACTAGTTCCTTATTTCCGGTGTTGTAATAGCCATTGTTGTCGACATCTTCTTTATTTTTGTCAACATTTTCGTCGAGAACACTCATAATTTGAGGATCATTTTGGGAATCGAAATCGGGGTTAGAGAGGTTGTGATTAGTTATGTCATCACTAGAGATAGTAAGAACGTAGCCAACATCATTTATATTATCATTATGAGACCATGGAGGGGCATAAAGATAATGGTACAAAGTCAAGGGTTCGAGGGGTTTCACCCCCGAATCCAAAACAACCAATCTAACAGGGGCAGCCTCTATCCTACCCTTCATGCTATCATACTTAATTTCATTCACGATCTGCTTCTTCCTCCATTCTTATCGCGGTGGTTTTCTTGACGCAACTTTCGTCTAGGATTGGGCTGGCGGTAGACTTCAGATAGCAACTTTCTTTGGAGTAAACTGGATCTGATCCAGGACTTTCTTGAGTTCATTCCAAATTGTTCTCCATCCGCCTTTGCCGGTATATGGATCAATCTAAGAGATTGGCTCTGCTGAAATCACATTTGTAGAACCTTTTTCAGGTTCTTTCAAGTATTCCTTTAGTATTGTTATATTCCCTTCTTTGTAATTCCGCTCGAGCCAATCTTTAAAACTGAAGCAGCTTTCTATGGTGTGCCCGAGCATCCTGTGGTAGGGGCAGAAGTTGGGCTGATCCTTCTTGTCCACCTCCTTTGGTTTCTTTGGCTCAGGCAATCTGAACTCGAGCTTCTTCATTAAATTTTGGAACATCTTTGCTATGGCGTCATCCTTGAAGGAGTTGTTTCTGCGTAATCGTTCTGCCATTATTGGACCCTGTCGTCCATCTGTCCTGTATGACCTCTGATGCTGACTAGACTGATTGCCCTACTATACACGAGGCTGACCATACTGCTGAGGCTGACTGTGCTGAGGCAACTAATTGTGCTTCTGCTCAGGCTGAATCCTCATTGGCTGCTTTCCTTTGTCGACCATTGCCATTACGCCCGACCTCTTCTTGTATGCTTTACCTGGTTTTGTCTTTTCTGCAGGTTCCATGTGCTTAACTTTTTCTTGTAGGCTATTGGCTTTACTGAGTAGCTTCTCAATGGAATTAATGGTGAGACCCTTAAGCATGAAGGCTACCAGAACGTGGATACTTTTGAGTTGTATCTCGATCGCGTGTTGTTCTTGTAGCTGAGGTTCACATCTAATGCTTAAGTTTCTCCACCTGAGAATGTAGTCAACCAAAGTCTCGTCGGGCTTCTGCCACTCCACCAAGAGATCTCCTATGGAAGCATGATGTTGGGAACCGACGAATCTTTTCACGAACATGTTTTCCATTTTTGGAAAATTTTTTTGTTTATCCATTGGGAAGCTCAGCATACCAATCGAAAGCTATTCCTGACAGGCTGCTGACAAACTGACGGAACAACATAGCTTCATTTCCTCATGTGTTGCAACAACTAGCTCTGAAATGTGCTATGTGCTGACGATGATTTCCTTTCCCGTCGAAAGTCTTGAAAGTCGGGGCACTAAGCTTTTAGGGTAAGGAACGACATCAAACTCCTCCGGGTAGGGTCTACCCTTTGAAACTAATGCACCTCCTTTTGAATGAGCCAAGGCCTCCCAAACTTGTTGTTCGACCATCTATTTAATATCTTTTTCTAGAGGATTCAGAGTCGGATCTCTTCTTGGTGTTTCGTCTTCATTGGCTGAAGCAACCTTCCTTCTTTCATCGGCAATGTGTATAATTTTAGGCTGGTCAACCTCAGGAGACATTGTTGTTCGTGGTTGTGACTGTTCGTGGAGGGTAGCCATAGCGGTCATGGCGATGATCATCTCCTCTATTCTCTTCTCCAGATGGTTAATCTATTAATTTCTTGTCAGGACGGTCATCCGCGGTGTTCTCCTCACTAGGAGCATCGTGTGCAAATGACGTGGTCCGAGTTTCAACCATATTGACATCCATGAACTCATCATCCATGTAATCTGACAGGAAGTAATCCTCTTCATTGATATCAAACCGTTGTTGTTTTGCTAACTCAGAAATTTCTGCCTGGAGCTTTCGAACTCTATCATCAACTATTTTCTTCTTAGTAGCTTTAAATATGTAGGTTTCCCTATGGTGTCACTCTTTTCTGCAACTAATTCAGAAGCAATGGTGGCGGTGGAAACGAGAACATCAGACTCATGATCCCTTTTGTGGTCAGCAGACCTTCCAGAATGTACAGGTACAATACCTCTCAGTAACCACACTTTCCACTTAAAAGTCGACGTCTCGAGATGAGGGTCTTGGCGAGGACATTGAAGTGATGAGGGGAAGTGTGCTCCCTAGTTTGTAGACCATGTACAAAGGATAATACTCCTCTCTTATTCTTTCTCTTTTGGGGTTTCTCATGATCATCTGTAGTTGGTACTCTTGGACCTAGCTGAGACTTAACTGACTTGCTTATAGTAGTATCACCTGTAGCGGCTGTATCAACATGCTTCCCCAAAAGGTCTTTGATGGAAACTCAGATGAGTCTTTCCATTTCCAGAATTTTTTCCTTAATTTCAGGGGATACCATCCTCTTAAGAAGTTTGGCGATGGAACAACCCTCTATTTCATATAATCTTCACAGAAGGGTGTGAGCTCGAGTGATAGGTGTAGGCCTTCACCTCACCTTATCACGACCGTGTGGTGTTGGAAGCGTAGCGGCAATCTTATGGAGGATTTCATCTGCAGTAGTGTCAGCTAACGGGTGGAACCTCCTACTTCGAAGAAGAGGAGAGGTGTCTGGTAAACCTAGTTCCTCTTGTTGAGGAATCTCATTAATTACTGGCAAATTTGTAACATGTGTTCTAGCAGCCCTGCGAATCCTGTGGTTGCAGTTTCTTCTTTGGGATTTGGTTGGCAGGGGAGGTTTAGAACTTGAGTCAATCTTGAAGACAACGGCGGGGCAAGAAAGGAATCATCTGAACCATCTTCATACAGAATCTCTTTCCCTTTGGTAGATGGGAAAGTAGGTGCAGTGACGGCGAAGCCTGTGGCAGTAGAGGTAACAACTCTCCTCGGCACGGAGAAGACTGACTTAACGAAGGCAGTAGTTATTTTCACCTTCTTAGTAGAAGGTTCATAGGAGTTTGGATCGAACTCGACAGACAGTTCTTGAATTTCAGGAGTGGAAACTTTCTCGAACACAAACGGAGCTTTTCCAAGTACGACTTTAAACACACTGAAGTCGGCCCCAAATTAAATCATTGGTGCTGCAAGATGAGCTTTGTGGTAGGAAGGCAAGTTGCAGGAGAAATTCAGTGTAGGGGCTGACATCTTTAACTATCAAGTGAAGCATTCCGAAAATTAGTGAGGGTCATAAACCTTGTCATCATAGCGCAAACACTACGAAAAATGTTGTTCTGTGAACTAGGAAAAATTTCATTTCATTTTATTATCTTTTTAGATTTTCACGTGTTGGTTAAAAGGAGTTTTAAGGTTCAAAGAAGAGTGGGCTAATCTGCCAAAGATAGGATTAAACCCAAAAGGCACAGAAAAAGAGTGAAGCATGGGATCCTATCGGGGGTCCCCTTCACACCGCAGATTGCCCTAGCGAGATTTACTCGCTGACATACCTATTGGGGGTCCGACCCCACAAGATCGAAAGGAAAACCTAGGGACTCCTAAACCCTTCTATTTATTAGTGACTAAATAGACAGTCCTGAAATCCAGAGGAGTTAATCACACTTTCCCAAGAAAGGAATGGGTGAAGTGTGTCAACGGAAGAATAATAATCTGGCTCATGAGGGACATGAGCACATTACCGATATGTGAATGCAATATTTCCTGGTCTTAATGAAGAGAGAAACTATTCTCCAGCGGAGTCGCCAGAAAATTGTCGGTTGTTTTAAATTTTCGGTTTCATTAAAAAAATATGTTTCTTTGGTGTTTTGTTTTGAAAATGGTTTTAATTTTATAAAATAGAAATTTGATTTAATTTAATATATATATATATATATATATATATATATGGATTTTGAAATTAATATTTTTTTATTTTGAAGAATATGAAATCAAACCAATCTCATATAAATAATAGTCTAAATAATCAAGCATTTCGCCGCAAGACAAGTATTTATTCCGAAGAAAAAGTGCAAGGCTTGAGGTGAAGCTCAATCAAATAAACTAAATAATTTATGACATCCGTTTGATCTACAAACCGTTTTGACCTACAATTTAGCCTATCTAATATGAAAGAATTAGATAGGGTTTATATAATCTAGGGTATTTAAGTTTCCTATAAGGGCAAACCCCTATAATTAATTACATCCTAGTTAACTGAAGTTACCTAAGAAAACTCTTCATATAGATCAGGAAATATTTATATTCATGACTTCCAAAGGTAAGGTTTTTCAAGATAATAGTTGGAAATTCTATAAGTGAATGGCTCGAATTTTGGAACATTTCATTTTTTCAGAATCCAAAGGAGAGAAGGCTAGGGGAAGAACACAGATTCAAGGAGGAACCCCGATGTCTTCCCAAACTATCCTATAGTTTGGCTTTAAATCTTGTAAATGAAGTTATTTAAATTTCAATCTTGCCAATTAATTATAAGGATTACATTTGCATAATATCCGATTATGTAAACAACCTAGAAGATGAAAGGATTTATGTCGTATCAGACAACAATCTCATAATCCTAAAGCGAATTAGGGCTTATATTGCACAACAGGGCTATGCAAAAGCCTAAAGAAAAGGTGAGGATTTATGCTACACTAGGTAAGCTACCTCAAAGTCCTATGGCTCATTGTTTAGACTAAGGAAAGGCTTTGTTGGTGTAGATAAGTTTTGCTGTTGAAGATGGTCGGGTTACTCACTATGCATGCTCCAAGTTCCTTGTTGTAGCATGCTCCAAGTTCCTTGTTGTAGCATGTTCAGTTAAAATAAGTGTCAATTGAGGAGAAAAGAGAAGTATTATGTTTTGGAAATATTTAAAATGAGGTGTCTTAAAATTTTATTAGGGGAACATTAAAGTTGATTATAGTAACACCGGTTAAGATCCCACGGTTTCATCATCCCGACACCGCTATTTTTATCAGATTCACTTAGTCTAAATGAATTTACTAAACTCAACTTAATGAGTACCATATTTTCATTCAGACCGTGGAAAAACCCTGTTAGCAACACATGGGTTACCTCCTCCAAGGAATTTCAGATCATCCAACGACACATTTTTATTTAGTTATAATTTTAGTTTTCGTTTTTTTGCTTGTGATTAAATTTTGAGTTGTTTTATCTTTTGAATGTTGTGGGTTGAATTTTATCTTGTTTTGTTTTAATTTAGTTGTGGTTTTAGTTTTGTGGCTATCTTAAAGGTTTCAGTTTTCATGCAGGGTGACATTGTTGTTTATCATGCATATTGCAAGAAAAAGTATAGTGCAGTAAAGAAAACACAAGAGAGGAAAGTGGTGTAAACTTATGAAAGTGTACCTGGCGAGTCTTCTCGTTCCTCCACCTGAAACTTTAGTATTCTTTGCAATAAATATTTATATTTGTAGGCAAGTAAAACCTTATGAATATCGCAGGCCCACCAAGTCCTCGGTCATAACCCGATGAAGACCTGTTCATTTATGAGATATTTTCATTTAATAAATATAATAAATACAATAGTCCTACAAGGTGTCCAGAAGACCTGTGAAACGGTCCCGGAGGAAACCCAGATATTTCACAGTACTTTTGAACTTCCTTGAGGTCCTTTTGGCCTTATTATAGTTATTAAACGATTTATCTTGTTCATACCTTATGCTTAGTGAGCTAATGTTTTACTCATCCCGAAAGGAGGGGTAATTATTACTTAGTGCTTTAGTTAAGAATTATTTGGATGGACCTTTAGAGATAAACTTAACTTATGGAAGAATTTACCAAATCTTGATGGGCTTGTAATGTTTCAGAAGGTAGTTTTAAGATTAAACATCTTTTCTTTTCTAACTCTAGTTAATTAATTCTTTTGATTAAGCCTAGCTCATTAATAAGCCCTTAAGGTCTAGTAGGTATTTTTATGTCTTTAAAAAAGGAAATTTTATGATTTTCATGATTATGATTCTTATCAAAATGTTGATTTATCATTTGAACATCAAATAAAGGGGAATTAAATTAGTTGAATATTAACTTCCAAAGTCAACCTCTTAACTTTAAGATTCTTTTAATTTTATTTTTCTTCCAAATTATAATAATTAAGAAAAGTTTAATATTTAATTTCGATGTGACAAAAAAAGCAATGGGTTTCTACCATTTGTCCCTTAATGTTTTAGTCATCCAACATAATAATTAAGATCATTTATTGCCCTTTTCCCATTTTGATTAAGCCTAAATTTTAATTAAAGATAAATTTTCCAAAATTATAATTTTACCCCTGAAGGTCTTTATCACTTCATAATTCACTAAATTTAGATCAAGTGACTTTAAAATTTTTATATGACCTCACTTATGGGTTAATTAAAACATCAGAGGAGTAAATGTGATTTTTTTTAAATTTTAATTTAATTTATATATTTATTTTAATGCAAAAATAGAGGTTTTTATTGAAAATTCCATAACTTGATAAAAAAAATTATTTCACTTTGAATTTTTTATTCGAGATAAACCTAGACTAGAGGACCACTTATACCAAATTTCATGATTTTTTAAAGTTTATTTTAATTGTTATAATTATTTTTATTTCTAGAGTTTTAATTAATTATAAAATATTTCAAAAGTGAAAAATTGAATTTTATATTTTTTAAAAATCTCTCTGAGGTCAGGGAACCTAGAGAAACAAATTTCATTTTTTTCTAATTTTTATATTTTAATTTTTAGGATTATTTTAGTGCAAAATTAAGGAAATTCATTTTTAGCCTTTTAAAAATTCATTTAAGCCTTTAAAAAATAATATTTTAACTTAGAGACTTAGGAAAATTATGGGGATGGTTCCTAAGTAATTAAGAGACCAAAAATGATAATTTAATGAATTTTAATATTTTTTGTGATTTTTAATATTTTTTAATTGTTTAAATATTAAAATATGATTTAAAATGAAAATTTTATAAAAATTCCAATTTTATTTTTAGAAAATTCCTCTGATCACAGAGAACTCCAAAAACTAATTTTATAAATTTTTTAGTGGTATTTTAATTATTAAAATTCATTTAAGTTCCAAAAATTTCAGTGAACTTAAGAAAATCATTTAATTTATTAAATTAAATCCAAATGACTTCAAAATTTTTAGGAGAGTTCCTCTGTCCCTGAAGCCCAGTGGAGAATCATTTTTAGGTTGTTTTAATTTGTGTATTATCTGAATTAATTAAGAGTTTTTTAGATCAAGTTGGTGATTAGTGCACATATTAGTGATTTAGGTTATGAGATAATTATCCTAGGTTCCACTGATCATAAGAGACCTACCAAAAATTACTTTGTATTTTTCTAATTTTTAATTTATTTATTACAATTTTTATACCAAAACAGACACAATAACTTAAAAAATAGAGATCTCTTCACAGAGATCCCCCTTGACTTTGGAAAAATCAAGGAAGGTCATTTATCACAGATAGAATAAGACTCCCAAAGCTCAAGCCATGGTGAAATGTTTAGGTCAGTGGAGAATTAAAAGATTGAAATCACTATTTAAATCATTAAAAATAAAATATGCATTAAAAATATTTCAAACCATTTCCACATTGTTCTCCTCTGTTCACTGAGCAACAAGATATTTTTCTTTTATTTTTCTGATTTTTGTGGGCCAAGATATGGATTTTTAAAGATCTAGTGATTTAATTAATTCAAAAAATATGGAATTTTCTACTTAACCACGTCGGCGCCATGCAAACCTATGGCGGGTCGAAAGCACACGTGTCTCCTGGTTGGGTGCCACCTTCTGAGTCAGTACCACGTGGCTCTGAGGCCCTGCTTCATCTCCCCATCCGACGCCATCCTAGCCCTCTGTTTAATACATAGATGATCCAACGATGCCTAAGCTTCATTCCCCACTGGTTCATCCCGAGAGCCGTCCACACTACAACTCTAATATCTCAGCATAGACAACCAAATCACTTTGGGTTTTATCATATGGACATGTCTAAGCATGGAGAACATATCCATATGGCTAAGCCCAGTTTAAATTAATCCTAATTACATGGAGAATCCAGAGAAGCTCGGGAAGAAGAAGGAGGCAATACTTTGGCTCTGAGAAGTGAAGCTTCAATCAAAGATGCTCTACACCTTCGTTGGAGTCCCAGGAGCTCAGAGATGAAGCCTCTTGCCCTGGTGAATTGCTTAAGTATGAAAGTGACCAGACCTGATTTCAAGCTTTGATGGAAGTCTGGTGCAGAGGCCTTCTGTGATGGGGCTTTGATGATGGATCTTCTTCTTTCACTACTGTGAAGGTGTGGGTGCAGTTAATTGAGATTTGGTGCTGTGTAGAGGTGTATTGGAAAGTGTCCTGGTTTCCAGCCAAGTTTATGCTCTAAAATTGAGCTCAGGCAGTGGGAACCAGAGGGAGAAAAAAGCTAGAATAGTCTTAGGGAGGTCTGCAGAAGCTCTGGTGAGATTTTGGCAGAGTTTGGTTAAGAAATTTTCAACACCCTTTTTTGGCCGTGAAGTGTGGTGGCTTAAATAGCCATGGCTGGGGTGGCTGTCAGAGCTCTAATTCAGGTGCAAAAGAGCTGCCTAGGTGGAGTGCAAAGGAGCTATGGTGGCAATTTTGAGCTCAGGTTGCCATAGGGTGGAGTTTGGGTTTGGGTAAGGGGGAGGTGGCTCTTGGTTTTGGCATTTTCTGGCCATTAGGCTGGCCGGCCAGGCCAGGGGAGGTGGCCAGTGGGTCAGGTGCATCAGTGGGCACGCCATGAGTGCAATGGGTTTTAATGGTTAAGGCATTATGGCAAACATCTCTTAGATTTAACCATTTAAGGGATGAGATCCCCTAATCTGGGGGACCTTTGGTCCATGGCTCCACTAGGGTGGGCTAGGTGAGTTTAGCTTAGTCCCTAGGGTCAACTTAGTAGCTATGGAGGAGTTGGTTTGGTCACATTTGGTTCGATTTGGTTAGATTGGGTCATGGGTTCATTTAGGTCACTTTGGGTTTGAATTGGGCTAACTTAGGTTTGAGCTTGAATGGAGCCCAAGTATCTTGAGCAACATTGCGTAGATGATTGTAATAAAGATTTTTCATGAAGGCTTGGAGTGGTTTTGAGTTCATTTGAGGGTTCAATTTGGTTGATTTCGGGATTTTGGTCAATTTGGGCAAGTTGGGCCAACTTGGGTTTAGGTTGGGCTAGGGTTGGTTCCAAGGCCAATCGAAGGTTCCAAATGGTCTAGGGGAAGGTGTTTAAGAGTTTCCAACATCAATTGGGTGGAAATTTTAGGGTTAGGTCAATCAATTTGGTGAGACTTAATCATGTGTTGAATTTGGGTTAAAATTGGGTAAACTTGGTTCAAGTGGATTTAAATAAGAATTGGCTCAAATTGGGGGCAATTGATGATTCAATTAAATTTAGGGGAGTGTTATGAAGGGTTTAGAATTGATATTGGGGGAAATTAATTGAGGTTAGGTCAATTTGGGGATTTTCACCACTTAGGTAAAATTGGGGATTTTGGATTTTAAGTGAAATTAAATTCAAATGTGGGTTATTTTGGGCTTGGATTTGGTTTAGATTGGTATTGGAGATGTTGAATTAAATTTTGGAATTGAAATTGGGCAAGATTGGGATCAATTGGGTAGACATTGAGTTTAATTTAGGCATTTTTGGGTTAAAAAGGTCAAATTGGGGCTTTTGGTTAAATTGGGCTAAATTGGCCAAATTTGGTCATGTGGTAGTTAAGAGAAATGAAATTGGGAATATTTAGGAGGTTTAGAGAATATATGGGAATTTTTGGAATTGTTTCGCTAAGAGGGGTATTTTGGTCATTTTGGGGATTTTTGGGGAAATTTGGCAATTTTGGGTAATTTTGGCTAATTTTAGTGGTAGGGGGTAATTTGCAATGTTTTTTGGAGAATTTTCGTTAATTTAGGTGATTTTGGAAATTTGGGGGATTTTAGGGCTTTGGGGGTATTTTGGGTATTTTGGGACGAAGGGGTTAAAATTTGGAATTTTTGGAAAATTGGGATTGGTTAATAGTGGGTAATATGGCATTATTTAGGTTAAGCCATGGACCAAGGGTCACCCTCATTTGGTCCACTATGTGTTGGTTCTAGCCAAACCCTAGCCTGATGCTAAGAGCTTGGAAAAACCACTTACATGAGTTTCCAAAGAGTTAGGGGATCAAAGTGGGATGTGCTTTATTTAGGGTTGTGAGTGTGTAGTGTGAGTGTGGTGTAAGCTCCAGACCTCCCAGGGTGGATCCTATGGCCTGACCACCTATAGGAGGTTTCCCCTGGGCTTCCTTATGTTTGGTCTCTTCCTCCCAAAAACTGGGGTTTAGTCCTTAAGCATATGAAAACTCCCAGTAAAATGAGAAAAGTTTAAATTTCTATGGGGAGGATTCTGTGACTAGTCTTTTAAGAAAGTCACCAAGAGATTCCTATGGCTAGACCCTAAGCTGTTCTAAAGAGAGACTAGACCTCAACCAAAAGTGAGGTCAACAATATCCAAAATCACCATTAGTTCCAATTGAACCGTTTAGAATATAAATCTGATAAAAAGGGCGATGATTAAAAACTCTTGCATCTTCTTCTCCTAAACATTTGTTCTTTAGATACATCGCTTCTTCCACATGACTTGTATGACTGAATTGCATTTTGAGTTGTCATCCAATATGTGCTAAATGATCGTTAGTTTCATTTACCTTTGCTTCAATTGATTCCACATCGGCTTCAATCTTTGCAACCCTTTCTGCAATTCCTTGAATACTAACTGCTAGGAATCTGTTGAATAACTCTTGTGCACTTTCACAAATAAACTTCTTCTTGTTGGCTTTCTCCTTCTTCTTAGCTTCGCTCTCCCAAGAGGACATTTTTGCACTCAAAATACTCTTCTTTAGACACAGGAATGAAAATAAGAACTAGGGTAAGTATTGCTTTATTTCAAAGCCTTTTTATAGATTTGGGAAGGCTTAAAACTGACCCTAGACGTGTTAAAACTCTCAAATTTACTTCCCCACTACTTAGACTACTAGAAATCATTTTTTCACATTTTTTATAACTTCGGCGCTTAAGCACCAACCTGCAGCGCATAACCGCCAATGCTCAATTTAGCACAGGTCCGCTAAACGTCTAAATCTTCATTTTGACTCCACTAAATCATCAAATAAGGTCCAAATAACACCACCATAGCATATAAACATCAAATTACTACCACATAATCTTAAAAACAAACCAAACAAAACACACACATCAAACTAAAAGTAATGCACACCGATAACTATGGGTTGCCTCCCACAAAGCACTTGGTTTAACGTCTTCAGCCTGACATACCCAAAGCTTATTCTGAGTGACCCAACATCAGATTATTATCAGGTTTAAGTTGATCGACTGAAAAATATGGTTTAAGTATATGACCATTAACTTTAAATATTTTTCCAGTCTTAGGATCTTGAATATCTATAGCTCCATAGGAATAAACTTTCATCACAATAAATGAGCCTGTCCACCTGTACTTAAGTTTTCCAGAAAATATTTTCAATTTAGCATTATACAACAAAACTTTTAATCCTGGCTCAAGATTTTTAGTAAGAATCTTCCGATCATGCCACAACTTCATATTTTTTTATAAATCTTAGCATTTTCTAAGATTCATTCCTTATCTCTTTAAGCTCATTTAATTACAATAATCTCTTTTCTTCAGCATCTTTCAAATTATAATTGAACTCTTTAATAGCCCAATATGCTTTATGCTCAAGTTCAACTGGTAAAGGACAAGCTTTTCTAAAAATTAGCCTATATGGGGACATTCCTATAGGAGTTCTGTAAGCATTCCTGTAGGCCCACAAAGCATAATCCAGTTTAATTAACCAATCCTTTCTATTTGGATTATCAGTCCTTTCCAATATTCTTTTAGTTTCATGATTGGATAATTCAACCAAACCACTTGTCTAAGGATGATCAGTAGCAATGCAATGGTTAATATGATTTTTCTTTGTTAACTTTTCCATAATCGCATTTCTAAAATGACTTCCCTCATCAGTTATGATTACTCTTGGTATTCCAAATCTTTAAAATATATTCTTTCTTAAAACTTTGCAACACTATGAGCATCACATCGAGGTAAAGCAATAGCTTCTATCTATTTGGATACATAGTCTACTGCTATCAAAATGTATATATTTCTGAAAGATGGTATAAATGGTCTCATGAAATCTAATACCCAAACATCAAATGTTTTAACTTTTAACATATAATTGAGGGGCATCTCATTTCTTCTATAAATATTGCTTACACGTTGACATCTATCACAATTTTTAATATAAGAATTAACATCCTTAAAGATTGAAGGCCAATAAAATCCAGCTTGTAAGATTTTATATGCAGTTTTATCAACTCCTAAATGTCCCCCATAATCAGAATTATTACATTTTTGAATAATTTCATAAGTTTCTTCTAACGGCACACATTTTCGAATAATTAGATCATTTCTTTGTTTATATAAAAATGGGTCATCCAAAAAATAAGTCTTAGCTTTATATACAAATTTCTTCCTCTCCTGGTATGTCAAACCATAGGGTAAAATATCACTAACAATAAAGTTTATAATGCCGGCATACCACGAAACACGCCACTCATTAACAGTGAACAATTTTTTATCAAGAAAATTTTCATTAATTTCTTAAACATAACAGAGAGATTTTTCAGTTTTAAACCTGGACAGATGATCAGTAATTTGATTATCAGCACCCTTCCTTTCTACCATCTCAAAATTAAATTCTTACAATAGAAGAATCCATCTTATCAGTCTTGCTTTTGCATCCTTCATTTTCATTAAATATTTAATAGCACAATGATCAATATGCACCATGCATTTAGTTTCAATTAAATATGATCTAAATTTATCAAAAGCAAACACTATAGCTAATAACTCTTTCTCAGTTGTGGTATAATTAACTTGAGCTTCATTAAGAGTTTTACTAGCATAGTAAATTAGTTTGAAAATCTTATTATATTTCTGACCTAAAACAACTCCAATAGCATAATCACTAGCATCACACATTAATTCAAAAGGTTTTTCCCAGTTTGGTGAGACTATAAGAGGTGCAGTGATTAATTTTTCTTTTAATGTTTCAAAAGCTTTTAGACATTTATCATCAAAATAAAAACTACATCTTTTTTCAGTAAACAGCATAATGGTTTCAAAATTTTTGAAAAATCTTTAATATAACACATGTAGAATCCAGCATGCCCTAAAAAACTTCTAATTCCCCTTATATTAGTTGGGCAAGGTAAATTAGAGATCACTTGAATTTTTGCAGGATCTACCTCCATACCATTTTCTAATATACGATGTCCTAAAACTATTCCTCCTGCTACCATAAATTGGCATTTTTCCCAGTTAAGGACCAAATTTGTTTCTTCACAGTGTTTTAGAAGTTTAGACAAATGTTCTAAACATGATTCAAATGAAATTCCAAACACTGAAAAGTCATCCATAAAAACTTTAATCCCTTTTCAATTAAATCACAAAAAATTGTCATTATACATCTCTGAAATGTAGCAGGGGCATTACATAAACTAAGGGATTCTTCTCAAAGCAAATGTACCATAAGGACTGGTAAATGTTATTTTCTCTTGATCCTCAGGAGCAATCTGTATTTGGTGGTAACCAGTATATCCATCCAGAAAATAAAAATATTTATGCCCAGCTAGTCTATCCAACATCTGATCTAGAAAGGGAAGTGGAAAATGGTCTTTCCTTGTAGCAAGGTTTAATTTTCTATAATCAATACATATTCTCCATCTTGTAACTTGTCTTATTGGTATAATCTCATTCTTTTCATTAACAGTCACCTCCTCCTTTCTTAGGAACACAGTGAATAGGACTAACCCATGCACTATCTAAAATAGGGTAGATAATTCTAGCATCCAACCACTTTAAAATTTCTTTCTTGACAATTTCTTTCATGATAGGATTTAATCTCCCATGAGGATCAGTCCAAGGTTTGCAGTTATCCTCCATAAGGATTCTATGCATACAAATTGAAAGACTGATTCCTTTAATATTAGTTATTGTTCATCCAAAGGCTTTCTTATATTTCTTTAAAATTTCAAGCAAAACCTCTTCTTCTTCCTCAGACAATTGAGAGGAAATTATAACTAGAAAAGTTGAGGAATCACCTAAAAAGACATACTTCAAATGGTTAGGAAGCAATTTTAAATTAAGTTCAGGAGGTTTTTAAATTGAAGGACCAAAAGATTCATCTTTTTCAGTTATGTCCAACAATTCAAAATTTTCATGAACATAATTTAAATCTTCCTCATCAAAATCTTCAGAATGTTGTAATTCCTTTTCTTGCTCATTTTCTAATTTCTCACTTTCAGATTTTTTTTCATAAGCTGATTTGAAATGGCATTCACTCAAATATCTGATAGCATCCATCTTATAGCTTCATCATCTTTACCTCTTGCAGGATATTTCATTGATTTTGAAATATTGAATTTAATAGTTTGATCATTGACTCTCATTGTTAATTCCCCTTTTTGCACATCTATCATTGCTCTGCCTATAGCTAGGAAAGGTCTCTCTAAAATTATGGGCATCTCTTTATCTTCCTCCGTATCTAGTATAATGAAATCAACAGGAAAGATAAATTGATCCATTTTCACCAAAACATCGTCTATAACTCCTTTAAGATATGTGATCGAACGATCCGCTAATTACAGAGTTACAATAGTAGGGGTTATTTCTCGTATTCCTAGTCTTTTGAATATTGATAATGACATAAGGTTAATGCTTGCACCCAAATCACATAAAGTTTTTACATAAAATCTGTCTCCGATCGCACATGGAATTGTGAAACTACTAAGATCTTTAAGCTTTTTAGGAAGCTTTTTCTGAATTATTGCACTGCACTCTTCACTAAGTGCAATAGTTTCATTGTCTTCAAACTTCCTTTTTCAGTTGAGAATATCCTTCATAAATTTCACATAGCTTGGCATTTGTTTTAAAGCTTCAGAAAATGGAATGTTGATTGTAAGCTTCTTAAATATCTCCAAGAAATTTGAAAATTGTTTATCCAACTTTTTTTGATGAAGTATCTGAGGACATGGAGGTGGTGACTTTTCTAAATCAATCTTAGGTGAAGAAATAGGTCTTTCCAAACCTTTCGGAGCGTCCTCTTTTGGTTTTTCAATCTCCTCTTTCTCTAATTCAATCTCTTTTTGAATTTTACCTTCAAACTCTCTTCCACTTCTCAATTAAATTGTTTTTACTTGCTCTATATTCTTATCTCTTGGATTTACTTTGGTATTACTAAGATGAGTTCATTGAGATCTATTACTTAATGAATTGGCAATTTGTCTCAATTGATTTTCAATATTTTTGATTGTAGCTCATTGGCTTTGCAATTGATTTCCCATTTGTAACACCGCTTCTTCAATAGACAACTTCTTCTTCTTAAATTGTGAATTATTATTAAATCCTAGAGGATAAGTTGGTCTATAATTATTATTCCCTTGGTTGTTTCAGTTTCCCAATGGGTTTACTTTGTTGTTCCTCCATTGTTGATTATTATCACCCTGATTATTGTTATTCCAGTTAAAGTTTGGATGGTTTTTCCAACCTGGGTTATAATAATTGGAATATGGGTTATTAGGCTTACTTATTACATTCAAATTTTCTGGTGAATTTTGTGAATCAACCATTTGGCCTAATGAATTTTCTTCAATCATGGAAATTGACTGAAAAAACTTCATTCAAAATTGGTCTATCTTTCTTGAAATTGCAGCAACTTGATTTGTTAGCTTTGCAAAAGCATCATTATCATGAATATTAGCTACTTTTTTAGGATTTAGCCTTTCAGAATGCCATTAAAAAAATGTTAGTAGTCATTTCTTCAATTAAAGCATAAGTATCAGCCAACTATTTAGACATTAATGAACCACCAGCAGCGACATCGATAATAGATCTAAGAGATCCAACTAATCCATTATAAAAGTCTGAATTATTAACCAATCTGGTATCAAATGATGTGTACACTTTCTTAAGAGATCTTTAAATTGTTCCCATGCTTCATATATAGATTCACCTTCAAACTGACAATAAGATGTGATATCATTTCTAAGCTTCGCAGTCTTTGATGGTGGAAAATATTTAGCAAGAAATATTTGTGCTAAATCACCCCAAGTTCGATAGATCCAGGTGCTAATGAATATAACCATATCTTAGCCTTATCCCTCAGTGAAAAAGGAAAAGTTTAAGTCTAATAGCATCATTGGAAACACCATCATATTTAAAAGTAGCACACGATTATAAAAAATTGGCAAGATGTAAATTAGGATCTTCAGTTGGTGCTCCCCAAACTGATTATTAGATACCAATTGGCTAATAACGGGTTTAAGTTCAAATGAATTAGCAACTACAACAGGGTGTTGAATACTATTATGAAGTTCATCCACTGTAGGGTTAGCATAATCTCTTGAAGCTCTGAATTCTTGATGGATGTTAACATTTTGATTTTCTTGATTCTTCATTTCTTGAATATTTTTATCTTTTTCGGCATTTTTAATTTTTTTGATTTTTTTGATAGTTCTCTCTAATTTAGAATCGTAAGGCACAAGTCCTTCAGAACCTGAACTATGTATACAAGACAATAAAATAAGATAATATAAAACACACTAACAAAAGAAAAAAAAAGTAAAATTTTTAGTTTTTCTTAATCTTTTTTATATGAAATTTTAATTAATTTCCCCAGCAACGGCGCAAAAAACTTGATCCCCGAATATTAATGCTTACGTTTTACACTTAATATTTCTTTATAATAATATCCCTTACTTAGCAATGGTGCCAAAAACTTTACTCCACAGGATATATGTTTTTTTTTTAGATATGAAAATTTTATACTGTATAATGAGGGATTCTACGCAAGAATACATATCGTTTATCAAATAATATATGACTTTTTGATTAAGCCTCGAGATATCGAACCCATAGGGAAATGTCTAAAAATATAAAGATAAAAGAAAATTAATTTTTTATTTTTTAAATTGATTTTGTAAAATATGTTTTAAAATAGATAATTCGAAAATTATTTTTGATGTTTTTTTAATAAAAGGTAAGCAAGCAACTAAAATTAACAAGATTATTAAATGATATTAAAGCAATGAGAATAAAATATCTTTTTCCTCTTTTAACGAATCAGTAATAATTAAGGAATTTCGTTGTGGAAGTATTTAAACGTGTTGTGCCAAATAGGAGCAATTATATTCTTTACCCTTACTTGGTTCTATAAATAAAATTGGTTAATTTGAAGTTTTGAAATTTTGTAGATTGGTTAGGCAGGGAAGATATCAGCTCTCACTCTAGAGTTCCCTCTATTCCCTCCACCTAGGGGCCAAGATCTCATAACAAAATTAAAAACATCATATCAAATTAGTAGGCTTTAGCCTGTCACTTTAAAGACGTCTAATTTTACTCCCCATTTAAAACACATCTCCCTATTTATTTGCATTCAATTATATGGACTACAATTCTCATCCATACAATTGCATGTGATTCTTTCAATTGTTGATTGAGACAATACCGCTTTGGTTCTTACATAATCTTACAACAAATTTTAACAACTTAATTGGCCAAATCAAGAAGTAAATTAAGTGCAAGGAAATAAATCATCATAACTTATTCCAACATTAAACCTATATACTTCACACAACTTCCATAATTTAATTACTTCATCATTTAAAAGGAAAAAGATAAAGAAAACTACTTAGAACTCATGGAAAAAACACAAACACAACTTGATTTGAAAGTAGAAATCATAGTGAAAACACAAAAAGTTTTACTTAAAAATCAAATGTAAAAACAAAGATAAACACTTATATGAAAATCCTCTCCACAGGACTCTGGAAGTTCCTCTGAAATTTTTCTTTCTACTAAAAGACTCCACTGAGGTTGGTGCCCAACTCTATTGACTCCAACTTTGACTTTAGACTCCAATACAAACTAGAAAAATGGATGAAAGAAAATTGGTGAGAAGAAGGCTTCACACCAACCTCTTTCTCCTTTAAAACTCTCTTAAACTAAAAAGACTTAACTAATTGACTCTAAATAGTAAAAAGAAGACTCTAAAAAGACTAAGATGGACTCTCTTCTGATTATAAGACTTTATTCTTATAATTCTTTAAACAATTCTTTGGTGTCTCTTCAAAATATGTCCATATTCAATGTATCTGCCAAAGAATGCATCTCTTCATTCAAATCTTCCGCCCAAAGGAAGTTAAGAAAGTTACCACCAAAAGTTGCTTCAAACACCCCTTGAAAATGGTGCCAAATTTGATTTAATTCTTATTTTTAAACTGTCGTGCTTATGCGCCAACCATGCGGCGCTTAGCCTCCACAAGTCAAATTTTCACATAGCCTCTTTTTGCTCCAAATTTGATCATCTTTTACGCCTTTTTATCATAATCAGTCATTTAATCATACCTGCAAGAAAAACACAAAAATATCTTCCATTAAAGTGCAATATCATCAAAAATAGGTATAAAAATGTGCATAAAAATACTATATATTTTAAGTGTATCAGTTAGTTGATCTAATCAAGCTATTAATATTTGCCGTGATTAGCTCGGTATTCATATTGAATAATTTGGTCTACTTTGACTCTACTGAGATTCAACTCATGCAATATAAGTGTCAAATTAATCCTAATTTATTGATCATGTTGCCACACATAGTTAAATAATTCATGATATGTAGCTTTGTGCTAAGTATATATTATGGCTAGATAAAGAAATGAATTTGTCCTTGGTTACCTCATCTTATAAATTGACCAATTAGTTGATTTAGATCTTTTTGGACTCCAATACTTGACATGTGGGTGTGAGACGTGCTCAATTTAGTCTATATATTGTTTAACTTATATAATTTATTTAGGGTTTATAGTTTTTCTTACAAATATATGATCAATTATTTAAGGGAGTATACAAAATAATTCATGGCATATGAATTAAAGATGGATATTTTTTCATGTCATGAGTTTCAACCAAAAACTTTATTAAGAAAATAAAAAATAAAAATGATAGGGCTATCACAAAACTTTATTCATTTATCTTGTTGAAAAATTGTAGTAATAATTGAAGACTATAGAGAATAATAGGTGTATGCGTGTTTAGCAAAAGAAAAAAAAGTTTAAATATAAAATCATACTAATAAAGCTATCCATGCACTAGATTAATCAATACAACAACAACAACAAAGCCTTAATCCCACTAAGTGGGGTCGGCTACATGAATCCTTTTTCTCCATTGCGTCCTATTTAGTGTCAAAATTTTGTTTAATTCTAATAAATTAAGATCATTTTTTATGCAATAAGCCCAAGTTTTCCTAGGTCTGCCTCTGCCTTTCTTAACAAAAGTTGTATTTAAAACATCTACTCTCCTAATCGGATCATCAAGTGGTCGACGTTTAATGTGACCAAACCATCTAAGGTGACTCTCTCTAATTTTAACCGTCACTGGTGCAACTCCAACCCTATTACGGATATATTCATTTCGCATTTTGTCTCTAAGTGTAAAGCCACTAGATTAGTCAATGATACCTTAAAATTATACCTCAATGATGAATGATGATACCCTTATTGAAATCAAAATACTTGCTCTTAGACCCAATTCTTCCCTACACAAAAGAACATTCAAATTCAATAATACAATCTTAATATTTTTATATTATAACCTGATTGAAAGAGTGGTTAAGCAAACCTATAATTATTTTCCTATTTTAATAAACTAAAACTCAGATTATGCATAGTCTGGAAATTACAAGAATACTAAGCTATGCGCTAACACGTGAAACTCTGCTATAATATGCATGAATAATCTTTAAGAACTTATGGCTTGACTTAAGTATTTTAAATTTATTTATCCATAATCTCTTAACAATGTTATCATCATTATCATTGTTAAAGTACATAATATGGCAATTAAGAACAAAAATGATGCATATATTGTTTTATAATTATAACACAAATATTATACAAATCCAACACTCTGTTAAGTGACCTGGGGTCGGGAGGCAGCAGGGTTTATATGATTGCGGAGCTTATATTATATATTTTTATGAATGATTATTAGAATAAAATTAACAATTGTGTCCTCCCCCCCCCTTTTATCAACGCAAGTATATGTATAGTTCAAGTAATAAATGGCTCTAATGGAGTTCTAGATATCGATCCCACAGGGAAGTTTAGAGATTAAGAACTAATTTCAGCAGATGCAATTACTATCTAGTGTACGAAAATAAAGAACACTTATACTAAACTCTATTACTTAAAAATAGAAGATTGCAATTTAGAAAAAACATCTTTCTCCATGTTAAGAGAATTAAGTGAAAGAATAATTAAATTATTTTAGAATTACATTGTGCCAAATAGGAGCATTCCTATTCTTTACCCTTTGGTCCAGGCATAAAGAACATTGACTAATCCTATGCTTAGTTACTGAATCTGCGGCTAGGCTGGGAGGATACCGGCTGCCACTTCGAGCTCCCACGTTCCCCTCGCTGAGGGCTAACATCTACACTTCAGCTCCCGAACGATAGGAACAAATTGAAGATTTTAGTCTGTCACACTAAAATATCCAATTCTACGCCCGATAAATAATATTTCCCTATTTATTTGCACCCTCCTTCCAAGGCTTTTGATTTCCCTGAATTTTAGATGTAATCTTTACTATAGTTGATAATTCAACATATTTTAACAATTCAATTGGCCAAATTGAAATTAAATTAAGATTTAAGTAAAAAGATTAGCACAATTTTATTTAATATTTTAGGCACAACTAATTCAATTCTTCATTTCACAAAATCTCAACAACAAGGAGAAAGATAGAGAAAACTACTCAGAATGCATAGGAAAAATAACACAAAACTTAGATTTCATTTAAAGTTATAAAACAATAAATAAAAACTTATCTCGAATCTTCTCCCCAAGCAGACTGCTTGAAGTTTCTCTAACTCTTCCTTCTTGTACAACACACTTAATTATACTTACTAATATACTCTAAAACACACTAATGCACACACTATAGACTCACTACTGACTTCCACAAAACACACACACCAAAAGAACACACACCTTTCAGCCTAAATTCATCTATATTTAAAGAAGAAGGAAAGGTTGCTTAAGCACCTCTTCAAAAAGCATCCAGATTCAATGTATTTGGCTTTAACCGACCTTCTCACCGTCGGCGGGCTTGATCTCGCAGTCGGCGGGCTTCTAGAATATGGGCTAACCGCTAAGGTTCACTGTCGGCGGGCTCGATCTCGCCGTCGGCGGGCTCCTTTATAATATATTCAAAACTTTCGGGAAACTCACGCCGTCGGCGACCTATTCCTCACCGTCGGCGGACTAGCTCAATTTCCATCTCTTTTTAGTCCTTTTCATTCCAGATTTGCTTCTTTTCGATCTTTTTGCTTCCAATACCTATAAATCTTCATATCTGCAGTAAACATAGAAAATACCTTTCTTTAAAGTACAATTTCATATAAAATTGGTATGAATTTCTTAATACATTTTCCTGTGGTTAAAATCCCCCAAACTTAACTAATACTTATCCTTAAGTAATTTTTATACTATATAAGAGTAATGATTATTTCTAATAAAATTTTATATCAGAAATACTATGAATTTGATTTAAATAAAATATTATAGTAAAGTTTATTAGAAAATTTTTCAGATAATTAAATTAACTCTATAGATGTAAGGCTATTTAGTCATCAAGTTTAAGATTTCTAGTCTTATTTATTTCGAGAACGACTATATTTTGCAATATTAAATTACTTAAGATATTTAGATGATAGGAATTTCATGAAAGCACTACTTAGTAAAATACTAATCCATATATATAAGTCGAAATGTAAGCGAGTTTACCCTTTAGGTTGATTCAAATGAAGCCAATTTTTGATAAGGCATCTCCTCAAGCTTCTCCTCACTTACTTTTTCTTTTCTTTTCATTTTGGATTGATTTTCAATCCTTTTCTTTTTCTTTTTTTTTAAGTGAGGATTACTATATCTGAATAGCCTGTTAATAATTTTGAACTTCACCTTCCTCTTCCTAAATTTGAAACTTGAAATATTTACTTACCTTATATGTATTTCAGAATTTTTACTTCATTGAGTTTCAATCTTTTCTTTCTCAACTAAATACTTAAGAATTTCATATTTTAAAATATAGTTTTCCTTACTTTAAATAGTTAACTATATTCTTATCCTCTTATACCAAATATCTTTATCTACAAACTTAGTTTAATCACTAGAACTATTTCTTTTAACTTTTCTATAATAATTAAATAAATTAATTCTAGTTTACTGAATTAAATTCATTACAGAAAATCATTTTATAATAATTTTTGAAAATATAAATTGAGAACAATTTAATAATTAAATTTTTTTCCTCCCCCAAACCTAAATTTTTCTATCTATTTATATTGGGTGAAAAGAAAATAAACTGTGAATCTAAATCATACCTTCATGCTTTAGGTATTTTTCCTTTTTGAAGTTCTGCAAGTTCTTTTCTTCACTTAATTAACATGTACTTGTTAATAACTTTCCACACATATATAATATCACAGAAATTTATGGGTAAAGAAGTTTTGAAATAAGTACAACTACTAACACAATTTATATCACAACATAACACAACATCCACATATATATCACAAATCCAGTTTCAGAGTTACAATCACAAATTGAAATATTAAAATTTAAAATCCACACAAATTTAACTTATACAACAGTATTAAAATGCATTGCACAACATAATAATCAAATTTTATAAACTAAACATCAATACTAAATCTAAGAAAACAAACAAACAATCACATAACATAAATACCTAAGCATAGAATCTAATCATCAACATTAAAATCCCAAACTATATCTTCATCTCCTTGTTCAGCAGGTGGAGTAGGCTGGTAGTGAGCATAATGAGGGCATTCAGGAAATATAACATCAGGATCTCCTCTCCGATAACGATTCTTAGCATCATAGTAGGCTCTCTCAAATTCAGAATGTCTCTGGAGATAATCACTGTCATAATTATGCCTTTGCTCCAATCCTCCAATCCTCTGATCAATATGCTCTAATTTTTCTTCAATCTTTTCAAAACTATTTCGCTGCAGGGTCATTTCATTCATCAAATCATAAAGGGTAGGAAAACTATAGGTAGGAGGGTCATAACTGGTAGAAGGAATATCCCTACTAGTTGAAGGTGCACAGCTCCTAGTCCCAGATCTCCATCCTTTGTGGGATTCATAAGTCTTTATATTAGCCTGGGTAATGGGTTTCATAGGTTCAACCCATTCCTCATCATCTTTAGCCTCTACTCTAGACAATTGGCAGAGTGCATAAATTAGACCAGGATGTCCTAGTCCTCCTCCACTTTCACTTTTTGCAGTGGCTAATATATTTTTGTAAATAATACTTCCCACATTAATACTTTTGTGGTTCTGAATACAAAAATTCAGAACCGCTCTATCTCTTGTTACTTCACTATGGTGATAGGTAGGTAACAAAGTAGAACAAATAAAATAATGCCAAGCTTTAGAGGTTGCATTTAACATAGACAGAGGGAAGTTTACCCGTTCACGCTGCTTAATTTTCCAAGTCCCTTTCCCATCAGTGAGAAAGTTAATCACCTCCTCCAGCGGTCCTTCCATTGTTCCAAAAGTATCATATTCGCTGGTACGCAGATCTTGTACTTCGTAGAAAGCATTTATTCTTGCAGCATTAAAATCAACTAAAAATCCTCTAACCTTTATTGGTACATCTTCCATCTCAGTCAGGTTGGCATAAAATTCTTTTACAACTTCAACTGCAGCCCTGTTTGTTGTATAACAGAAATTTTCCCATCTTCTGTCTTTTATCGTTTGTTCCACTTCTCCTCTCGAATTCTTAAAGACTTTATCCTGAATGCATTTTCTTGCTTTGAAATTAAAGTTGTATCTTGATTGAGCTTTAGCTTCACGAACCGTGTTTCATCATAATCTAGTCGCCTCTTCTGTCGTGGATCCATTTCTCGATCTATCAAATTTACAAAAATCTTGACTATACTTCAAAATAATACTAGAATGGCTTCCAAAGGTGACTTAAAATAATCTAAAATAAATTCCATGGATTTCTTCTAACTATTTTTTCTATATTTCATTTTTTTCCAAAATTCCTAAATGTGGAAGAAGTACTCAGTGAAAATAAAAAATGTTTGCATGGGAGTGAAGCTCTTACCAAGGGAAGATAAAATTTGGTGTCAAAATGTGTTGATATTGCTCTAAATCCAAGATCTATCAAGCCCTAGGTCGGTTTTTTCAAATTTTTGAGGAAGGGGACAATGAATAGTGACGGTTACCGGTCAAAATAAAGTTTTTTTTGGGATCTTGTCGTCAGCGGGAAAAATCTCACGGTTAGCGGGCTAATTAATTCAAATAGGCTTAAAGTTTAGGGAAAATCTCGTCGTCGGCAGCATCGTTCTCGTTGTCGGCGAGATCTTTCGGGAATTAATTTTTTTAATATTTATATTGTTTTCAATTTATTTTAAGCCTTGATAATGTCCGATCGATCAACTAAATACATTTTATTGTGATTAGATACTATTTTAACTCACATAAATTCACACAACACAAAACATAACAATTTTATATATGAAATCTAAGGTTTTACAATATGCATACACTACATTTACTTAACACGTAAAATTCAGCGTCGCAATCCAAACTACAGTACTCAAGACGCTGAGACTAAACAAACAACACATAATCTCATATATACTGAGATCAAATCTTAAAATCTAAAATATCAAAAGTGCAAATTTCATAAAAAATAAATTCAAACTAACTCAACACATAAACAAATATGCATGTCTTCTACTTGTCAGTGTCTGTGCTAAATGCATCTCTGATATCTCCGATAGAACGTAGATGAACGAATGATTGTAGAAAGGCCTATAAGGGAATTCTTCTGTAGAATCTTCTTTAATCCATCCTTTCTTTCTCAAAAGCCGTATGAAACTAGCTTCAAGATGTCCAGAATAATTGAAGTGTTCCTTCATCCTCCAATTAATATGATCAAATAAATCAGAGATATTATTAATGGAAGCCATCACGTTTTGTACCTCTTTTCCAATCCTTTGAGTTTTCATAAGATCATATTTGTTTTATCAGTAAAGGGCCTGATTGATTGAAAGAGAGTTTTGAGATGCTTTATCCGCAATAATGGCTGTCTCATTATCATTATCCAGAGTAGGAAACATATCAGTTGGATTTAATGGTTTCCAAGGCAAAAGTACTTTTCCAAGGCTTCATAAGAAACTTGGTACTGACTGCATAATGCAAAAATTGTTGAAGGATGTCCAAGCCCATAAATCGATCCATGCACAATCAAGCCTAAGGCAGACTTCACAATAATTGAACCAACATCGATAGGTAATCCCGCTTGAATACAATAATTTAGAATTGCACACTCCTTAGAAACTTTGTTTACCCTCATAGTGGGTAATAATTTTGAAGAAATAAAGAAGTTCCAGTGTTTAGAGATGGGTTTAGAAGTGATGCAGAAAAACTAACATACCTGTCTTCTCTTGTTTCCCAATCTTCTGATTCATCAGTCAAATATCGATATATCTCATTCATATTATTTTTTGTAGGAACAAAATTGAAGTAGTGGCAAACAGGTGTATTTTCAATTGAATATAACTCATTGATTTTAGAATGAGTGAAAATTACCCATCTGCCTCGCACATAAACGCTTCCGTTGTTGATTCCATGAATATTGAAGTAGAACTCTTTTACTACGGGGATGACTACTGCAGAAGTTGTATAGCATAATACCTCCCAACATCGTCGTATAATCATCTCCTCGATAGACGTTATCGAATTCTCCACTCCTCTATTCACGAATCCTCTTTCTTTAATTAATCTCTTCTACATCATAACTTTGTTGAAGATTCGCTGGGCCTAATAACTGACAAACTTTCTTCTATTGAACACTCGGGATCTAGTGATTTCAAGTGGATTGGAAGCCATAATGATGAGTTTTTGGGGAGTTTCAAATCATTTTTAGGAAGTAAATGGGTTAGATTTCGAGTTTTAGGCTTTTTTAAATAGTTAAAATACTTAGAAACCCCAAAAACTGTCAAAATAACTCCCTAAACAACTCATTCACCAATCTCACTGTCGGTGGAAACGATCTCGCCATCGGCAGGATTCTTAAAAATATGAACTGAATTTGGCGGGCAAAACTCACCGTCTGTGGCGTCGATCTCACCGTCAGCGGGCTAAGGCAAAATTGCCCAGTTTCGCTTTAGTCCGAATGCTTTCCAATTTTTTTTTCTATGTATCCAATATCGTGATGATTATAAATATAAATTTGAGTAGTAGAATTCATTTTATACCAAAAATAGTAATAATTCAAATAAATATACAATTATTATACCTAAATAAAGATCACTATGAGTTGCCTCCCATGAAGCGCTTGGTTTAATATCGTCAGCCCGACCTATTTTGGTTATTAATCAGGTTGACTGAGCATTAAAACCACTTTAAAATTTGGTCTTTTTCCTTCAAAATATGGTTTTAATCTGTGTTAATTTACTTTAAATCTGTGTCCAGTCTTGTGATCTTCAATTTCTACAGCTCCCTTGTTGACCTCATTTTCGATGAGGTCTTCTCTTCTTCTCTTTAGTACTTAGGATCTAGCCTTAGGCTTTTCCTTTGACTATCCTAGAGGATTAGAATTGGGATCCACCACTTAGAAATTAAAACCATTTCTTAACTCCCTGCAAACTCCACAAACTTGATTGTAGACCCCTAATCACCTAGAGGGTTGAAATCAAATGTCGAAGTTTAAAGGATGAGTTCCTATAGGACTCTTTGGCCTTAGGACTGCCCTGGGTGGCCTGGTCTGGTGAAGGGCTGACTTACACACACACTACACCTATACACTATACTTTCACACACCTCCTAAAAACACAACCATACCTAACTTGACCTCCTGACTCATGAAGGTGATTCACATGGATGGTCCTTAACCCATAAGCCCTTGGCTAAGAGGGTTAGGAACAACATAGTGGATGCCTCAAATGAGTCCCTTCATGGCTCATGTGGGCTTGATATGACTTCATGGCTCAACCAAAATGATTTCATTCCACTTACAATTACCCAATCTTCAATTTTCCAATTTTTTAATTTTTGACCCCAGGGACCCTACAGCCGCTTAGCCTACCCAAAACCCTTGAAATTACCCAAATCCTCCAAAATTTCCAAATCACCCAAAATTCCCCAAAACCATTCCTAAACATTTCCTCACCAATCAAATTGATCATCCATAGCCAAAAATACCAAAAATTCCAAAAATACCCCCCAATACCCTCCAAATACCCAAAATGCCCCTCTTAGCCAAAAAATCCAAAAATTCAGAAAATTCCTAGAAAATTCCAGAAAATCCCAAATATTTCCAATTTTGTTTTTTCTAACAACACCATGGGCCAATTTTGTCAATTTACCCCACTTTTATCAAAATCCCCAATTTGACCCATTTTTAACCCAAAGTGAACCCAATGTCAAACCAAACCTACCCAATTGACCTAAATTCTGGTCCAATTCAATTCTAAACTTCAATTCAACATCCCCAACACTAATCTAGACCAAATCCAAGCCCAATTTGATTGACATTTGAATCCAATTTCACTTTTGACCTTAAAGCCCAATTTGAACCCATGACCCAAACTTAGCTCAAACTCACCCAATTCAACTCCAATTAACCCCAAACCTTTTCTAAACCTTCCTTAACATCCCCAAAAATAAAACACTAACATAATTTGCCCAAAATTTAGACCCAAACCCCACTTAAATTCAACCCAAAGCTAAAAGACCCAATCTTGACCTAAACCCAAACCTAACCCAAATAAGCCTAAACCCCAAAATCAAAACCCAACCAAAGTCAAAACCTCTTTGAAACACTCCCATAAACATTTCCCAACATTAATTTTACAACAATTTCAACCCTAGTCCAACATTGGCCCAAGTTAGCCCGATTTGACCTACATTAACCCCTTTACCGAAGAAGCCCAAATCCAACCCAATTCAAACCAAAATCACTCCAAACTTGTTTCAAATCAATCATGACACATCCTTAAACAAAACTCAACATTTATTTGGCATGGCCCATTGCAAATTTTTCTATTCAAAAGCCCATTATCTAACCTAAAAGCCCACTCCCTTAAACCTTCCTAAAAGCCCACCTTTACCAAATTTTAAAAGCCCAAAGTCCATTTTCAAGCCCACATGAAACCTTTTCTTCATCATTCCTTTGATAACCCTATTTGACCAAAGTCTTAAACCATCATGAAATCAACCCATTTGTAGCATCATGACAAATCCCATCAATGGAATCCAAAGTTTTCAAAATTCCAAATAACCCTTTTCCATGCAAGTGAGCCAACCTTTTCCCCAAGCCATGAGCAAGCCGAATGAAGTCATGGAGCCATGCATAAGCCATATGCAAGCCATGGGGAGCCCTTTCCACCTCACCATGCCACATATGGCAAGGAGAGGGGAGCCTTTCTTAAGCCTTCACTAAACCTTTTTTAACCCCATTCATGATACACTTTAACCAAAATTGGCCACCTCACCTTGGATGGGGACTTCACCACATATGTGAGGCTAACCCAGAATGATCTCACATCAGCCCAAATCAAGCCTTGGTAAGTGAACCAAGCCAAAAACATGAATTGACCCAAATTGGACCAAAAATGCTCCTTACACCCATGCCATTTAAATCCTTGACTTTACACATGGCATAACCCAATTGATTGCACCAAGATCGAAGCTCGATCATGTGAGTTTTCCTCGGCCAAAAAACCTTGATGAATGAACCAAGCCAACCCTCATGGCCACCCAAGCTCCACCATAACCTTCCTTATTTAAACCCCACCTCCATGACCAAGTGGAAGAGATAAAAAAGATTACCTTGGGTAAACTCTGCCAAATTGTTCCCAAAGCTTCTCCAAGCATTCCTAAGCTCAACCCAATCATTTCCAATTGAGGCCTCACCTCTTGGACAAAGGTATCAAATTTTTCTCCTCCAACCGAGCATGTTTTAATTTTCTGTAATTATTCACATGTTTTAAGTATATCATCACCGTATAGATGTGTGCTACTCGATTAGACCATCATTTTAAAAAAAATCATTCAATTTCATTGAGAATCGAGGGAGATATCAAGGTTTGAAGTTGGACGGTTTTGGGTGAATAGAACTAGGGAGAGAAGCGACGGCCGTCCGATCGGGCGTGTATCCGACGGACGGTGCGATGGAGTTGGACGATAGCCGCATCCATGAACGAGAACCGCGCCAGCCAATCGGGGAGCGACACGTGGCGATTGAGCGGGAAAATGAAATATTTTATTTATTTTTGACCCTAAACTTCAAAAATGCATAACTTTGTGTAGAAAAATCATAAAAATAAAATAAAAATACCCTCTTACTCAGTGAATAGAGGAGAATAATGTGGAAAAGAAATCATTTAATTTCATTGAGTATTTGATTTTTAATAATTTATTTACTCTCTGCAAATTTTCAATTCTTCATGCATGTATACAATTCACCATGGCATGAGACCATAGGGCTTTTGAAGCCTCTGAATTTGGGAACATTCCCTGAATTTTCCAAAGTCAGAGGCCATCCCTATGAAGAGTTATTGATTTTTCAACTCTAGGTTGCTAGTTTGAGTATTTTAATTCCAATAATTAGCATATTGTGAAATAAATTCTAGGAAAATTTGGTGATGTTTATTATGACCAGAGGAACCTAGGAAAAATAGGTTTTGAGTTAACTCACTTGGAATAACCCTAATTGGCTTAAACACCCAAAATGGAGTTTTAATTAATTAGAGCTAATCATACATCAAATTGACTTGAAATCAATCCTCCACTGACCTTTAGGATCAAAGGAACCCACCATAAAAGTTTGAAGTCAATTGGACTTGGTTAGCCCTATCAAATGGGTTGATTAGGCCATTTAGCCAAAACTAAACTTAAAAAATTCATAACTTTCAAAATGCTTTTAAAAAATTCACCAAATTGGTTTTGGAGCCTCTATGATATCAGGGGAATTTAAGAAAATTAAATTTTCAATTTTCTAAAAAAATTGATTTTTTGCATTATTTTAATATTTTTAATAATTAAAAATAATAAAAATCACAAAAATAATAAAATTCACCAAAATGTCACATTTTGAATTTTAATCACTTAGGAACAAACCCCATATTTTTCTTAAGTCTATATGATGAGATATTAAATTTTAAAGCCCTAAGGTAATTTTAAAATTAAAAAAATGTATTTTTTAGCATTTCCACTAAAATAATTCTAATAAATCAAAGAAAAATCAGAAAATTGTAAAAATTAATTCTCTGATTTCCTTGATATCAGAGATATTTTTGAAAAATATAAAATTTATTTTTCAACCTTTATTTTATTTTTAAATTAATTAATACTCCAAAACTCAAAATAATTATAATAAAAAGAATATAATCCAAAAAATCACCAAAATTGGTCCAAGTGGTCCTCTAGTCATTAGGAATGTCCTATAATTTTCTTAAGGACAGAAACTTTTCTTTGGTCATATTATTAAATTTTCCTTGGAAATCCTTATTTTCCACCAAAAATAATTACATAAATAAATTAAATACAGAAAAATCACATTTTCTCTTCTAATGCCTTTATTGACATATGAGTGAAGTCACATAAAAATTTCAAATTTATTTGAGCTCAATTTAGTGAGTTATGAAATTAGTAAGCTTGAAGGGCAAAATGGTAATTAAAATTTTAACCATTAATTAAAACTTTAGGCTTAATAAAATGAAAAAGTAAAATATTTGATCTTAATCTGATTTGGATGATTGAAATTTAAATAATTAAAAAGTAGAAACCTACTAAACAATTTAAAAATAATTAAAATAAACCTTAATCAAATAATTAATTAAATTTGGAAGAATAATAAAATTGGAATTATTAAAATAGGGATATTATTAGGAAGAGATTTGTTCTTTAATTTAAGAATCCCTAAATTAATCATCTCAATAATATTTAATTCCTAATTAAAATGATAATCCAAATTTAAGATTTAAAATGCTAAAAGACTTAATCATTAAATTAAATTAAAGTTAAATTATTTAAATTAAATCCTTTTAAAATTTCAATTAAATTAATACTTTAACAATTAAAATTAAATCATCTTTAGAACATAAAAAATAAAATATTAAATTAAAATTAAAAATTAAATTAAATTAAAATTTAAATTAAATTAAAATAAATTAAATTAAATTAAATTAAATTAAAACATATTAAATTAAATCAAATTAAATCAAATTAAATTAAATTAAATTAAATTAAATTAAATTAAATCAAATTAAATCAAATTAAATTAACTTAAATTAAAATAAATCATATTAAATTAAATTAAATTAAATTAAATTAAAATAAAAAATAAAATCGAGTTAAAATTAAAATTAGATTAAATTAAATAAATTAAATTAAAATTAAAACTAAACCAAATTAAATTAAATTAAAGTTAAATTAAATTGAATTAAAAATAACATCACCTAAGACATAAAGAAATTCAAAAATAAATATAAAGCGACTTGAACACTATTCCAAACTTAAACCCATTAACTGAAATTAAATTAAATCATAAACCATTTGAACATCAATTTGCCCTCGAAAGCTTTTGTTGCATAACTCCTAAACGGAGCGTTAAGTGAAGTGTTACTTCACTTATAAGATATTCAAATGTCCTAGTTCTCTGAGCAAGATAACAAAACTTGAACTCCCGGACGATTAATTCATTGGTATAATTAAATTCTCTTGGACTTAAAATAATCCTAGAAATATTGAAAAGATGTTTAAGACTCTTCTTAAGCACTTCCTCGATATGATAGGATATTTATAAGAACAATTGAACTTAATTGTTCTTTGATGAAGAAAATCTTCCTTAAACCAAAACACAAGAACCTAGACGTCATAGGAGAGGACTAGCTATAGGATTAGGACTTTGGTAGACAACCAAAATCTTTACCTTAGCTTTACCTAGGTACTTGTTGGAATACTTAAATGCTCTGATATGTGTTTTAAGTGCATCTTGGGATGACGGGAAGACCCTCCAGGTACGCTTTTATTTTATTGCAACTTACTTTATTGTAATTTACTTTATTACGAAATGCACTTTACCTTTCTTGCATGATAAACAACTCGTTGCATGAAAACCAAAACCTCCATGGTAGTCCCTAAAACTGAAACCAAAACTAAATTAAAATTCATTACAAGATAAAATTCACCGCCACAATATTTCAAAATATAAAACAACTCAAAATTTAATCACAAACAGAACAACAAAACTACAACTACAACTAAATTAAAATGTCTTGTTGGATGATTGGGAATACCTCGGATGATGTAACCTACGTGTTGCTAACAAGATTTCCCACGGTCTAAATGAAAGTGTGGAACTCATTCAATTGAGTTTAGCAAATTCATCTAGACTAAGTGAATCCGATAAAAATAATGATGCCGGAAGGATGGAACCGTGGGATCTTAACTGGTGTTGTTATAATCAACTTTAAGATTTGTTTTAATTAAAATATTAAAAAACACTTGGATTTTAAGATTTTCTCTAAACCAAAACACTTCTCTCATCCTTTGATTTATGACTTCTAAAACTAAACCTCTGCAACAACAAGGAGCTTGGAGCACGGTGGGCGACACGGCCATCTTCGTCAGCAAAACAACTCTACATCAGCTAAACATTCCTAGAATTAATAACCAAAGCCATAGGATTTCGAGGTAGTTTGCTAGTGCAACATAAATCCTCAGCTTTTCGTTAGGCATTTGCATAATCATGTTATGTAAATTAAGCCCTAACCGGTCTTAGGATTACGAGGTAGTCGTTCGGTACGACATAAACCATCACATCTTCGAGGCTATTTGTATGATTATGTCATACTAATATAAGTCCTAATTAATTAAAATTAGCAGGATGGAAACATTAAGTAAATTTCCAAATTGAAGCCAAACAATAAGATAGTCGGGAAGTTGTTAAGATTCCTCTTGGATCCTCGGCTTCTCTACTTCTCTTCCTTTGGACTCCTAAAATAAAGCTGTTCCAAATTTGATCCATTCCACTATTGAAATTTCCAAAATTCAATCCTTTGAAAACCTTAAACTTTGAAATTCTTGAGAGCAAAACCACTAATCATTATCGAGAGTTTTCTTAAATGATTCCCGTCATTTAAGAAGTAATTAACTATAGGGGCTTGCCCTTATAATGAACTTTAAGAACCCAGATAATATAAACCCTGCTTAATTTCTTTGTATTAAGCAGGGGAACTTGTCGGCTTATAAAATTGGTTCACAGACTAAACGGATGTCACAAATCTTTTAGTTTATTTAATCGAGCCCTATCATTAAGCAGTGTGATACTATTCTTCGGGGTAGATACACGGTTTGTGATGCGGTGCTCGTTTATATAAACTATTTGGGATGTGAGATCGGTTTGATTTCATATCTTAAATTTTTCAAATTTAAAATTATTTTCAAAATCAAATACTACTTTCTAGATTATATATATATATATATTTAAATTAAATTTAAAATTTAAATTTCGCCGACAATTTCTGTAGGCGACCTCCTTTTCAAAAATACAACACTCAACCTAAAAATATGCCTACATCCGTATGTAAATATTTGAGTTATAGTGAAAGGTCCTAACTATTGAGATTTTAGTTTCCCAGGAAATAATTTCAATCTTGTATTATAAAGTAAAACTTCTTGTCCTGGTTCAAAATTTTTTTGGTTAATCTTCCGATCATGCCATAATTTCATCTTCTCCTTATAAATTTTATCGTTATTATAGGATTCTTTTCTTAATTTTTCTAATTCCTTCATCTGCAACAATCTCTTCTCACCAGCATCTTTTAAATTATAATTGAATTCTTTAATCTCCCAATACGCTTTGTGCTCTAATTCAACTGGTAAGTGACAAGTTTATCCATAAATAAGCCTGTAAGGAGTCATTCCAATCGGGGTTTTATAAGCAATCATGTATGTCCATAATGCAGTATTTAGTCTTGTAGACCAATCTAATCTACTAGGGTTTACAGTCTTTTCTAGAATTCGTTTAATTTCTCGATTAGAAACTTAAGCTAATCCACTGGTTTGTGGATGATAAGCGGTTAATATTTTATGGATAATGTTAATTTTTTCTGCTAATTTATGAATATATTTATTCTTAAAATGGGATCCTCCATCAGTGATAATCACTCTTGACATTCCATATCTTGTGAAAATATTTTTTATTAAAAATTTTGAAACACTCTTAGCATCACAACGAGGTAAGGCTTGTGCTTCAAAATATTTAGAAACATAATCAACATCAACTAATATATATGAGTTTCCAAATGAAGGAATAAATGGTCTCATGAAATCTAATCCTCAAACATCAAAAATTTCAACTTCTAATATAAAATTCAGAAGCATTTCATTTCTTCTAGATATATTACCTACTCGTTGGCATTTATCGCAAGTTTTTATATATTTATAAACATCTTTAAAAAGATTAGGCCAATAAAATCCAGACTGTAAAATTTTATAAGCAATTTTGTTAGTCCCAAAATGTCCTCCAAATTTATAATCGTGACATTTTTGAATAATCTGTTCAGTTTCTTCATAAGGCACGCATCTTCTAATAATTAGATCCTTACATTGTTTATATAAATATGGTTCATCCCAAAAATATGTTTTAGCATCATAAATGAATTTTTTTGGTTGTTGTAGAGTTAGCATGGGTGGTAAAATATCACTTACAATATAATTAACTATATCAGCATACCATGGTATTTTCCACTCATTTATATTATAAAGTTGTTCGTCAGGAAAATTGTCTATAATTTCATTGTCAGTGTCAGATAATTCACAATACTCTAATCTTGACAAATGATCTGCAATTTGATTATCAGTTCCCTTTCTATTAATTATTTTAAAATCAAATTCTTGCATCAGTAATATCCATCTGATTAATCTTGGTTTGGTATCTTTCTTTTGCATTAAATATTTAATAACAGAGTGGTCAGTATACACAATACATTTAGTTCCAATTAAATAAGGTCTAAATTTATCAAAAGCATATACAATTACTAATAATTTTTTTTTTGTAACTGTATAATTGATTTCAGCACTATTGAGAGTTTTACTAGCATAGTATATAACTTTAAAAATTTTATCATACATTTGTCCAAGAACAGCTCCTATCGCATAATCACTAGCATTACACATAAGTTCAAATGGTTTCTCCCAATCAGGTGAAACTATAATAGGTGTTGTGATTAATTTATCTTTTAATAATCCGAAAGCATTTAAGCATTCTGTAGTGAATTCAAATTTCTTGACTTTTTCTAAAAGTTGGCATAAAGGTTTAATAATTTTTGGAAAATCTTTTATATAGCTTCTGTAAAATCCGGCATGTCCAAGAAAACTTCTTACCCCTCTCACTGTAGTAGGAGGTGGTAATTTAGCTATAACTTGAATTTTTGCAGGGTCTACTTCCATGTCATTTTCTGAAATTTTATGCCCTAATACAATTCCTCTTGTAACCATAAATTGACACTTCTCCCAATTTATAACTAAGTTAGTTTGTTCGCATACCTCTAAGACTTTTTCAAGATGATCCAAACATGCGTCAAATGATGTTCCAAATACAGAGAAATCATCCATAAATACTTCTATTCCATCATCAATTAATTTACTAAATATAGACATCATACATCTCTGGAACATTGCAGGTGCATTACATAATCCAAAAGGTATTCTTCGAAAAGCAAATGTTCCATAAGGACTAGTAAATGTAGTTTTCTCTTGATCCTCAGGAGCAATATGTATTTAATGATAGCCGGTATATCCATCTAAAAAAACAAAAATATTTATGTCTGGCTAGTCTATCTAACATTCTGTCTAGGAATGGTAAAAGGAAGTGATCTTTCCTGGTGGCTGCATTTAATTTTCTATAATCAATACATATACGATATCCAGTAACTTGTCTTATAGGTATTAAATACATTATTTTCATTATCTTCAACAGTCACTCCTCCTTTCTTAGGAACACAATGAATTGGGCTTACCCAAGCACTGTCTGAAATAGGATATATAATACCATTGTCTAACCATTTCAATATTTCTTTCTTGACTACATCTTTCATTATTGGGTTTAATCTCCTATGGGGATCAATTCTTGATTTATGTTCATTATCCAAAATAATTCTGTGCATACAGATCGAAGGACTAATTCCCTTAATATCTGCTAAGGTCCAACCAAAAGCTTTCTTATACTTTTTTAATGTGTCTAGAAGTTTTTGGTCTTGCGACTCATTTAATTCTGTCGATATAATAACCAGTTAAGTTAAAGAATTTCACAAAAATACGTACTTCAAATGAGTAGGTAAAACTTTTAACTCAAGTACAGGAGGTTTCATAATCGACAGAACTATATTATTTTCACAGTTTTTAGTAATATCCAATATCTCAATCTCTTGTGTATAATCTAAATTTTCATTGTCTGTTTCTTCAATTAATTTTGTATTTTCTATTTCTAGTTTATCTTCAAAGTATTCTTTAAAATGATCATTTCGTAGATGTTCAAGGGTTTCCATTGGAAAACATTCATCTTCTTTTTCTATAACATGATATTTCATTGATTTTGCGATGTTAAAAGTTACTTCTTGATCATTTACTCTCATAGTTAGTTCTCCTTTTTGAACATCAATCATAGCTCTTCCAGTAGCTAAGAATGGTCTCCCTAAAATTATGGGTATTTCTTTATCTTCCTCCATATCTAAGACAATAAAATCCACTCAGAAGATAAATTTATCCACTTCTACTAACACATCTTCAATAACTCCTTTAAGATATGTCACTCAACGATCAGCTAACTGAAGAGTTACTGAAGTAAGTGAGACTTCTCCCAATCCTAATCTTTTAAAAATTGATAGAGGCATAAGATTTATGCTGACTCCCAATTCACATAAAGCTTTTCCATAAAATTTTTCTTCAATAGTACACGGTATAGTGAAACTACCAGGATCTTTTAATTTCTCAGGAAGCTTTTTCTGAATAATTGCACTACACTCTTTGCTAAGTGCAACAGTTTCATTAATGTGAACTTTCTTTTCTTGTTTAAAATATCTTTCATAAAATTCACATAATTGGGCATTTGTTCTAATGCTTCTACAAAAGGAATGTTTACCGTTAATTTTTTCAGGATTTCAAGAAATTTATAAAATTTCTTATCCTTTTTATGTTGCTTTAATCGTTAAGGAAATGGTGGTGGTGGTCTTTCTACAGAAATTTTCATAGGAATTAGTGGATATTCTAAATTTTAATCTTGCTGATCCTTTTCTTTTTCAGTTTCCACTTTATCTTTTTCACTTTCAATTTATTTTTGTATTCTTGTTTCTAATTCTTTTCCACTTTGTAACTGTATCGCTTTGATTTATTCTTTTCCTTGATCTTTAGGATTTATTTCCACATTACTAGAAAAAGTGCCAGAAATTCTATTATTAAGTGCAGTAACAATATGTCCAAGTTGAGTTTCAATATTTTCAATTGCAGTTCCTTGATTTTGTAATTGGTTCCCTTGAATTTGTAGCTGATTTCCTTGATTTTGCAAATGTTGACCCATATTTAATATTAATTCTTCCATAGATAACTTCTTTTCCTTAAATTGAGAGTTATTATAAAATCCAGGTGGATAATAAGGTTTATAATTTGAATTTCCTTGGTTAGATGAATTTCCTAATGGGTTTACTGAGTTGTTCATCCATTGTTGATTAGCGGAGTTGTTAATCCAATTAAAATTTTGATGATTCTTCCAACCAGGGTTGTAATAATTTGTATAAGGATTGTTGGGTTTATTATTAATAGCATTTAAAGTTTCATATGAAGATTGAGCTTCTATAAGTTGTCCAGATGAATTTTCTTCTATTATATTAGGAGAATAATTCATTCTAAAATGATCTAATTTCTTGGATATAGCAGCAATCTGAGAAGCTAACATAGATATTGCATCAGAGTCATGTATATTAGCTATTTTCTTAGGATTCAACATTTCAGAAGGCCATTGAAAATTGTTGGTAGCTATTTCTTCAATTAATGAATAAGCCTCATCAAATGGTTTTGACATTAATGAACCTCCAGCAGCAGCATCTACAATAGATCTAAGAGATCCTACTAATTCATTATAAAAAGTTTGTATAATTAACCAATCTGGTAACGCATGATGTGGGCATTTCCTAAGAAGATCTTTAAATCTCTCCCAAGATTCGTATATCGATTCTCCATCAAATTGACTAAAAGATATTATGTCATTTCTAAGCTTTGCAGTTTTTTAAGCAAGAAAATATTTGGATAGAAATTTTTGTGATAGTTCTCCCCAAGTTCTAATAGATCCAAGTGCTAACGAATTTAACCACATCTTAGCATTATCCTTTAAAGAAAAATGAAAAAACCTAAGTCCAACAGCATCATTAGATACTCTGTCATATTTAAAAGTAGCACAAAGTTCTAAAAAACTAGCAAGATGTAAATTACGATCTTCGTTTGGTGAACCACTAAATTGATTATTCTGTACCATTTGAATAATTACAGGTTTAAGCTCAAATGAATTAGCCGCTACATCAGGATTTTGGATAGTTAAATGAATTTCATCTAATGTAGACTTAGCATAATCTCTTAAAGGTCTGGGGTAATTTATATTTTCAATTGCTGGATTATTTACCATTTGAGTTAAATTTATAGTTTCTTTTCTCTGTTTTCTAATTCTTTTAATAGTGCGCTCTAATTCTGAATGGTAACATATTAAACTTTCGGTTCCAAATTTACACATACACTATTTAAGTAGAGATTTTTTTTTTAAATAGTCCTTTACTCTAGTAATTATCTTTAATAATTATTATATTAATTACCTTAATAATTACTTTACTTCCCCGGCAATGGCACCAAAAACTTGACTCGGGGTCGGGGAGGCGAGAGGTTTATATGATTGCGGAGCTTATATTATATATTTTTATGAATGATTATCAGAATAAAATTAACAATTGTGTCCTCCCCCTTTTATCAACGCAAGTGTACGTATCCTTCAAGTAATAAAGGGCTCTAATGGAGTTCTAGATATCGATCCCACAGGGAAGTTTAGACATTAAGAACTAATTTCAGCAGATGCAATTACTATCTAGTGTACGGAAATAAAGAACGCTTATCTAAACTCTATTACTTAAAAATAGAAGATTGCAATTTAGAAAAAGCATCTTTCTCCTTGTTAAGAGAATTAAGTGAATGAATAATTAAATTAGTTTACAATTATATTGTGCCAAATAGGAGCATTCCTATTCTTTACCCTTTGGTCCAGGCATAAAGAACATTGACTAATCTTATGCTTGGTTACTGAATCTGCGGCTAGGCTAGGAGGATATCGACTGTCACTTCGGAGCTCCCACATTCCCCTCGCCTGAGGGCTAACATCTACACTTCAACTCCCAAACGATAGAAATGAATTGAAGATTTTAGTCTGTCACACTAAAATATCCAATTCTACGCCCGATAAATAATATTTCTCTATTTATTTGCACCCTCCTTCCAAGGCTTTTGACTTCCTTGAATCTTGGATGTAATCTTTACTATAGTTGATAATTCAACATATTTTAACAATTCAATTGGCCAAATTGAGAGTAAATTAAGATTTAAGTAAAAAGATTAGCACAATTTTATTTAATATTTTAAGCACAACTAATTCAATTCTTCATTTCACAAAATCTCAACACAAGGAGAAAGACAGAGAAAACTACTCAGAATGCATAGGAAAAATAACACGAAACTTGGATTTCATTTAAAGTTATAAAATAATAAATAAAAACTTATCTCGAATCTTCTCCCCAAGCAGCCTCCTTAAAGTTCCTCTAACTCTTCCTTCTTATACAACACACTTAATTATACTTACTAATATATTCTAAAACACACTAATGCACACACTATAGACTCACTACTGACTTCCACAAGACACACACACCAAAAGAACACACACCTTTTGGCCTAAATTCGTCTATATTTAAAGAAGAGGGAATATATCCAAAGTTTGCTTAAGCACCTCTTCAAAAAACATCCAGATTCAATGTATTTGGCTTGAACCGACCTTCTCGTCGTCGGCGGGCTTGATCTCGTCGTTGGCGGTCTTCTAGAATATTGGCTAACTGCTAAGACTCACTGTCGACGGGCTTGATCTCACCGTCGATGGACTCCTTTATAATATATTCAAAACTTCCAGGAAAATCACGTCGTCGGCAACCTATTCCTCACCGTCGGCGGGCTAGTTCAATTTTCATCTCTTTTTAGTCCTTTTCATTCCATATGTGCATCTTTTCGATTTTTTTTGCTTCCAATACCTATTAATATTCATACCTGCAGTAAAACATAGAAAATATCTTTCTTTAAACTGCAATTTCATATAAAATTGGTATGAATTTCTTAATATATTTTCATGTGTTCATTAAGCCACTTAACTTATACTAGATTAAGTAATTTAGACATGGACAATAATTAAAATAAAAATTAGATTTAATTATAATTAATATTAAAAAAGAATGAAAAGTGGTTAGAGTAAAATGTTCTCTTATTTTTATTTTTATTCTCTCTTCACTTCCTGATACACCAAAAAAATGATTGATTTTTAATATATATATTTTGCTCATTTGTTGTAATATTGTTGTTTAAACAAAGTAATTTTGATGTTTTGTTGTAGGTAAATTGATTTTAGGCATTTGGTGTAAAAAGAAAGTAAAAAATGAAGAAATTTGGAGTCAAATGAAGCAAGTTGCGAAATATACTGGCGCAGACAGCGCCAGATTTTGCACCAACGACACGAAAATGCAGAGAATACAGAGTTCATAAACATGCATGGTGTTGAAAACACCCTAATCCAAAGAATTCCAAATATTTGGCGTCAACAACACCAAATTTCGGCTTCGACTGTGCCATATTTGATCGCCGACGGCACCAGTGATGGTTATGCCCGAAAATTTATTGAATTGGGATGATTTTTGGAGAGGTGTTTGAAGAAACTCTTGGGAAATTCATTCTAATCTTATAATAGAGTGAGTTTAAGTTAGAAAGTGGTAGTAGATAGAGGGGTTATGTGTAGAGAGTTTTTTAAAGAGGCTTGAGTTTAGATTTTCTCAAAGAGTTGTAGGAGAAGAGGGAAAGTGGGAGATTTCTTCTTCCTTAACTTTCTAAGAGAGAATTGAGTTATGTTGTAAAGAGAGAAAGAGAGTCAAAGGAATTTCAAGGAATTTACGTGAGGAAGATTTTGAGATAAGTTGTGTTTTTTACTTTTTGTATTGTATGAACTTGTTCTTATATATATAATCCATGTTTTGTTGTATTTTCCTCATGAATTCTGAATAGATTTATTTTTCCTCTTCCCTACAATGAGATATGGTATCGTGATGAATCACAATTATTGTTAAAAAAAAGATAAAAATTGTGATGATTTAAACTTGGATATTCTTCGATCTAGCCAATTGAAATGTTAAGATTTATAGTAAAACATACGATCTGATAGGGCTATGCATTCAATAATAAAGTGAGAGTCACATTCAATGTCATGGATGAGAATGTAGTCCATGGGGTTGAGTACATATAAATAAGGAAATATACTTTGATGGGCGTAGAATTAGAGATTTTAGGGTGACAGACTAAAATCCTCAATTTGGTTCAAGTGTTTGGAAACTAAAGCGAGATGTTATCCCTCGGCTGAGGGGAAGTGGGAGCTCTGGAGTGAGAGCAAGTATCCTCCCAGCCTAAGCACGGATTTAGTGACCGATTGTATTAGCCAATATTTTTTATGGACTCGAGAGAGGGTAAAGAATAGGAATGCTCCAATTTGGCACAATAAAATTCTGAACAATTTGAACCATTCACTAACTATAACCTCATTACAAGGGGAATGATACTTTCTCCAATTTGAACCTTTTGTTACAAAAACATTGTTTATAGTTAGTAAATTTTACTTTGAAGTTTAGAAATTAGTTTAGTGAGCTTAGTATTTTTAGTTACGTTAAACATTATCCACTTATATTTCTTACTTAAGTTTTAAATAGTTTGAATATTATGTGTTGTGCTATCATCATAAATTTATCTCCTCCCAGTGGAATTGATGCTTAGGACTTAATTAGAGCCTTTTATTACTTGAGTGATACGTATACTTGTGATTTCAATCTAGTGATACCATATAATAATCATAGTAACCCATTAGATCACTAGGGGTAGCAGCTTTAAGATAAATTGATTATACTAAAGTGAGTTGATTGTGATTGCTGATTAATATTTCCTAAATTAGCTTCTCTGTGTGTTGTAGTGTTGAAAGACATTTATAACATAAAAAAATAAATCATGCATCAAGTTTTTGGCGTCGTTTCTGGGGAGGTAATGGTAAATTAAGGTAGTAATTAAAAGACCTTGTTTAAACTATAAAACTTATATTAAGGAGTAGTTTAGTAGATTTGTGTGTGTTTGTTTTTGTGTATGCATAGTTTAGGATCCGTAGGTTTAGTACCATACGATTATGAGTTAGAACGTACTATTAGAAAAATTCAAAAATCAAAAAAATATAAAAACTTGATCAATATGGTAAACACCTTAGATAATCAAAGGATTGAAAATGATCATCATCAAAAACCTTTAGAAGATTATGTAAATCCTACAATAGATGACATTTATTTGAGTATATAAATCTCTGCTGTAGTTGTTAATTCATTTGAGCTTAAACTCGCTATTATTCAAATGGTACAAAATAACCAGTTTGAGGGATCAGCAACTGAAGAACCTAATTTACATCTTGCTAGTTTTCTAGAACTGTGAGCTACATTTAAATATGATGGGGTGTTAGAAGATTCTGTTAGACTTATGTTTTCCTTTTTCATTAAGGCACAAAGCTAAGATGTGGTTAAATTCATTAGCACTTGGATCTATTAAAACATAGGCAAATGTATCTCAAAAATTCTTAGTAAAATACTTTCCACTATAAAAAACTGATAAGTTTAGAAATGATATCACATCTTTTTGTCACTTTGAAGGGGAATCCATATACGAAGCTTGGGAACGATTTAAGGGACTCCTCAGAAAGTTTCCACATCATGCATTACCAGATTGGTTAACAATTCAAAATTTTTATAATGGATTAGTGAGATCTCTCACATCGATTATTGACGCTGCTGTTAAAGGATCATTGATGTCTAAAACATTTGACGAAGCCTATTCTTTAATAGAAGAGATGGCTACTAAAAATTTTCAATGGCCTGCTAAAATGGTAAATACAAAAAGAGTAGCTAGTATTCATGATTTTGATGCTATATCCATTTTGGCTGCTCAAATTGATGCAATATCAAACAAGATCGATCAATTTGAAATGAATTATTCTAAAAAACATCTCAAGTGAGAAAAATTCATTGGGAAAATTGATAGATTCACGAACATCATCATATGAGACTTTGAATGTAATAAGAAATCGACCTAGTAGTCTTTATTCTAATTATTATAATTATGGATGGAAAAACCACCCTAACTTAAGTTGGAATAATAATAACTCTAATGGGGTGAACCCAATGGGGAATGTAAACAATCAAGCTAAAAGTAACTGTAGACCTTCTTATCCACTAGGTTTTAATAGCAACCCACAACTTAAGGAGAAGAAATTATTTATGGAATAAGTTGTATTACAGTTAGGTAATCAATTGCAAAGTCAATGAGCACAATTACAAAGTCAAGGGGCTTCAATTAGAAATATTGAAAATCAATTGAGACAGATTGCTGCTACACTTAGCGTTAGAACCTTAGGAACTCTACCTAGTAATGTCAAAATTAATTAGAAAGATCAGAATAAAGAACAAATTAAGGTTATTCAATTGAGAAGTGGAAGAGAATTAGAAACAAAAGTTTAAAAAGAAATTGAAGTTGAAAAAGAAGGGGTGGAACTTCAAAAATATGACTAAGATAGTTATCAAGACTTAAATTATCTTACTAAACCAATGAAAATTATTGTAGAGAAACTTTCATCTTCATTTCCTCAAAGATTGAAACAACAAAAGAGAGATAAAAAATTTACAAAATTTATGGAAATTCTTAAGAAATTAACTATATATGTTCCATTTTTTGAAGCCTTGGAGCAAATGCTTATTTATGTAAAATTTATGAAAGATATACTTAATAAGAAATGGAAGTTTACTAATAATAAGACTATTGTTCTTAGTTAGGAGTGTAGCACAATTATTCAGAAAAGGCTTCCCAAAAAGCTTAAGGATCCTGGAAATTTTACTATTTCTTATGCTATTGGTGAAAGATTCTTTGGAAGAGCTTTATGTGATTTTGGAGCTAATATTAATCTTATATCTCTTCTATTTTCAGAAGGTTAGGTTTAGGAGAAATTTCTCCTACTAGTGTAACTCTTCAACTAGCTTATCGTTCGATTACTTATCCTAAGGGAGTAAGACGTGTTAGTTAAGGTTTAATAATTTTCTTTTCCTTGTAGATTTCATTATTTTAGATATTGGAGAAGATAAAGAAATTTCTATTATTCTTGGAAGACCATTCCTTGTAACTGGGAGAGCCATGATAGATGTTCAAAAAAGAGAATTAACCATGAGTGTCAATGATCAAGATGTTACTTTAAATATATCAAAATCTATGAAATATCCTGCAAAAGGAAAAGATGATGAATGCTTTACAATGGAAATTTGTGATTATTTAAGTAATGAGCATTTTAAGGAAAATTTTGAAGAGAAACAAGATCGAGAAGAACTTGAATATGAAAATGAAGAGGAAATACAAGAAAAGTCTATTGAAATAGGTAATGAAAGGTTAGATTATGTTCATGACAGAGTTGAAATATTGGATATTACAGAAAATAAAAATAAAAGCCTTATTCCATCAATTATAAAACTGCCTGAAGTTGAAATTAAAATACTTCCGACTCATTTAAAATATGTCTTTTTGGTAGAGTTATCTACATTGCATGTTATTGTATCCTCAGAATTAAATGAATCACAAGAGCAAAGGTTATTGGAAACTTTGAGAAAATATAAGAAAGCCTTTGGATGAACATTAGCTGATATCAAAAGAATCAGTCATTCAATCTGTATGCATAGAATTTTATCAGATGAATATTATGAACCTAAGGTTGATCCTCAAAGGAGATTAAATCTGATAATGAAAGAAGTGGTTAAGAAAGAAATATTAAAATGGTTGGATGCTAGAATAATATATCTGATTTCAAACAGTGCTTGGCTAAGTCTAATTCATTTTGTTCCAAAGAACGGGGGTGTGATTGTAGAAGTGAATAAGAAAAATTTATTAATACCAACAAGACAAGTCACTGGTTGGCAAATCTGTATCGACTTAGAAAATTAAATTCCGTTACCAGGAAAGATCATTTTCCCTTTTCGTTTTCTGGATCAAATGATAAATAGGTTAGTCGGGAACAAATATTTTTAATTTTTGTATGGATATAATGGATATCATCAAATTCCAATTACTCCTGAGGATCAAGAGAAGACAACATTTAATAGTCCTTATGACACATTTTCTTTTAGGCGAATGCCATTTGGATTATGTAACACACTTGTAACATTTTAATGATGTATGATGTCAATTTTCTGTGATTTAATTAAAAAAGGGATTGAAGTTTTTATGGATGATTTTTTAGTGTTCAAAACTTCATTTGAATCTTGTTTAAATAATTTGGATAAAGTTCTAGAACGTTGTGAAAAGAGAAAATTAGTTCTAAATTGGGAAACGTGTCAATTTATGGTTGCAGAAGGAATTACTGTTGACCTCATTTTTTATGAGGTCTTTTCTCTTATCTCTCCTTAGTACTTAGGATCTAGCCTTAGGCTTTCCCTTTGACTATCTTAGAGGACTAGAAATGGAACCCATCACCTAGAAATTCAAACACATCTTAACTCCCTGCGAACCCCATAAGTTTGAATGTAAACCCCCAAGTCACTTGGAGGGTTAAGATAAAATGTGGGGTTTAAAGGATGAGTTCCCTATAGGACTCTTTGGCCTTAGGACTACCCTAAGTGGCCTGGTCTGGTGAGGGTTGACCTGCACAAATTAAACTTTCACACACATTCCAAATCCTAAAACCATTCATACCCAATTGGACTTCTTGACTCATGTAGGTAATCCATATAGATGGTCCTCCACCCCTAAGCCCTCGGCTAAGAGGGTTAGGAACAATATAGTGAATGCCTAAAATGAGTCCTCTCATGGCTCTTATGGGCATGATATGGCTTCATGGCTCAACCAAAGTGATTCCATTCTACTCCAAATTGATCAATCTTCATTTTTTCAAAATTTCAATTTTTGACCCCCGGAGCCTTACACCCACCAAACCTACCGAATGTCCTTGAAACCACCCAAAATTTGTAAAAATCACCTAAATTACCCAAAATTTCTCAAAACCAATCCTAAACATTTCCCACCATTAAAATTGATCACCCATGGCCAAATATACAAAAATTTCCAAAAATACCCCCCAATAGCCTCCAAATACCCAAAATGCCCTTCTTAACAAAAAAATCCATAAATTCCAAAAATTCCCAGAAAATTTCATAAAATCCCAAATATTCCCAATTTCATTTTGTTTAACTACACCATAGGCCAATTTTTTTAATTTAACCTACTTTTACCAAAAACCCCAATTTGGCCCATTTTTAACCAAAGTAAGCCCAATGTCAAACCAAATCAACCCAATTGACCTCAGTGTTTATCCAATCCAATTCTAAACTTCAATTTAATATCCCTAATATAAATTTAGACCAAATCCAAGTCCAATTTGATTAATATTTGGAACCAAATCCAATTTGAAGCTTAAAGCCCAATTTTGGCCCATAACCTAAACTTAACCCAAACTACCCAACTCCACCCAAAACCAAAATCTTCAATTTTGGCCTAAACCCACCATGAACTCAAATGGGCCCAAGTCCCAAAATCAAAGCCCAACCAAAGTTGAAAACTCTTTGTAACACTCCCATAAACATTTCTCAACATTAAGTTTACATCAAATCTAACATTAGCCCAACATTAGCCCAATTTGACCCACTTTGGCCCCTTTACCAAAAAGTCCCAAATCAAACTCAATTCAACTCCAAATCACCTCAAATTTGTTTCAAATCACTCATGACACATCTCTAAACTAAACCCAACATTTGTTTGGCCCAATCCTTCACAAAATTTCCATCCACCAATTTGTTTTCAAACCTAAAGGCCCACTTTCTTAAACCATTCTAAAAGCCCATTTTCACCAAATCCAAAAGGCCCAAAGTCAATCCAAAGCCTACATGACACTTTCACCTCATCATCCCTTTGATTTAAATCACTCCCTAAGTTTCAAATTCATCATTAAACTTTTCTAAACTAAGCCACATGCCAATTTCCCCTAATTCATCAAAAATACCAAAAGCCTTTTTCATGAAACAATCCAACCTTTTCCAAGCAAAATGTAAGCCAAATGTGAGCCATTTACAAGCCATATGAAGCCATGAGAGTTTTGACACCTCGCCTAGTCATTTATGGCAAGAAGAGGGGAGCCTTTCCTAATCATTCATTAAGTTTTTTAACCCCATTCATGTCACACTCTAACCAAGCTTAACAAAAATCCCTTGGATGGGGACTTCTCCACCTAAAGGGGGCTGACCCAATTGATCTCCCATCAGCCCAAATCAAGCCTTGGTGAGTGCACCAAGCCAAATCCATGCTTTGACCCAAATTGACCCAAAAATGGCCCTTACACCCATACCACTTAAATCCATGCCTTTACACATGGCATAACCCAATTGATTGCACCAAAATCAAACTCTGACCTTCCCTCCACCTAAGCACACATTTTGAACCCACTAATCAACCCCCATGGCCACCCAAGCTCCAACATAACCTTCCTTATTTAAACCCCACCTCTCATGGCCAAAAGAGAGGAGATGAAAGATTACCTTGGGGAGACCATGCCAAATTGTTATCAAAGCTTCTCCAAGCATTTCTAAGCTCAATCAAACCATTTCCAATTGAGGCCTCACCTCTTGGACGAAGGTATCAAATTTTTTTCCCTCCAACCGAGTATGTTTTAATTTTCTGTAAATATTTACACGCTTTAAGTATATCATCACTATATAGATGTGTGTTACTCGATTATACGATCATTTAAAAAAAAATTCACTCAATTTAGTTGAGAAATGAGTGAGATATCAAGGTTTGAAGGTGGACGGTTTTGGGTGAATAGCACTAGGAGAGAGGAGCAGTAGTCGTCCGATCACGTGTGTATCGCACGGACAGCCGAGATGCAGTTAGACGGGAGCTTCATCCATAAACAGAAACGTGCCAGCCAATCATGGAGCGACACGTGGCCCCCTTGATAGCGATAGTTTGAGAGGGAAAATGAAATGTTGATTTATTTTTGAACATAAACTTCAAAAAATCATAACTTTTCATAGAAAACTCCAAAAAATAAAATAAAAATACTATCTTGCTCACTGAAACGAGGAGAATAATGTGGAAGTAATTTCATATTTATTTGACGTATATTTTATTTTTAATTATTTAAATAGTGTTTTCAATCTTTCAATTCTCAATGCATGTAGGAGCTTCACCATAACTTGAATTTTGATATGTTATTCTATGCATAATGTGGATCTTTCCTAATTTTTCCAAAGTCAAGAAAGATTTCCATTATGAGATATCTATTTTTCAATGTTATACATGAGTTTTTTTATAATAATTATAAAAATTATCATCTTGCTTCGAAACAGCTAGAAAAATTAGAGTGTGTTCCCTTTGACTAGAGAAACATTAGAAAATTATCACATGATTTATTTCAATCAAAGAAACTCTAATTTGGCCAAAATGTCAAAACTAAATTTTAATTAATTAAAAATAATCACATATCAAAATCACTTGAAAACAATTCTCTACAGTCACTTAGGATGTAGAGAAACTCAAATAAAAATTTTAAGTCAATTGAAAATAATTTAACCCATTAAATGAATTATTTAAGTTGTATGACCATTTTTAAAATTAAAAAATTCATAAAACACAAAATACATTTCAAAAATTTACCAAATTGGTTTTGTGAGCTCTCTGATATCAGAGGAGTCTAAAAAAATTAAAATTAGAATTTTCTAAAAATTTTCATTTTTAATCATATTTTTAATATTTTAATAATTGAAAAATCATAAAAATCACAAAAATATTAAAAGTCATAAAAATATCATATTTCACCTCTTAATCACTTAGTAACAAACCAAATATTTTTCCTAAGCCTCAAAGTAAAGATATTGAATTTTAAAACCTTAAGACAATTTTTAATATTAAAAATGCATTTTTCAACCTTTTCACCAAATTAATTCTAATAAATCAAAGAAAAATAAAAAAAATATAAAATTTATTTCTCTGAACTCCTTGAGGTTAGAGAGATTTATGAAAAATATAAAATCCATTTTTCAACTTTAATTTTATTTTATAATTAATTAATACTCTAAAATCCAAAATAATTATAATAAATAAAATATAATTCAAAAAATTATCAAAATTAGTCCAAGTGGTCCTCTGGTCATTAGGAATATCCCATAATTTTCTTAAGGATAGGAACCTTACCTTGATCATGTTGTTGAATTTCCATTGAAAATCCCTATTTTTTATTAAAATAATTATATAAATTAAATTAAATTCAGAAAAATCACATATTCCCTCTAATATCTTAATTAACATATGAGTGAAGTGACATAAATATTTCAAGTTCATTTGAGCTCAATTTAGTGAGTTATTAAATAAATAAGCTTAAAAGGGGCATAAAGGTAATAAAAAAAATTTAATCCTAATTAACATTTAGGTCTAATCAAAGGGAGGATAAAATATCTGATCTTAAATTCTTATTAGATGATTGAAACTTGAGAAATTAAGGGGTAGAAACCCATTAATAATCTTGAAAATATTTGAAGTAAACCTTAATTAATTAAGTGATTTGAATTTTGGAAGATTATATCAAAATTTAGATTATTAAGGTTAGGGATATGACCTAAGAAGATATCAATTCTTTAATTTAAAATCCCTAAATAAATCACTTCAATAAGATCTAATTCTTAATTAAACTTAAAATAATAATTCGAATTAATAAATTAGAAATTAAAAGAAAATAACCCTTAATTAAATTAATATTTAAAATACTAAGTGATTTAATAATTAAATTAAATTTAATTTAAAAATTAATTCAACATCACTTAATAACAAACTTAAGGCAAATTTGAAATATTAAATAATATTAAAACAATTCATAATTAAGCATATAAAACAAATTAAGCTAATCAAAACTAATCTAAAATACATAATTAACCTAAATCAAACCATCAAAAATATATGAATAATTCAAACACTTCTAAGTAAATTTAAAACATCAAAATTAATCTGAAACATTAAGATAATAAAAAAAAATTTAAAGATTTAAACTAAATTTAAAACAATTTGTACACTATTCCAAACTTAAATTTGTTAACATTTCATAACTAAATTATACCACTTTAAATCATCAATCCCAATTTTAAATCATTAAAATATTTAATAAACTAATTTGCCCTTAGAGGCATTTGTTATCATAACTCTTAAATGGAGCATTAAGTTAAATGTCACTTTACCCATCGAACAATCAAACATCATAATTCACTGAGCAAGAAACAAACTAAACTAAATTTTTGGATGATTAATTCACTTGTGCAATAAAACTCATTTGGACTCAAAAATAATCCCAAAAATATTGAAAAGATGTTTAGAACTCGTCCTAAACATTTCCTCGATATGATGGGATGTTTTAGAAGAATAATTGAATTTAATTATTCTTTGATGAAGAAAATCATCCTTAACAAAATACAAGAACCTAGACATCATATGAATCAACTAGCAATAGGACTAGGATTTTGGTAGACAACCAAAACCTTAGCTTAGCTTTACCTATGTACTTGTTATAAATATATAAATGCCTTAACATGTGCTTTAAGTGTAGCTTGGGATGACGGGAAGACCCTCCAGGTACGCTTTTATTTTATTGCAAGTTACTTACATGTACTGTGCTTTACCTTTCTTGCATGTCAAAAAAGATTGTTACATGAAAACTGAAACCTTTAGGATAGCCACAAAACTGAAACCCAAAACTAAATTAAAAGTCACAACAAGATAAAATTCATCGCTAAAACATTCAAAAGATAAAACAACTTAAAATTTAATCACAAACAGAACAACAAAACTACAATTGCAACTAAATTAAAACGTCTCATTGGATGATCGGGAATACCTCGGAAGATGTAACATACGTGTTGCTAACGGGATTTCTCATGGTCTAAATAAAAGTGTGGAACTCATTTAGTTGAATTTAGCAAATTCATCTGGACTAAGTTAATCCGATAAAAATAACGGTGCTGGAATGATGGAACCGTGGGATCTTAACCGGTGTTGTTATAATCAACTTTAATATTCCCCTAATAAAATGTTAAAGACATTTGGACTTTAAGATTTCTATAAACCAAAACACTTCTCTCATCTCTTGATTTTCACCTTCTAAAACTAAACCTCTGCAACAACAAGGAGCTTGGAGCATAGTGGGCAGCACAGCCATCGTCGTCAGCAAAACCTTTCCTAGTTTTAAATAACCAAGCCATAGGATTTCGAGGTAGTTTGCCTAGTGCAACATAAATCCTCAACATTTTCGTTAGGCACTTACATAAACATTTTATGCAAGTTAAGTCCTAACCGGTCTTAGGATTCCGAGGTAGTTGTTTAGTACGACATAAGCCCTCACATCTTCAAGGCTATTTGTATGATTGTGTCATACGAATATATGTCCTAATTAACTAAAATTGGCAGGATTACAACATTAAACATACTCTTAAATTGAAGCCAAACAATAGGATAGTTTGGGAATTTGCCAAGATTCCTCTTGGATCCTCAGCTTCTCCTACTTCTCTTCCTTTGGACTCCTGAAATAAAATGTTTCAAATTTGATCTAATCCCTTTTGAAATTTCCAAAATCCAATCCATTGAAAACCTTAAACTTTGAAATTCTTGAGAGCAAATCCACTGATCATTATCGAGAGTTTTCTTAAATAATTCCCGTCATTTAAGATGTAATTAACTACAGGGGCTTACCCTTATAGGGAACTTTAAGAACCCAGGTAATATAAACTTTGCTTAATTTCTTTATGTTAAGCAGGGGAACTTGTCGCTTATAAAATTGGTTCGCAGTCCAAACGGATGTCACAAATCTTCTAGTTTATTTAATCGAGCCCATCATCAAGCAGTGTGTCTATTCTTCGGGATAGATACATGGTTTGTGGTGCGGTGCTCGTTTATATGAACTATTCGGGATATGAGATCGGTTTGATTTCATATCTTAAAATTTTTAAACTTAAAATTATTTTTAAAATCAAATGCTACTTTCCAAATTATATATAAATTAAATTTAAAATATGAAAATTCCCCGACAATTTCTGTAGGCGACCCCTTTTTAAAAAATACAACACACAACCTAAAAATATGCCGACAAGTACTTGAGCATAACATTTCTGAAAATGGCATGGAAGTAGACCCGAAAAAAATTTAAGTTATTGCGAAATTGCCACCTCCAACCACAGCAAGAGTAGTTAGAAGTTTTTAGGGACATGCTGATTTTTACGGGCGATATATAAAAGATTTTTTGAAAATTACTAAGCCTCAACTTTTAGAAAAAGATGTAAAATTTGATTTTAATGGAGAATGCCTTAATGCCTTTGAATTATTAAAAAAAAAATTAATCATTGCACCTGTTATTGTTTCACCTGATTAGAAGAAATCATTTGAATTAATGTGTGAAGCTAGTGATTATGCCATTGGGGCTGTTTCAGGACAAAGATATGACAAAATTTTTAAAATTATATTTTATATTAGTAAGACTCTGAATGAAGCTCAAATTAATTACACCACCACTGAAAATAAGTCATTAGCAATTGTTTATGCTTTTGATAAGTTTAGATCATATCTAATTAGAACTAAATGTATTATGCATACAGATTATTCTGCTATCAGATACTGAATGCAAAAGAAGGATGTAGAACCGAGATTGATCAGATGCGTAATTTTGATGCAAGAATTTGATTTTGTTATAACATATAGGAAATGAACAGATAATCAAATAGCCAATCATTTATCTAGATTAGAATAAGAAGAATCAGCTGATTTTGAAAGTTAAATAAATGAAACCTTACCCGATGAACAATTTCATATTATTATTGAATGTCATGTCCTGTGGTATGCAGATGTCGTGAACTTTATTGTAAGTGATATTTTACCAAATAAACTACCAAAGAAACAACAGAGAAAATTCATTCATGATGCAAAATTATACTTTTGGGATGACATATATTTGTATAAGCAATGTAAATATCTAGTTATTCGAAGATGTGTACCTTATGAAGAAATTAAAGAAATCATCCAAAAATGTCATGCTTCTGAATTTGGAGGTCATTTTAGAATTGATAGAACTGTATATAAAATATTACAATCTAGATTTTATTAGCCTGCTCTTTTTAGTGATGTTAATGCTTATATTAAAACATGTGATAGGTGTTAGTGAGTAGGAAATATTTCAAAAAGAAATGAAATGCATTAAATTTTACATTAGAAGCTGAAATTTGACATTTCGGGATTATTTATGGGACCATTTATATCTTCACATGGAAATTTATATATATTGACTGCAGTAGATTATGTATCAAAATGGATTGAAGCTATAGCTTTATCTAAATGTGATTCTCGGAATGTTTCAAATTTTTTAAATAAAAATATTTTTATAAGATATAAAATACCGAGAGTAATTATTACTAATGGAGGGTCTCATTTTAGGAATAAAAAAATTGAGAAATTTGTTATAAAATATCACATAGTGCATAGGATTTCTAGTGTTTATCATCCCTAAACTAGTGGTCTTGTAGAAGTGTTTAATCGTGAGATTAAAAGAATTTTGGAAAAACTGTAAATCCTAACAAATTAGATTGGTCTGTTAGATTAGATACTGCTTTATGGGCTTATCAGATAGCTTATAAAACTCTTATTAGAATGTCCCCATATAGACTTATTTTTGGAATGATTTGTCAGTAGAATTGGAACATATATCATTTTGGGTTATTAAGTAATTTAATTTCAATTTAAATGATGATGGTGAAAAAATATTATTACAACTAAATGAACTTGAAGAATTAGAAATGAATCTTATGATAATGTCAGGATTTATAAAAGAGAAAATAAAAAAAATGGCATGATCAGAAGATAATAAGAAAGGAATTTGAGCCTGGACAAGAAGTTTTATTGTATAACAGAAAATTAAAATTATTTCATGGAAAACTGAAGTCTAGATGGTTGGGACCACATACTATAATTAAAGTTTATCTTTATGGAGTTGTAGATTATGACCGCAATTTTTAATATACTTAAAAATATAAGAATTCAACACCACTACTAGAAGATCTAAATCTTCAGCAACTGCGCCAAAAACTTGACTTGGAGCGTAATTTTAATTTCAGTAACATTTATATTATAATCTTTTAATCACAGAGTTACCTTTAAATGCAAGTATACGTATCGCTCAAGTAATATAGGGCTCTAATGGAGTCCTGGATATCGATCCCACAGGGAATATTTTAAAGACTACAGACTAGAATTATAGAAATCAATTCAGAATCACAACTTAATCAAATTACCTATCTGTCACTAATACACAATCGATACTAATTAAACTATTTTTAATAAAAAAATAACTAATACTACTAAAGTTAAATTCAAGTATATATAAGTAAGAATCTTTCTCCGTTGTTAAGATATTTAAGTGAATAGATAATTAGAATTAGTTTTTAATTGGTGTTATGCCAAATAGGAGCATACATATTCTTTACCCTTTGGTCCAGGCATAAAGAAGATTGACTAATCCAATGCTTGGTTACTGAATCTGCGCTAGGCTGGGAGGATACCGGCTCTCACTTCGGAGCTCCCGCGTTCCCCTCGCTTGAGGGTTAACAATCTACACTTCAGCACCCAAACGATAGAACCGAATTGAAGATTTTAGCTTGTCACTCTAAAATCTCCAGTTCTACGCCTGATTAATATTATTTCCCTATTTATTTGCACCCTGCTTCTAAGGATTTTGATCTCCCTGAATCTCATATGTAATCTTAACTATAGTTGTCAAACTCAACAAATTTTAACTATTCAATTGGCCAGATTGAAAGTAAATTAAGATCTAAGTTAAAGATTATCACAACCTATTTAAATCTTTTATGGCACATTAATTCTATTTATCATATCACAAAAATATCAAAACAAGGAGAAAGATAAAACAACTATTTAGAATTCATGGAGAGGATGCAATAAAACTTGGATTTCATATATAAAAGTAAAGTACTACAAACTAAAGTAAATAAACACAACTTATCTTAAATTCCTCCCTAAGCAAACTCCTTGAAGTTCCTCTAAATCTCATTCTTTTTTACAGTACTCAGAATTCTCCTTTGAAACGGCAATGCAGAAGAGATCTCTCACTTCTCTTCCACTCTTACTATTCTTCGAAGAATTCCTCACAATATCTACTTGAACTCACTAATTAACACTCACTAATAATAATGGACACTAGTGGACTCTCTATAGGACACTAAGTAACTATTAGAAATCTCTAATAGAACTTTTTACAGACTCTCAGTGACTTTTAGAGGACTCTAAAAGGATATTTTTCGACCTAAAACGGTTCTTTTTTAAAGTTGTTGAAGAGTCTCGAAGGTTTTCCATACATCCCTTCAAAAATCGTCCAGATTCAACGAATATTGTGAAAGAACCACCAATCCTGCCGTCAGCGGCCTCGAGCTGTGCCTTCAACGGCCTTCTAGAAACATAGCTTTAAACAAACAGCCTTGAGCTCCGCCGTCGGTGGCCTCCCTTGCAATTAATTATGAACTCTCGGGAAAATCACGCCATTGGCACTCTGAACCTCGCCGTCAGCGCCCTAAATCAAATTTGCATATTTTATCCCTTTTTACTCCAAATTCGCTCCTTTTTGCATATTTTCGCTCATTTGTCCTTAAATCTTCATACGTGCAAAAAAACACCAAAAATACTCTTCTTTAAAGTGCAATATCATCAAAATCAGTGTAAAATTGGCATGAAAATCTTAACCTTTTTTCCTTGGGTCAGATAATAAGGATCAGAAAACTGAGAAAATATATAAAGTTAATGGACATAGGTTAAAACTTCATTTTGAGGGGCTTAGACTAAATTTTAAAGAGGTTTTAATGTTGAGACATCCAGAGTAAAAACTGGGTATGTCAGACTGACGACATTAAACTAGGCGCTTTGTGGGACGCAACCCATAATTATTTTTGTTAATTGATTTAATTTTTTGTTATGTTTATGTTATTATATATTTTATTAATATTAGTTAATTATACTTTAGAGTCCAACAGATTCATTAATGTCATAAATTATGGTAATCATTGAATTTTATGGAAGAGTTGGGAATTATGTGGACCATGAACAAAACGGTGTGAAATTATGCTCTGGCACCGACGACGCCAACTTACAAAGATGTGGCTCAGACAGCGCCTCATTTCAGCAATGACGGCACTGCGGTTATGCTGCCGGTTTAGAAGCTTCTAAGTTCAGTTTTTTGTGGTTTTGAACAGATTTTTCATCATTATAACCCCTTTAACTTGTACTGTAAAGTCATTTAAGTCATTAAAATGAAAAGACATCCACCAATTCTGAGTCTCATGGTTTTCAACTCTAATGGAACTTCGAGATATGGGATTTTCAATAGACAAAAATTTATCAATTTCGATTCGCAGAAACTTTATAATAGAATTCTTGTGAAGAAAAGATTAATCAAAGAAAGAGGTTTTGAGAATCAAGGGATAAACACTCCTAGTACTCAAGTGGAGGAAATTATTGTGCAAAGACGTTGGAAATTGTTATGTTACACTACTGCTGCAAATCTTCATGGGATCAACCAAGGAGTCGTTATGTTTTAGGCAGGTGGGTACCATTTACTCCTTCAAGAATAAATGATTTGTTTATTATTGAAAGCATTCTAATTTTCCATTGCACTAATGTCATCCCCACAAGAGACAACATGAACGATGTGTATCGATACCTAACTAATGAAGATGGAAATTAGGAGATTCGAGATAACATACATCTAAACTTTCCTTCTTCATTATTAAGTTTCGAGTCAAAATGACATTTCTTTATTTTTGCAAAATTACTTGTGACAATGAAAATCAGTAAAGTTACAAAGGAAAGCGCTATCATAAATTATTGTATTCAAACGGGAAGACTGATTGATGTGGGTGAAATAATTGTTAAAATAGTGTTGGGTTTGATTACCAATGGATCTACATATGGGTTGGGACATCCATATACCATATTCTTGCTTTGTAGTCAGTCACAGGTACCTTATGACAATTGGGAGAAAGTGCTTCTTCCTTGGAAATCCATAAACCTAGTAATTAATTGTGACTGTATAGATAATGGAGAAGTTAATGATATGAATGTTCTCATGGATCAATCATCACAAAATTCATCACCTATACAGCCTCATTTTCTTGATAGTTTTCATGTTATTCTAAAAAGGATTAAGAAGATGGAGAAAGAGGTGCAAAATGTTATGAGTGCAATTAAAAATATTTCTGGTTTTTTAATCATCTGGATTGGAGGATGAATGAGCACTTTGATCATACTCGAGGCATTTAAGAATGTATGATACATAAGTTTAAGAAAAATTCTTGAATTGAAAAAGATTCAGCAGGTGAATTTCCATATCATCCTTTCTATAACTTGTATTTGGACCACCAACTATTAGAGACATCAAAGGATATGATAGCTTGGATGACGAAGAGTAGTAACTATGAAATATGGACTCTTTAGTATATGAACTTATGCGTGATTGTTTTAAATTTTCTTAATTTAGAATTTTGAGTATTTGCTTAATTTAGAATTTTGAGTTTTTTACTGCTTTATATTTATGTTAGATATTTCATTTTCAACGTTAGTGTGTTGAGGTGTGAATTTAACATTGAAATAGATGTTGTGTAGTTTATATTACTTGTGTGAAAGTGTGAATTGAAATTAGTTTTTGTAAGTGTTGGATTTTATATATAAATGTCAAGTTTTGTGTTGTTTGTAAAAATTTTTGTCAGTAGATCACTTATATATAAAAATTAATGTTGAATTAGGCTATTTAGAAGATGGCTTGACTTAGAAATGACTGTAATCGCGGAAAAATTTAATTGCTGAAAGTTTTGGTCTGGCATTGACGGCAAAAGAAGACCGAAATCTTACAGGTCCTTTTAATTTCATGAAAATCGCATAGTAAAACCCATTTTTACTATTTTTGGTCATCTTCGTCCTCTAGAAAAGGCCGAAACTTCATCTAGGGCTTGCATAGATTCAGATTTAAGGCAATTTTAAGGCTAGAAAGGCTTAGATTTCATCTGCTTCTGATAAGAGCTCTACTTTAAACTAGAAATTTTTTATTTTCACCATGGATTTCTCTTACATTACGGAGATCCAAAAATTTGAATTTTTTAGAGAAAACATTGAGAGAGTCTATGGTGTTAAGTTTCTTACTTTTGAGATTGATTTTTGGAGTTTACTACATTGTTATTATGCATTTATTTGGATTTATATTCAATTTTATAAAAATTCTCATGGCTCCAAAAATGATTAAAGGGAAGAGAAAATTAGATTTTGATGAGAGGAAATTTATAAATGTTAGAGCTCAATATCATTTTAGCACCCAACTCCAGACGAAAAAGTTAATTCAAGAACAAGCTTCTAAAAAACCAGGAGGTGTTATAGAAAGGTTAATTTTAACTCGTTAGTAGGAAACCTTCTTCTACTTCAAAGCAATAGCAGTGTTTAACATAGTGAGAGAATTTTATGCTAATCTTAAAGAGACCTCAGAAGATCAAGTTCTAGTTTGTGGTAAAATGGTGGATTTTACTCCTGAAAGGATCAATGCCATATATCAGTTAAGGGATGCATATATTTGTGAATATTCATCTTTTAATGCCACTGATTCTGCTTTGGATGAAGTCATTGCTTATTTATCTGATGGAAAAGGAGCTTGCAAAGTAAAGAATAACCATAAGGTAAACTTCTCTGCTTCTATGTTAAATGCACCAACTAAGGCATGACATTACTTTCTTAATGCTTGACTTCTTCCTACTTATCATCATAGTGAAGTAACTAGAGTGGAAGATAACTTAAATTTCTGCATTCAACAAATAAAACAAATTAATATCATCTCTATTATTAGTCGAAATGCACGGGCTATTTCTAAAGGAGAGACTATTGGAGGTTTGGGGTATTCTGCCCTGATTTACACCTTGTGAGAGCAATCAGGAGTAGTTTTTTATCATAATGAAGAATTAATTGGGCCCCTAAAACCTGTTAGTAAGACCAATATTCTTACTTATGAATCTCATGCTGGATGGAGAACTAGTGGTACGAGTTGTGACATTCCTTCTACCTTTAGCACTTCTTCTCTACAAGGTATTATGCAGCAGCTTATGATTCAACAAGAAGATTTAATGCCTATTCAGAATATAATTGTTAGCTTGGAGGCCCAGAGTGCTTATAATGATGAATACATGAAGAATAAATTTGATTATTATATTGCTTATAATGAGGCCCTGACTAGATATTTGAGGGGAGATCATTTTGTAGAATTCCCTGCTGGTCCCAGCTTTACTCCATTTGTGCCTGATATTGAAGATAAAGAGGAAGAAGCTTACGATGAAGAGGGAAATGATGAATAGTTTATTGCCATTTGTGTGATTGAAGTACTCTTTATTTTTAAAAGTTTCTTTGTTTATTTAAATAGTTGAACTTTGTTTTTGTTGATTTGTTAATTCAGATGTTGAACTTGTAGTGTAGATTTGGATTGTTGTTATTGATATTTTCATTTTATGCTATCTGTTAAATTTAAATGTTTGTTTTTTCTTTAAAAAAAAGATATGTTGTGAATTTCCTTTACCCTACAAATCTTTTGAAGTATAATGGTTATGAATTTTCTACATCACTATATATATATATGTGTGTGTGTGTGTGTGTGTGTGTGTGTGTGTGTGTGTGCATACTTGTTTTTTTTATTTAATACCTGCATAATTCAAAATTCAGAAATCCAACACAAAAGGTTAGTATTTTTGAATTCATTTAATGTTTTCTTTATACCTACATTTTTTGCTAAATGTTTTACACATTGAAAAACGTAAGTTTGGGGGGGGGAGAGAAAATTTTTTCTTAAAGAAGAGACTAAAAATTTATTTGTCCTCAATGAACTATATTTTTAAAATCATTCTAACATGATTTTTTGTAAGAATTTAACTTTAGAAAGTTATATTTTTTATTTTATTTAAATATCATAGTAGACTTAAAAATTAAGTTTTAATAATGAAGGTTAACCTTAGAGTTAAGGTATTTAGCTTAAGAGTCTTAGACTATAGTTTACTATTTAAAGTAAAGTAAATGGTATTTTGAAATATTAAGAGTCTTAGGATTACATATAAAAAGAAATGATTAAAACTTTATGAAATATTTTTAATACTAATCTTAATGTATAAAGGAAAGAAATGTAATAAGTTATAACTTTGGGAAAAGGATAGTGAAGTTCAAAATTATTAAAGGCTATCCAGATATAGTAATCCTCACATGAAAAGAAAATGAAAAGAAAGAAAATAAATGATTGAAAAACAATCCATAAAAAAAAAGCAAAAGAAAAAACAAAGCAAAAAAAAAGCATATATGTGAGGAGAAGCTTAATGAGATGCTTAATAAAAAATTGGCTTCAATTGAATCAACCTAAAGGAAAGAACTTAACAACATTTCTAGATTTATAATTATGTATTAGTATCTTTATTAAAAGAGTTTTCATAGGAATTCTTGTTCATATGATTTCTCTAAGTATCCTTAATATGACAGATTACACTTGTTCTTGAAATGAATAGAAGACTAAAACTCTTAAATTTGATTACTGAATAATCTAACCTATAGTTTGACCTAAGTTATTAGAACTTATTTAAAAGTTTTGATATTATATTTATGAAACCAAAAATTATCGCAATTATAAAGTTGAGTTCACTACCATGAGTCATAATTTTTATGTAGTAAAAGAGTTACTTGAGGATAAGTAACAAATAAGTTTGGGGTATTTTAATACAACAAAAAAATATTTGATTTTTCATATTCATTTTATGCTCACTTTTCGTGATATTGTACTTTAAAGGAAGGTATTTTTGATATTTTGTTGCAGGTATATTGATTTTAGGCATTTAGAGCAAAAAGAAAGCAAAAAAGAAGGAAATTGGAGTCAAATGAAGCATGTTGTCAAATATACTAGCACTGAAGATGCCAAATTTGGCGCCAACTATGCCAAAATCCAGAGAATACAGAGTTCAAAAACATGCTTCGGCACCTTAATCTAGAGAAGTCCAAATATTTGGCGTCGACGACACCAGTGACGTTTATGCCCAAAAATTCATTGAATTGAGACAATTTTTGTAGAGGTGCTTCAGGTAACTCTTGGAAAATTTGTTCTAATCTTATAATAGAGTGAGTTTAAGTCAAAAAGTAGTAGTAGAGAGAAGGGGTTTTTGTAGAGAGTTTTTGAGAGAGGCTTGAGTTTGGATTTTCTCAAAGAGTTGTAGAAGAAAAAGGAAAGTGAGAGATTTCTTCTTCCTTACCTTTCTAAGAAATAATTGAGTTGTGTTGTAAAGAGAGAAAGAGAGTCAAAGGAACTTCAAAGAATTTGCGTGGGGAAGAGTTTAAGATAAGTTGTGTTTCTTAATTTTTCTATTGTATGAACTTGTTCTTATATATAAAATCCATGTTTGGTTGTATCTTCCTCATTAATTCTATGTAGATTTATTTGTCCTTATCCCATCAATGAAATATGGTATTGTGATGAATCAAAATTGTTGTGCAAAAATAAAATGATAATAATTGTGATTATTTAAACTTGGATCTTCATTTACTTTTCGATCTGTTCAATTGAAATGTTAAAATTTGTTGTGAAACATAAGATCTGAAAGAGCTATGCGTTCAACAACAATGTGAGAGTCGCATTCAATGTCATGGATGAGAATGTAGTCCATGGGGTTAAGTGCAAATAAATAGATAAATATACTTTGATGAGCGTAAAATTGGAGATTTTAGGGTGATAGACTAAAATCTTCAATTTGATCCAAGTGTTTGGAAACTAAAGAGAGACGTTAGCCCTCATGCGAGGGGAAGTGGGAGCTTTGGAGTGAGAGCCAGTATCTTCTCAGACTAATCACAGATTTAGTGACCAAACCTTAGATTAGCCAATGTTCTTTATGCACTCAAGAGAGGATAAAGAATATGAATGCTCCTATTTGGCACAATACAATTATGAACAATCTGAATCATTCACTAACCATAACCTCATTGCAAGGGGAAGGATACTTTCTCCAATTTGAACATTTCATTATAAAAACATTGTTTAAAGTTAATACATGTTACATTGAAGTTTAGAAATTAGTTTAGTAAGCTTAGTATTTTTAGCTGCATTAAAAATTATCCACTTGTATTTCTTACCTAAGTTTTAAATAGTTTGAATATTTTGTGTTTTGCTACCATCATAAATTTATCTCCTCCCAGTGTGATTGATACTTAGGACTCAATTAGAGCCCTTTATTTCTTGAACGATACGTATACTTGTGTTTGCAACCTAGTGATACCATATAACAATCATAATAACCAACTAGATCACTAGGGTTGGCAGCTTTAAGATAAAACAGATTATACTGAAGTGAATTGATTGTATTTGCTAATTAATATTTCCTAAATTAGCTACCCTGTGTGTTGTAGTGTTGAAAGACATTTATAGCATACAAAAATAAACTGCTCATCACTCCCCACCCACACACACTTACCTTCTTTACTATTAATTATTATTTTAATTAAACCCTCAACTAATAGGAACTATCTTCATTCTCTTAGTGTGTGGCAGTGTCATAAGACATGTCTAACTTCTATTTCTTTGAAAATATTTGATTGAAGATATTATCGTAGAGAAAATGAAAATGATCATTGAAATTAATTTTCATTCTTTTATTTGATTAAGTGCAGCATTTCAAAAGGAATAATTTGATAATGGAGTGAGAATTTTCTTTCTTATTATTGCATAAATTTTAATATATATACAGAATAAAAGCTTATAAGAGTCATAATAGTTTTAATATGAAAATATTAAGGAAGAAAATAAATAGGCAGTTGAAATAAACTACTATTTAGTTGAAAGTTACAAAAGTTTATCTTTTTTCAAGATTATAGATGAGAAGATTCTATCGTCTTGATTATCATCTTGACTCCTTATGAGAGGTGAAAAATCTTGCAAAGTGGTGAATGATGAAAAACTTTGATGTAGGAGATAATTAAGAAATGATTAATGTCAACATTAGTTGGTAGCATGTAGTGATGGTCAATAAATGACAGTTGGATGGTGTATATGAATGATGCCAATTGGATGATGTTATTTAAGCAATGACAATTAAGCAACAACATTCAAGCAATGATAGCTGCTAATGGTGATCTTCAGTGTCGATTTTCTGAATTCTCTAAGATCTTTAAGATCTCTCCAATTTTAAGTCCACTTCATTCCTTCATATGAAGAACAAAAATTATTTATACTTTTTTGAATGATTTTTTAATTATTTTAGTCAAAAGTTTTATACAATTTATTGGATGGCTTGTATTGATTAGATTTTTAAGTGACTTATTAATATCTAAAGCGAGTGATCTTAAGCTCACTAGATTTCTCTTAATGATATGTAAACATGTGAATAAATAAAATACATTTTATATGATAATATTTACATGAAAAATATTGGAAGGAAAAAATCATGAAGCTTAACCCAGGTTACAATAGGTAGAAAGTTATGACATATAAAAATTTGAAAATTAAGAAAATAAAAATACCAATGACTAGGAATGATAGGGCAGAACAATGACCCTAGGAAAAATATTTATAAGTCATAGAAAGCAATCTTGAATTACATTTGGAAATTTAGGGTTAAAATCATTTATTAATTAAATAATTTTGATCCTAAAAAGACCCTTTATAAAATTAAACTATTTTCATCAACAATGTAAATTTTGAAAATGGTTCTAGCCTATGATAGGCTATAATAATAAACCTCATGGAGTCTAAAATGACAAGATTAGATTGATTAAAACACAAATGACATTTTACGGCTTAATTAAACCTTACCTAGATAGGTTTAAAAAAAATTAAACCTCTAATTAAGTTTTAAAGACATAATAAACTTAATTAACACATTAAAACTTACCTAAATTAGGTTTAATAAAAATTAAACTTCTTTAATTAAGTTTAAGGACACACTAAACTTAATTAACCAATTAAACCTTACTTAAATTAGGTTTAACAAAATTAAACTTCCTTTAATTAAGTTTAAGGATACACTAAACTTAATTAACCAATTAAACCTTACCTAAATTAGGTTTAATAAAAATTAAACTTCTTTAATTAATTTTAAGGACACTAAACTTAATTAACCCATTAAACCTTACCTAAATTAGGTTTAATGAAAATTAAACTTGTTTAATTAAGTTTAAGGTCACACTAAACTTAAATAACCAATTAAACCTTACCTAAATTAGGTTTAATAAAAATTAAACTTCTTTAATTAAGTTTAAGACACAACTAAGCTTAATTAACCCATTAAACCTTACACAAATTAGGTTTAATAAAAATCAAACTTTTTAATTAAGTTTAAGGACACATTAAACTTAATTAACCTATTAGACCTTACCTAAATTAGGTTTAATAAAAATTAAACTTTTTTAATTAAGTTTAAGAACATATTAAACTTAATTAACATAAAACCAAACACCTTTAATTAGGTTTAAAGACATATTAGGCAATTAATCAAAACTAAATTCCCTTAATTAGGTTTAAGGCACATAAACTTAATTAACCTCCTTAAACATAAGGTTTAATCAAACCTAAACCCTAATTAGGTCTAACCCTTAGTCTAATTAAACCATTAAGCCCAATAGCCCAACAAGGCTTATTGAACTAAATACTAATTAGAATTAACCCTTAGACCTAATTAAACCATTAAACCTTAACTAACTAAGGTTTAATCAAACTTTAAACCTAATTAGGTCTAGCATGAGCCTAATTAAATATTAATATAACTAACTAAGGTTTAAGTAAAACTAAACACTGATGGGTGGCCACTTGGAGCACAATTGGCTCCATTAGACCTTAACCAACTAAGGTTTAATCAAGCTTAAACCATTAATTTCTTGTGAACTAGTCAGCCATTGATATATGCTGAGTTTAAATAAACTAACCCTAATTGATTAAGCCCCTGAGCTAAAATTAAACAATTAGACACCCAACCACTTCTGTAAGAGGGTTCCCAGCCCAATCGAGCTTAAGTAACCCTAATTATTTAAATTCTAACCTTGGAGCCTAATTAAACGTTAAACCTTAACTTCTTGGGTTCACAATCAAACTAAACTCCCTAATTAGGTCTCCATGTTGGGCCTAATTAATGTCGGCCTTACTTGCGCTGGGTTTTGCCGTGGGGCTTAGCCGTGGTGGTTAGCCTTGGGCCTGGTCGGCTTCGTGGCCTTAGCCAACTGGGGTTTGATGGCAAAAGGTAAAACTAACTAGTTAACCGTTGGGCCACCGTTAGGTCATTGAACCTTGGCAACTGGGTTCCGGTAAGGCTGAACCCTAATTGAATCTGAAAAAAGTAACCGTTAGGTCACGGAAGCCTTTAAATTGAAGATCCCTGGTGGAGTGCAAACCTTGGGCTTGGCCAAGACCTTTACCAGCCTTAATTAACCAAGGTTTAAAAAATCAAACCTGGCAAAACGGCCATTTAAGACGCCCAAGTCAAACCAAACTATGTTGAATCCCCGTCGAACTTAAAGTCTAGTCTCCTAGCTGGGGCGCCCAATTGAGCAGCTAACCGGTCGCTTCCTGTTAGACTTAAGTCAAATATACCAAGTTCAACTGTTTTGAACCTGGTCTAAACCTACTCTAACTTGTGATCCAACCTACTTGAACTCAGTGCCCTAACAAGGTTCAACCCCGTGGACTGCCTAAGCAGCTTTAGGTGGGGTCCAGTCTAGCCCAGACCAAGTTAACTGACCTTTCAGTTCCCAGTCCCATGACCCCAGACCTAACTTCAGCCCCTAACCTAACTTGAGTCCAACCCCTGGCAGACTCAGGGTAACATAACCTTAGGATTTCAACCCTTTGAACCTAAATTAAAACTGACACAGCAGGCTATCTGCATTATATATAATTAGGCAAACTTAAGGTTAACTGACATGAACCTAAGTCAAGTCCAAACCAAACTTAAGTCTTGTTGAACTCCAAGTTAATCAAACTTAGCCAAAAATAATCTAACTTGAGTCCGATAAACTGGGGCCTAGGTAAACTCAACACCAGTTCAATCACATGTCCAGACCCTAGCAACTCAAACATAATCTAATTTGAGTCCAATCTATGGAGCTCAAGTAAACTGTCAACTTTTAGGTTTAATCCACATTGAACCCCTAACTCCAACTGCTTCTTCCGATTCAATCAGCAGGCACAGATTAACCAAATCTTCGGTCAAATCTGACAGACTGGCAAAACTCAACATAACCTAACTCGAGTTCAATCCTTGAACTCAAGTTAACCAATCTTAGATTAATCTAAGAACAGACCTGAATTCAACCAAAATAAAGTTAAGTCTGATCTGCAACAAGACTTAAAAATCAATGAACAGGTTGACTGCAATGAACTTAAGACGATCTTAAATCTAGTCAACAAATAGACTTGATTAAAGTTAAGCCTTACCTAAAATGGATTTGAATGGTCTATAATTGCCATTAAGTCTAATTTATTAGGCTTGATTAACCTAATCTATTTAATAAGGATTTAAAATTTAATTAAATCCCATCACTCAACCTTTAAAAAAAAGTTAGAACTGAACTTGACGGATGCTTTTCAATTCAATTAATTAATCAACATTAAGTTTTAACTTGAAGGTTCAAACCCAAAGATATAAAGACAAGTTAATCAAATTAATCAACATTGAATTTAGCACAATTCGGCGGAACCACGAACCCAGGCGCCATTAATTGATATTGAATTTAACTTTTAAACCTTTTTAGCGATTCCAGACGGACATGAACTAGTTAATTAAATTCAATCAACATTGAATTTAACTTGATTCAAACTGGTATGAACTCAAGTTAATCAAATTCAATCAATATTGAATTTAACTTGATTAAACGGACATGAACTCAAGTTAATCAAGTCGATCAAGCATTGAATTTAACTTAGAGTTGACAGTTGAACTGGTAATTGATCAATATTGAATTCTTCAAACCTTTTAACTTGGTTTCAAAACAAACGCTGAACTCAGGTGTCGGAATTCAATGTGACATTAGTTAGCAGGTCAACTGGAGCGTGAATCAAGTTAATTCAATCAATATTGAATTTAACTTTAAACAACATCTTAAGTTTCAACGGACGCGAACTAAATTGAAAATTCAATTCAATCAACATTGAATTTAACTTAGATTCAACGAGACATGAACCCCAGTTAGTTTAACCAATATTGAATTTAACTTTAAATCTTTGATAGGCAATGAATTGAAATAGACGAAGACGAAAATTTAAAGTTAGTAAAGGTAAATTGACATTTGAAGATCAAGACCGACATAATTCGACATTAAAAATTGAAATTGACCTCATGAAGCCATAAATTTATGCCTTTCTTGATGTTGACATAATCGTATAATTAGGCCCTTTTAAAAAATAAAACAACATGATTAGCACTTAGAATTGACATTTGAAATAACTTGACATTGAAAAATATTAGCGGAAGTATTATTTGGTATGTTACCTAGCTGCGGGATGAAGGCAAAGAAATTAATTTAGATTGCTCATGCATGTTATAGAATTATGTGCTAACTGTTTCTGGGCAATCAATGACGAATATTACTTGACAAACAACAAAAAATTTTGATTGAACATATAACTACAAAATTTTTAACAAACAACGACATTGGCAGCAAACAAAAAAATTCCAGAGTTAGACATATAACACAAGGACTTTCAACAAAACAACGACATTGACAACAAAACAAAACTTTTAGGTTAGACATATAACCTGAAATTTTTTGACAAAACAATGACATTGACAACAAAACAAAAGTTTTTGAGTTAGACATATAACACAAAATTTTCAACTTAGCTAACGACATTGACAACAAAACAAAACTTTTAGGTTAGACATATAACCTGAAACTTTCAACAAAACTCTAACGACATTGACAACAAAACAAAACTTTTAGGTTAGACACTTGCTGTGGAAAGCTTTTTAATGAAAAGCAATAAACGTTGACAACAAAACAAAACTTTTAGGTTAGAAATATAACAAGTTACTCAACACAACAACGACATGATAACAAAGCAGAACCTTTGATTTAGATATAATACCTAAAGTATTCAATAACGATATAATGACATTTGGAGTGATAGTGGGTACATCTCTCCTTAAAATAAATTTTAAGCAAAATGATTAACATTAATCGAAGTTTTCTTAAACAATTGAAAATTATTTAAGATGTAATTAACTGAGGCTTTTATCATAGGAATCTAGGCCAAAATAGAAATCTAGTTATGATTTTTCTTAATACTGAAAATTCTAGAGAATACGTTGATACAGGCGTATCCTCGTAAATTGTATGCATATCCTCTTATTATTGAGTCCTAAAAATTGTATCAATCCTTCTGCATGAGGTTATACGGAATGAAACTGAGGCAATATTGGATAGCGACTCCTTGACATTGATATGATATATTGGATGGCGATGACATGACCTCATCCGCACCAAGGACATTTGGAAATTATTTTTCCATCGCACTTGAATATTATCTCTTTCATTATGACTCTTAAACTTGATTCTGAAACAAATAAAAATATATTTTAATTATTTTATAGTATGGGATTATATGCAAGTATACGTATCGTTTATCCATTGTCTGAATTTCTAATTAAGCCCCGAGATATTGAACCCACGGGGACATATGTTAAAAATATAAAAAATAAGAAGAATTAATTTTTTACTTTTTAAATTGATTTTGTAAATTATATTTTAAAATAGATAATTTCAAAATTAGTTTAATGTTTTGTAAAAAGGTATGACGACTAAAATTCTGAAGACTACTAAATAATATGAAAGCAATGAGAATGAATATATTTTTCCTCTTTTAATTGAATCAGTGAATTATGGAATTTCATTAGTATTTGATATGTTGTGCCAAATAGAAGCAATTATATTCTTTACCCTTGCCTTTATAAAAAAAAATTGATTCATCTGAAACTGAAATTTTGTAGATGGGTTAGGCGGGGAAGATACACCCCTCACTACAGAGCTCCCTACTCATCTTGGGGGCTAGCATCTCTAGCAATTTTCACCTCGACTGAAATTATGGGGCTTTGCTTTGTCCTCCTAAATTCTGATTTCTCATGCAAACATATCTCCTTGTTATTTGCTCAATTATATAGACAACAATTCTCATCCATACATTTGCATGTGATTAAATTGTGATTGAGATAATAAGCATTGATTTCTTTAATCTCTGTGTTTATGCCAATTAGCCAAATGAAGAAGTAAATTAAGTACAGAAATTAATCATCACAACTTCTTCCAACATTCAAGCTATATCTTGCCAAAACTTCCTTCCATAATTTAATTACTTACGTCATTTAAGGAAAAAAATAAAGACAGCGCAGGAACACGAGGAAAATACAAACACAACTTGGTTTGAAAGTAAAATCTGATGAGAAAATGCAACAGTTTAAATTAAAACCAAATGTAGTAAAGGCAAACACTTATCTGAAAATCCTCTCTGAACACCGGTAATTCCTACGAAATTTTTCTTTCCCTTTAAAAGACTCCTGAGAGTTTGGCACCCAACTCTATTGACTCTAACCTCGACTTTAGACTCTAATCTGAGCTAGATAAATGATAAATGAAATTGGTGAGAAGAAGGAGTTCACATCAGCCCCTTTCTTCTTTAGAACTCACTTAATGTTAAATAGAATTAACTAAGCGACTCTAAATAGTAAAAAGACTCTCTAAAGACTAAGAAGGACTAAAAGAAGACTCGAAAATAATTCCATGTCTTCATTTTAATAATTCTCGAATAGTTAACTGGCGACTCTTTAAATAAAGTCAGATTCAATGTATCCACCAAAGTCATCTCTTCATTCAAATCTACCACCAAAAAGTAAGTTGGGATGTTACCACAAAGTTGCTTAAAACCTTTGAAAATCTTTGAGAAATTTGATTTAATTCTTATTTTGCGGCTAGCAGCGCCTACGCGCTAACCACATGCGACGACGCAAGATCAAATTTTCTAAGCATTTGCTTCAGATTTAATCCTCTTTTTAATCTTTTATCTGTGGAATCATTTTAATCATATTTGTAAGAAAAACACATAAAAAATACCTTCCATTAAAGTCGTTGATATCATCAAAAATAGGTATAAAAATGTGCATAAAAATACTATATATTTTAGGTGTATCAAGGGACCACCAACATGAGTTTCCAAAAGAGTGGTGAATCATGCTAAAGGTGATTGGTTAGGTTGTGAGTGAATGCAAGAAGTTGTGTGTGTGCAAGGCCCGATCGAAACCACACCACACAGGTCGTAAGGCAGTACGATCTATGGGCATCCTCCTTGAGCTCCCTCATACTTGTCTCATTTCTCTTAAGTGCGCAGAGACCAAGCAAAACATATCGAGCTACGAAAAGTGAAAAAGTTTTAGAGGGTGTAGTGGGGCAAGGTTCCATCGCCAGGCTTACAGGATCGTCGACAAGAAAGTCATATGGCTAGATCTTTAGGCTACGTAGGAAGAAATACTAGACCTCGATAAAAGTGAGGTCAACAACACACATTCAGCAAGTGCGCATGTCGTCAAGGGAGTGTACGGATTAATAATCCAAGACATCATTCTCTGGGAACTAGGACAAGTCCCAACTAAATGAAATATCAATTTTTAATTCTTTAAGTTTTATTAAAAGTGGCAAGTTCAAATATGATTTTTCTAAACTTGGAATATTAAAGCACGTTATTTTATTTTTAATACTTTTAAATTTTATATATAAAGACATTTAAATTAGTGATGTGCTACAATCTAGCATTCTTGCAATTATGCCTTAATATATTTGGCAGTCAAGAACAACATTATTTATTATTTTATTACAAGATCCTAAGAATCCTTTAAGCATCATATTACAATTCGGTACTAAACTATGCGAAAACTAAAGAATCTACATTTCTCGGTAAAACATCACAATAACAATATCCTCAAGAGCAAGTATAAAACTCCTTAGTAATTAGTATATCAAAATAGGATTATAAATTTACAATATGAGTTAGTGAATTAGACACACATTATAGAAAGAAAAACCAATAAACATCACTTGTTCTTATTGATTTTCTTAAAGTTGGAGCCACTCTTTGTAAATTAAATTTTATTATATTTTTAGCTTACAATTTTTCTCTGTTAGGATATTCATGGCAAACCTTATGTTAAAGGCTAACCCATGTCCTTGAATTTTATTTTTTTGATGAATTAATGGGTCAAGTAACTTTCAGAATTTTAGCATCAACAATTTTAACATATTCATAACATCCTAAATTTTTAAGCCAATAAACTTTTAATTGTGGTTTTAGCAACTTTTTTTAAAACCACTTATAATAGCCTCAAAAAAGTTAAAACATGACATTACCTAATGATAATATGTACATATTCTAAAGCCATTGTCACTTAATAATGTCTTTGCGAAACATATTTTTATAAGTTTTGTCCAAAGTCAAAATTAGGCTTCTATGATAAATTTTTTATTTTTGGTTGCATCGTAATTCACAAGGAATGATAACACTCATTAAAAAATAAAAAATATTTGCCTGGAATAATTTGCTCAATCGTTGCATACGGAAATGCTTATCAAAAAAACTTTGTATTGATCTCACTTTCGGTAAACCCTTCGTTTGAACTTAAAATAAACTCACCCAACTCGAATCAAAGCCACCACTCACATTGAGCTAGGAACAACAAGTTCGCGTTTCATTTGAACTTTCGTCAAAGAACTTAATTATTGTGGTGTGGGACTTTCATTTGACCCCAACATTTTTGTTATAGATGGTATAACCAAAATCGACCACGGCTTTAATATCCTTAAGTTTCCCTTAAATAGAAGTATGTGGGTGCACCCGCACACACACGAACCAGCTTATGGATGCACGCTCCCGAAACCTGCTTTGCTCTCATAGACATGTGTGCTTGCTCATGCATGTACGGGTACTCTTCTGGATTGGTGTGTCCATGTCTTTGGATGGGCGTAGCTACCTGAAGATTCTTGAAAGGACATGCTCAATTTGAATGTAGTCTTGCACAGTTGTTTCTCGTAGTCTGCTTGACTAGTGTGGCCATTCCTCGGATCATGTTGGTAATTCCATGAAATCCTTCTTCCTCATATCGATGTTGAATAGAGGCATTATTTCATCGTTGGTGATACGCTGGAAGCTCCAACCGCAGGAAATAGTGACCTTTGTTCCTCACCTCAATCGACGACAATCGACACTCCCACCGCCACACTCTGCCTCAAATAGGCTCCTTAAGAACTTTGACTAGGCATAAAGTGCAATAAGATCTTACTTTGTGACTTGATAGGGGGTTCGACATAGTTCTTCTTCCGCTTCCATGGATCTTCACAGACTTCCTTTGCAGTATGTCCCCTCCTTTTACATGTTTTCTTTTATATTAAATTAATTTAAGTTATGTAACTGGGGTTAGAAAGTCAACCCGATCAAATATCTGTGAATTAGGCATTTGGTTTTGGTTTGGCCTAAGGTTGGTACTTGATTAACGCTGGCTTAAACCCTTTGTCTAATTTGAACAAAACTCCTCACCTTTTCTTTTAGGCTTTTGCACAGCCATGCTATTTAATATAAGCCCTAACTCGCCTTAGGATGCTGAGGTCATCGTCCGATACGACGTAAATCCTCATATCTTCTATGTTGTTTGCATAATCTGATATTATGAAAATGTAATCGCTATAATTAATAATTCACAGGATTGAAATTTAAATAAATTCATTTTCAAAATTTAAATCCTAATAGTAGGATAGTCTGGGATGTCACTGGGGTTTACTCGGATTCGTGTCATCCCCTACTCCTCTTTCCTTTGGATTCTTAAAATTGTTCCAATCTTGAGCCATTCACCTATTAGAATTTCTATTACCACACTACTTTGAAAACCCTACCCTTTGAATTCATAAAGATAGACACCTCTGATCTGAATTGAGAGTTCTCTCAGGTGACTTCGGTCACTTTAGGGGTAATTGACTATAGGGGCTTGCCTCTATAGGGAGCTTTATGAACCCGGGTAATATAAACCTTTTTTAGTTCTTTTGTATTAAATATGGGTACTTGTCGGTCAACACAAAATGTTTGCAGACCAGAACAGATGTCATGAATTCTATAGTTTATTTGATTGAGCGATATAGTAATGTGCCTATTCTTCGGGATAGATGTCTTACTTGCGACATGGTGCTCGTTTATTTAAATTGCTTAATGAATGAGATTCATCCATTCTCATTTTTCAAATTAATTTTTTTTTTCAAAAATCAATCTATATATATTAAATTAAATCAAAACCATATTTTATAAAACTACATTTTACACTTTTTAAAAGGTTTTAATTCCAACAATTTAGTGGCCGACAAGGATATAGTTTCTTTCTTTTTACCTTAGGGCTACCGAGGTCCCCCGTGGAGGTCTCAATTCACGGATTGCTGACTGGGGATCTCAGGACGTGTTGGGTCGACTACCTTGTCGGCATATTTTTAGGTTGTGTGTTTTATTTTAAAAAAGGGGGTCGCCTACAGAATTTGTCGGCGAATTTTTTAATTTAATTTAAATAAATAATTTGAAAAGTACTATTTGATTTTGAAAATAATTTTAAATTTTTTAAGATATGAAATCAAACTGATCTCACATCTCAAATAGTTTACATAAACGAGCACCACACCACAAACCGTATATCTATCCCGAAGAATAGACACACTGCTTGATAATAGGGCTCGATTAGATAAACTAGAAAGGTTTGTGACATCCGTTTGGTCTGCGAACCAATTTTATAAGCTGACAAGTTCCCCTGCTTAATATAAATGAATTAAGTAGGGTTTATATTACTCGGGTTCTTAAAATTCCCTATAAGGGCAAGCCCCTATAGTTAATTACATCTTAAGTGACGGGAATCACCTAAGAAAACTCTCGATAATAATCGGTAGTTACTGCTCTCAAGAATTTCAAAGTTTAAGTTTTCGAAAGGATTGAATTTTGGAATTTCAATAGGGAATGGATCAAATTTGGAACATTTTATTTTGGGAATCCAAAGGAAGAAAGGTAGGAGAAATCACGGATTCGAAGCGAACTCCGAGTAATTTCCGACTATCCTGTTGTTTGGCTTGGATTTAGGAAAGCCCTAATGTTTATTTAGTATTTTGATCTTGCCGATTTTAATTAGTTAGGACTTATATTCGTATGATAAAATCATACGAAATAGCCTCGAAGATGTGAGGGTTTATGTCGTATCGGACGACTACCTCGGAGTCCTAAGACCGGTTAGGGCTTAATTTACATGATATGATCATGCAAATGCCTAACGAAGAGTTGAGGATTTATATTGCACTAGAGCGAAGCTACCTCGAAGTCCTATGGCTTAGTTATTTAATTCTAAGAAAGTTTTCTTGAAGTAGACTCGAGTTTTCTCGATGACGATGGCCGTGCTTGCCCACCATGCTCCGAGCTCCTTGTTGTTGTAGAGGTTTAGTTTTAGAAATCATAAATCGGGGAGATGAGAGAAATGTTCTGGTTTGAGAAAGTCTTAATTTCCAAGTGTTTTTTATGTTTTAATTAAAACAAATCTTAAAGTTGATTATAACAACACCGGTTAAGATCCTACGGTTCCATCCTTCCGGCATCGTCATTTTTATCGGATTCACTTAGTCCAGATGAATTTGCTAAACTCAACTGAATGAGTTCCACACTTTCATTTAGACCGTGGGAAATCCCGTTAGCAACACGTAGGTTACATCATCCGAGGTATTCCCGATCATCAAACAAGACGTTTTAATTTAGTTGTAGTTGTAGTTTTGTTGTTCTGTTTGTGATTAAATTTTGAGTTGTTTTATATTTTGAAATGTTGTGGCGGTGAATTTTATCTTGTAATGACTTTTAATTTTAGTTTTGGTTTCAGTTTCAGGGACTACCCTAAAGGTTTTGGTTTTCATGCAACAGTTGTTTATCATGCAAGAAAGGTAAATGCGATGCGATTAAATAAATTTTAATAAGGTAAATTGCAATAAAATAAAAGCGTACCTGGAGGGTCTTCCCGTCATCCCAAGCTGCACTTAAAACACATGTTAGAGCATTTAAGTATTTATAACAAGTTCCTAGGTAAAGCTAAGGGAAGGGTTATGGTTTTCTACCAAGTTCCTAATCCTATAGCTAGTCATCTCCTATGACGTTTATGTTCTTGTGTTTTGGTTTGAGGACGATTTTCTTCATCACAGAACAATTAAGTTCAATTGTTCTTATTAACATCCTATCATATCGAGGAAGTGCTTAAGACGAATCTTAAACATCTTTTCAATATTTCTAGGATTATTTTAAGTCCAAGAGAATTTAATTATACAAATGAATTAATCGTCGAGAGTTCGAGTTTCGTTATCTTGCTTCGGTGAACTAGGACATTTGAATATCCTATAAATGAAGTAACACTTCACTTAATACTCGTTTAGGAGTTATGATAACAAAAGCTTTCGAGGGCAAATGGATGTTCAAGTGATTTGTGATTTAATTTAATTTCGATTAATGGGTTTAAGTTTGGAATAAGTGTTCAAGTTGTTTTAGATTTATTTTTGAATTCTTTATGTCTTAGGTGATGTTATTTTTTAATTCAATTTTATTTAACTTTAATTCAATTTTAATTTAATTTATTTAATTTAATCTAATTTTAATTTTAACTTGATTTTATTTTTTAATTTAATTTAATTTAATTTAATTTAATTTAATTTAATTTAATATGATTTAATTTAATTTAATTTAATTTAATTTGATTTAATTTGATTTAATTTAATTTAATTTAATTTAATTTAATTTAATTTAATTTGATTTAATTTGATTTAATTTAATATGTTTTAATTTGATTTTATTTAATTTGATTTAACTTAATTTAATTTTAATTTTAATTTAATTTAATTTTTTATTTTAATTTAATATTTTATTTTTTATGTTTTAAAGATTATTTAATTTTAATTGTTAAAGTATTAACTTAATTGAAATTTTAAAAGGATTTAATTTAAATAATTTAACTTTAATTTAATTTAATGATTAAGTCTTTTAGCATTTAAATCTTAAATTTGGATTATCATTTTAATTAGGAATTAAATATTATTGAGATGATTAATTTAGGGATTCTTAAATTAAAGAACAAATCTCTTCCTAATAATATCCACTATTTTAATAATTCCAATTTTATTATTCTTCCAAATTTAATTAATTATTTGATTAAGGTTTATTTTAATTATTTTTAAATTGTTTAGTAGGTTTCTACCCTTTAATTATTTAAATTTCAATCATCCAAATCAGATTAAGATCAAATATTTTACTTTTTCATTTTATTAAGCCTAAAGTTTTAATTAATGGTTAAAATTTTAATTACCATTTTGCCCTTCAAGCTTACTAATTCCATAACTCACTAAATTGAGCTCAAATGAATTTGAAATTTTTATGTGACTTCACTCATATGTCGATAAAGGCATTAGAGGAGAAAATGTGATTTTTCTGTATTTAATTTATTTATGTAATTATTTTTGGTGGAAAATAGGGATTTCCAAGGAAAATTTAATAATATGACCAAGGGAAAGTTTCTGTCCTTAAGAAAATTATGGGACATTCCTAATGACCAGAGGACCACTTAAACCAATTTTGGTGATTTTTTGAATTATATTCTTTTTATTAGAATTATTTTGAGTTTTGGAGTATTAATTAATTTAAAAATAAAATAAAGGTTGAAAAAGGAATTTTATATTTTTCAAAAATCTCTCTGATATCAAGGAAATCAGAGAACCAATTTTTACAATTTTCTGATTTTTCTTTGATTTATTAGAATTATTTTAGTGGAAATGCTAAAAAATACATTTTTTAATTTTAAAATTACCTTAGGGCTTTAAAATTTAATATCTCATCATATAGACTTAAGAAAAATATGGGGTTTGTTCCTAAGTGATTAAAATTCAAAATGTGACATTTTGGTGAATTTTATTATTTTTGTGATTTTTATTATTTTTTAATTATTAAAAATATTAAAATAATGCAAAAAATCAACTTTTTTAGAAAATTGAAATTTTAATTTTATTAAATTCCCCTGATATCAGAGAGGCTCCAAAACTAATTTGGTGAATTTTTGAAAAGCATTTTGAAAGTTATGAATTTTTTAAGTTTAATTTTGGCTAAATGGGCTTAATCGACCCATTTGATAGAGCTAACCAAGTCCGATTGACTTCAAACTTTTATGGTGGGTTCCTCGGATCCTAAAGGTCGGTGGAGGATTGATTTCAAGTCAATTTGGTGTATGATTAGCTCTAATTAATTAAAACTCCATTTTGGGTGTTTAAGCCAATTAGGGTTATTCGAAGTGAGTTAACTCAAAACCTATTTTTCCTTGGGTCCTCTGGTCATAATAAACATCACCAAATTTCCTAGAATTTATTTCACAATATGCTAATTATTGGAATTAAAATACTCAAACTAGCAACCTAGAGTTGAAAAATCGATAACTCTTCATAGGGATGGCCTCGACTTTGGAAAATTCAGGGAATGTTCCCGAATTCGGAGGCTTCAAAGCCCTATGGTCTCGTGCCATGGTGAATTGTATACATGCATGGAGAATTGAAAATGTGCAGCGAGTAAATAAATTATTAAAAATCAAATACTCAATGAAATTAAATGATTTTTTTCCACATTGTTCTCCACTGTTCATCGAGCGAGAGGGTATTTTTATTTTATTTTTATGATTTTTCTACACAAAGTTATGCATTTTTGAAGTTTAGGTTCAAAAATAAATAAAATATTTCATTTTCCCGCTCAATCGCCACGTGTAGCTCCCTGATTGGCTGGCGCGGTTCACGTTCATGGATGCGGCTACCGTCCGACTCCATCAGCGCCGTCCATTGGATACACGCACGATCGGACGATTGCTTGCTTCTCCCCTAGTTCTTAAACGTAACTCATATTAAAATCAAATTAACAATATTTCTTTTGTAAGAATTACTCTGATACTGTTTTTCTTGCAGGTTGAAGATAAGTTACGCTTTAGATTTTTTTTGCATGTTATTTGGGTCTTCTAACTACGTTTTACGGAAGCGACTTTCTAAAAACAGGACAAACAACAAAATAAAACAAAAATCAAAACATGTGAATAATTGAATGATTTTTTTTTAAAATGATCATCTAATCGAGTAGCACACATCTATACGGTGTTGATATACTTAAAACATGTGAATAATTACAGAAAATTAAAACATGCTCGGTTGGAGGAGAAAAAATTTGATACCTTTGTCCAAGAGGTGAGGCCTTAATTGGAAATGATTGGATTGAGCTTAGAAGTGCTTGGAGAAGCTTTGGGAACAATTTGGCAGAGTTTACCCAAGGTAATCTTTGCATCTCTTCCACTTGGTCATGGAGGTGGGGTTTAAATAAGGAACGTTATGGTGGAGCTTGGGTGGCCATGAGGGTTGGCTTGGTTCATTCATGAAGGTTTTTTGGCTGAGGAAAACTCACATGATTGAGCTTGATCTTGGTGCAATCAATTGGGTTATGCCATGTGTAAAGTTAAGGATTTAAATGGCATGGGTGTAAGGAGCATTTTTGTTCCAATTTGGGTCAATTCATGGTTTTGGCTTGGTTCACTCACCAAGGCTTGATTTGGGCTGATGTGAGATCATTTGGGTCAGCCTCACATATGTGGTGAAGTCCCCATCAAGGTGAGGTGGCCGATTTTGGTTAAAGTGTATCATGAATGGGGTTAAAAAAGGTTTAGTGAAGGCTTAAGAAAGGCTCCCTCTACTTGCCATAAGTGGCATGGTGAGGTGGAAAGGGCTCCCCATGGCTTGCATATGGCTTATGCATGGCTCCATGACTTCATTTGGCTTGCTCATGGCTTGGGGAAAAGGTTGGCTCACTTGCATGGAAAAGGGTTATTTGGAATTTTGAAAACTTTGGATTCCATTGATGGGATTTGTCATGATGCTACAAATGGGTTGATTTCATGATGGTTTAAGACTTTGGTCAAATAGGATTATCAAAGGAATGATGAAGAAAAGGTTTCATGTGGGCTTGGAAATGGACTTTGGGCTTTTAAAATTTGGTAAAGGTGGGCTTTTAGGAAGGTTTAAGGGAGTGGGCTTTTAGGTTAGAAAATGGGCTTTTGAATAGAAAAATTTGCAATGGGCCATGCCAAATAAATGTTGAGTTTTGTCTAAGGATGTGTCATGATTGATTTGAAACAAGTTTGGAGTGATTTGGGTTTGAATTGGGTTGGATTTGGGCCTCTTTGGTAAAGGGGTTAATGTAGGTCAAATTGGGCTAACTTGGGCCAATGTTGGGCTAGGGTTGAAATTGTTGTAAAATTAATATTGGGAAATGTTTAGGGAGTGTTTCAAAGAGGTTTTGACTTTGGTTGGGTTTTGATTTTGGGGTTTGGGCTTATTTGGGTTAGGTTTGGGTTTAGGTCAAGATTGGGTCTTTAGCTTTGGGTTGAATTTGAGTGGGGTTTGGGTCTAAATTTTGGGCAAATTGTGTTAGTGTTTTGTTTGTGGGGATGTTAAGGAAGGTTTAGAAAAGATTTGGGGTTAATTGGAGTTGAATTGGGTGAGTTTGAGCTAAGTTTGGGTCATGGGTTCAAATTGGGCTTTAAGGTCAAATGTGAAATTGGATTCAAATTTTAATCAAATTGGGCTTGGATTTGGTCTAGATTAGTGTTGGGGATGTTGAATTGAAGTTTAGAATTGAATTGGACCAGAATTTGGGTCAATTGGGTAGGTTTGGTTTGACATTGGGTTCACTTTGGGTTAAAAATGGGTCAAATTGGGGATTTTGATAAAAGTGGGGTAAATTGACAAAATTGGCCCATGGTGTAGTTAGAAAAAATGAAATTGGGAATATTTGGGATTTTTTGGAATTTTCTGGGAATTTTCTGAATTTTTGGATTTTTTGGCTAAGAGGGGCATTTTGGGTATTTGGAGGGTATTGGGGGGTATTTTTGGAATTTTTGGTATTTTTGGCTATGGATGATCAATTTGATTGGTGAGGAAATGTTTAGGAATGGTTTTGGGGAATTTTGGGTGATTTGGAAATTTTGGAGGATTTGGGTAATTTCAAGGGTTTTGGGTAAGCTAGGCGGGGTGTAGGGTCCACAGGGTCAAAAATTAAAAATTTGGAAAATTGAAGATTGGGTAATTGTAAGTGGAATGAAATCATTTTGGTTGAGCCATGAAGCCATATCAAGCCCACATGAGCCATGAAGGGACTCATTTGAGGCATCCGCTATGTTGTTCATAACCTCTGCGCGAGGGCTTAGGGGTTAAGGACCATCCATGTGAATCACCTTCATGAGTCGGGATGTCAAGTTAGGTATGGGTGTGTTTTTAGGAGGTGTGTGAAAGTGTAGTGTATAGGTGTAGTGTGTGTGTAAGTCAGCCCTTCACCGAGACCAGAGACCGCGGGGCGGTCCTAAGGCCGAAGAGTCCTATAGGAACTCATCCTTTAAACTTCCACATTTGATTTGACCCTCAGGTGATTAGGGGTCTACTGATCAGAGTTTGTGGAGTTTGCGGGGAGTTAAGAAGTGGTTTGAATTTCTAAGTGGTGGGTCCCAATTCTAATCCTCTAGGATAGTCAAAGGAAAAGCCTAAGGCTAGATCCTAAGTACTAAAAAGAAGAAGAGAAGACCTCATCAAAAATGAGGTCAACATACCTTCACGACCAAGTAGACTTAGGGTCCTAGTGGCTTCGAATGAAGGGTCTGTGGTACCCCGAACTGTCTACCTCTTACTTTTAGGACAACTCTTTCCCTTCTTTTGACTACCCATGTTGAGCCGTTTCACTCCTTTGTCCTTGTTGGCATCATCTCGATGGCTCAATACCGATGAGCTGCTGCCCGTTTGAGATACAACGATTTGTCATCTGTCCTTATGGCTCGGATGTGCTTTGACATATCAGATTCTCCGTAGGGATGATATGTTTATTTCGCAAGCTCCATATGCCGATAAGTTCATTATTCTCGAGATTCATTCTCCACCCCATGGTCTAGCGGGAACTTTGAAAGCTTCGGAGCATCCCCTATGAAATAACCTCCTTTTATAGTACATGCTTAGATTGGCACTACGTAGTGCGAAAACCCACTTGGATCGAAGTATTCTTGGGTACACCCCGAAGATATAATAACTAAGTGGGATACGTCCCTTAGGAGCTTTCTTGACCCAAAACGGACACTTACACTGACTCTCGGTTTTCGATAGTTTACGTAGATATTTTTCGCGAGATATCGGTTTAAGGTGTTTTTTTGCCGATCTGTTTGAGCGAACACTCTTAACCTATCCTTTTAAGGTTTATCGCATGTAGACTCTCCACTTTTTACGTTTTTTCTTGTTTGTTGTTTTGTAGTATGTCCCATCTTATTTGATTGCTCTCCTTTTCTAATCACTTATTTGATTCGGGAGGGAGGTTTATTAGAGTGGGGGAAGTATACGACGATCGACAAGCTGGCGACTCTTTCTAAAATAAAAGAGAGAAAAAGGAACGAAAATAGTTATAATTATCTTGTGGATAAGGATGACAATCCTCAGGGATTTTACTTACATGAGCGAGTGGACGACCCACGATAATCATTGAGTTATCGGACGAATGATAACATGGAACATAATGCCCACTGATTTTTTTCTAGATAGTTGTATTATTAATATATATGACGAAGGAGATTGTATACCACCTCGTATTGATAGCCATGACTTTGAAAGTCCCTTTTGCACTACGTCATTGATGAACAAATGTTACATCTTATTGGAAGTGAGATACAAATTGTGGGACCTAGAGAATTCTGTGGGTCTTATCAAATTCTTCTACCATAAGAATCCGTCCTTATCTTTTAAGGTAATGGAGATGATGTATCTAAACATTGCATATCGAGCGTAAGCCGACAACGTATTTCGATAACTTTGCGGAGGATGTGTCCTGAAAAGCGTCCGATCGGGTATCAGCCGATACTAGAACTTGAAGGGCTATCCCCTTTAGAACTACCTTGATCCTACGAATATTCAAGCACCTCTGATATACTTGACAAAGCTCTACTTCTGAGAATATCTTGGAGTGCTAGATATTTTCAGTAGGTCTAGTAGCGTCTGAGGTGATACAAAAATCAAAGAAAGACACTATCTCATTTGATGTTTTCATGATAGTTTATATTATGATGTTTTGGTTGTAATATATAATGTACTGTTGATATCCTTATCAGTGTGATAACATAATGTACATTATCTTTTGATGTTGGAATGAAATATTACAAAATATTTCGTGAGTCTAATAAATGCCAAGAAGAAACATCGACAACAAAAAACAATGACATAACAAAAAAAAAATATTGCGATTCATAAAATGAAAATCCCCAGCGAAAAATTTCAGATAGTGTTTTTGCACATTCTTTCTGTTCTCTTTTCAGCTATTGGATATAAGACCTTTTCATAACAAGGAAAGATCGCATTTCTTTAGCTATTTATTTGAGAAACGATATAAGTTACATAACATTCCTTCTTAAAATCGACATATCAACATTTGACATTTCTGAGAGATGGTATGACATCCACTCTCTCTTCAGCTATTGGATATAAGACCCTTCCTGACACAAAGACATGACATTCATGTTGATCTTTCTTTGAGAAATGATATAAGTTGTATACCATTCCTTCTAAAAAATGACATCGACATTTGACATTTCTGAGAGATGGTATGACATCCACTCTCTCTTCAGGTATTGTATATAAGACCCTTCCTGACACGAAAACATGACATTCCTGTAGCTCTTGCTTTGAGAAATGATACAAGTCATATAACATTCCTTCTCAAAATCGACATATTGACATTTGACATTTCTGAGAGATGGTTTGGCATCCTCTCTCTCTTCAGCTATTTGAGATAAGACCCTTCCTTACACGGAAACATAACATTCCTGTAGCTCTTTATTTGAGAAAGGATATAAGTCGCATAATTGTCATTCTCAAAATCGACATTCCGACATTTGATATCTTTGAAAAGCAGTGTAAAACCTCCTTTAATGGAGTATGACATCCGTCTTCTCTCTAAATATTGAAAATAAGACTTCTTTGACATTAAGCTTACTCTTAAATTAACAATCCTGTTGGGTTATTGATTCCCGATTATTTATGCTTACGATTTAGATAGTAAATTTATGATTTATAATATGGGATACTACGCAAGTATGTGTATCGTTTATCAAGTAATATATGACTTTCTAATTAAGCCCTGAGATATCGAACCCACAGGGAAATGTCTAAAACTTTAAAGAAATAAGAAAAATAACTTTTTACTTTTTCAATTGATTTTTGTAAGTATGTTTTAAGGTACAAATTTTGAAAAGTTATTTTTGATATTTTTAATAAAAAGTTAAGCAGGAAATAAAATTATCAATACTCTAAACACGATATAAAAGTTATAAGAATCAAATATCAAATAATGAATCAGTAATAATTATGGATATTTATGTTGTAGAAGTATTTAAATGTATTGTACCAACTAGGAGCAATTATATTCTTTACCCATACTTGGTTCTATATAGAAAATTGATTAATTAGAAATTTTGAAAATTTGTAGATGGGTTAGGCGGGGAAGATACCAGCTCTCACTATAGAGTTCCCTCTATTCCCTCCACCTGAGGGCTAACATCTCATAAAAAAAATTAAAATAAGAAACCAGATTAGGGGGCTATAGCCTGTCACTCTAAAGTCCTCTAATTTTACTCCCCAATAAAGCTTATCTCCCTGTATATTTGCATTCACTCATATGGACTATAATTATCACTCATATAATTTCAAGTGATTCATTCTAACCATTGTTTGAGACAATACCGCATTAGATATTACATAATCTCATAACAAATTTTAATATCTTAATTGGCCACATCAAGAAGTAAATTAAGTACAAGGATTTGAATCATCACAATTTCTTCCAGCATTAAAAACTTATACTTTCCACGACATACTTCCATAATTTAATTACTTCATCATCTAAGAAAGAAAATGATAAAGTAAACTACTCAGATTTCATGAAGAAAACACAATCACAACTTGATTTGAAAGCATAAACCGTAATGAAAACACAACAATCTTACTTAAAAACAAAGTGTAAAAACAAAGATAAGTACTTATCTGAAAATCCTCTCCACAAAACTCTAGAAGTTTCTTTAAAATTTTGCTTTACACAATACAACTCTACAGAGGTTGGCGCCCAACTCTGATGACTCTAATAAAAGCTTTAAACTTCAATGAAAACTAGATACAAGGATGAAAAAAAATTGGTGAGAAGAAGGCTTCACACCAAACCTTCTTTCTTTATTACTCTCTACTCTCTACTAATAACTATAGAACAAAAGAACTCTAAAACCCCTAACTCTTAACACACTTTCAACATACTAACAAAAATAACCACTTTTGCAAATTATGAGGCTTCATTTTTATAATTTTCTAAATGGTGCCTTTTTTGTCTCTTTAAATCTTGTTCAGATTCAATGTATCCACCAAAAGATGCATCCTTTCAATCACATTTGCCACCTAAATGAAGTTAAGGAAGTCACCACCAAAAGTTGCTTCAAACACCCCTTGAAAATGGAGCCAAATTTGATTAAATTTTGATTTTAACTGTGGTGCTTAAGCGCCGACACTTTGGCGCTTAGGAATCTGAGGCCAAAATTTTCAAACTTGATAATTTTGCTCCAAATTTGATCCTTTTTCACTCCTTTCATCATAATTAATTATTTTCATCATACTTGCAAGAAAAACATAAAATACATTCCATTAAAGTGCAATATCATCAAAAATAGGTATAAAAATGTGCATAAAAACACTATATATTTTAGGTGTATCAAAATCCCCCAAACTTAAAATGTTACTTGTTCTCAAGTGACTCTTAACCATAAAAATTTTAACATGCAAATTATGTAAATGAGTTTCTTAGGAAGGTTTCAAAATTTTGTTCTAGAAAAGAAATAATCCAATTTAGAAAAAAATTTAGTAAATAAGACCAATTTAAAATTTAGAAAGTTCTTAAGTAAAGGATAATGAAAATATAAGTTTCTATCTAATTCATAAATACTTGTAGATTTTTCAAAATATAAAATTCAAACATTTTATTTTTCTCACTTAAAAAATTTTAGATGAGAACAATTTTACTTACTATATTATAACCTTAAGTTTAAGATTTTCTCAAAACTTATATTTTAAACTTTAGGCATGGAACTAATTTTTTATTTGACCCTAAAATCCTCAAGCTTCTCTTTCCTTTTCAGATACTATTTTTCACTTTTTTTTCTTTTTCTTGTCTCTTTTCTTTTCTTTTTCTCTTTTTTTATATGGTAAGTACTACTGTATCTGGTTAGGCCTTTAACGATTTTGAATTCTACCCATCCATTTAAAATAAAGGTCTGATATGTATCTTTCACTTAAAAATCATAATAATAATGTCGAAAATTATGTCTCAATAAAAGAAATTTAAGTTTTGAAAAATAATAGTCAAATATTCTATTTATGCAAAAATACAACATTTTTTTACTAAAGATAGTTTAACTATATTTAACATTTCTTTATTAAGAAAATTTTAACTTTAAATTTTTCATTATTACTATAAATTTTAACTAAATTCTTTTATTCATTTCAATATTCAAAATTTTGTTTCCCTAATATAACTTCATATACATATTTATTTTCAATAAAAAACCAAATTTATTTTAAGTATTCTTGAGAACAAATAAAATTTTAGGTTTTTTTTAATTCCCCCCAAATTATAATTTTTTGTCAGGATAAAAACATTTAAGCATAAGAAATGATACATGAGTGAGAATTAAAAACTAAAATAACATGCAGGAATTTCAATATCCTAAATATGCAAGTATAGAGGTTTAAAAAAAACAAGAGTAAAATGAAACTAAGTTCAATTTTTGATAAAATAATAATTTCAAAAGACTTCAACAGTAGTGGAGGTTTTCAAAGCAAATACACACCAACTTAACATAACTAAAATCACAACAATACTAGATAATAACTGGTAGTAGATTTTGAAAAGTTTTAAGCATGCAATTTTCAAATAGTGGTTTTTAATAGTGTTATACATTTCTTAACAGATTTGGAGTTATTTTACACTCTATTAAAAAAATTCAAACACTAAATACACATTAAAACTTTTACTACTACACACATATCACAAACTACAACATTAAACATAAATTTATCATATAAACATCTGAATGTGCATAAAATGAAATAGTCCAACTATGCTCTATACAATATCATATTTCATATCATAAATATATCCTACAACAATTAAACATCACATCACTTATAAAAAAACAAAATAATAACATAACTGCACATAAGAAATCTCAAAACAAAACAAACTCAACACAAAAATCCTAATTATCATTCTCATCATCATCTTCTTCATTCCAGTCTCTGGATGGCACATAAGGTATATAAAATGGATGAGGGGGCATCTCAGCACTGTGCTCACCTCTAATCACTATACTGCTGATGATTCTCCTCATATTCATCATGTTTAACAATATACCTTTCAATATTTTTAATCATACCATCCATATCTCTAACATGCTCTCGGGCAAGACTTACTTTCTTCAAAATTTTCTTTAATAATCCAATATGTAAACCACTAGATGATGATGCTCTAGAAGTAGTGGCACGTGAAGTAGAAGCAGTAGAAGCAGAAGCAGTGGAAGCTCTAAATCCTCCTCTCCAGCTAAACTCTGAATGCACAGTGTCAGCGCCATTACACTGGTAATAGGTCTCAATGGCTGAAGAACTTCATCCCATGTTTTAAACTTCACACCAAACCGCTCACAAATCGAATGAATTAAGAAAGGAAATCCCATACCTGCAGTAGTAGAAAATCTGACACAGTTCGTCACATAATCAAAAATAAAAGCCCCTATGTCAATAGGCTTTCCTTGCTGAATACAATGGTTCAGAACAACTCTTTCCCTTGTAACTTCACTAATATGACTTGAAGGCCACAGTTTAGATGAGATAAAATAATGTCATGCCTTTGAAATGACATTCAACTTAGAGGCCTAAAAATTTACTCTTCTTTCGTTTGTTATCTTCCACAAACCTCTTCCATCAGTCAGAAAAGATATTATCTCATCTAATTCTCCTCAGTAGGATGATAATTAGCATAAAAATAAAACAATGCAGGAGGCAAGTGGTAAAAGACATTGATTAATACAGGTGAAAAATGCACTTGTTCACCTGTAACCATCACCAAATTCTCTTCTACTGCAGGCAAGTTTGCATAAAACTCTCTGACCATAGAAACAACAGCGACAACAGAGATGTAACTGTAAGTCTCCAAATTCCTTCTAGTAATCATATCTTCAATAACTTCTCCTGGTTTACTAAACACTCGTTCAAGAATCAATTTTCGTGATGATAGTGCGTCGACATATCAATCCTCTGCTCTCGCACTAACAAATTTGTTGGAATCAAATTTTGCCTTCTCTTTCGAGCGTTTTGACTTTGGAGCCATCTCTTAAAAAAATCGCAAAAATTCACCATAAATTTCAAAATTAAACTAAACTTGCTAATTAAACTTCCAAAGGTAATTTCCACTAAATCCAAGCAATTTCTCATACTTTTCCTCAAATTTCACCATAAATAATGATTTTAAGATTTTTCAATAATGTACTCAAAATATATGGTGAAAATAAAAATTTTTTTACTTAGGAGTAGTGCTCATACCTTAAGGAATTCAAATCTGACAAATCTCATTGAAATCGGCTCTTAATTGATCAAACCTAAAGATGCCCTAAATCTTTTTATGCGATTTTGAGAGGTTGAGGGTGATGAGAGGTGTTAAAATGTCAATTTCTGGGTTTTTAACTGTACAAAACCAATTTTCGCGAACAGGCAATTATGCGCGAGGCATAGGCGCTTAGCCGCGACATCTGGCGCTTAAGCGCCTAAGTTCTGGCGCTTAAGCGGCTAAGTTCTGACGCTTAGGCGCCAGTACCCTGATTTTCACAATTAATTTACAAGTGTACTAAACCCCTTGGTTAATCACCCTAAATCACTTCAAATAATCATTTCTCTCCCATAAACTTTTCTAATTCTCCAAAGAAAGTTAAATTTCCATCAATTCTAAACAAGTTTCACACAAACAAAAACTTTCATTTAATTAGAACAAACACACTTAATACAAACTAAAAATTTCTTTCCAAACATTTTGGATGAAATTTCCCAATACACAATGATTCAAATACATAAAAGCAAATAATTTTACATCATTAAGATGTAACAAACACACATTAAAGTTCAACAAAACACAAACATAAAATACTAGACACAAAACACTTAACAGATAAAAACTACAGCACTAGACTATACTCAAATTAATTCCAATCTTCATTAGGTGGAATATATCCAGAACCACCATTAGTTCGATTTGAACCAACTGGAATATAAATCTGATAAAACGGGCGATGGTTGAAAACTCTCACATCTTCTTCTTCTAACCATTTGTTTTTCAGAAACATCGCCTTATCCACTTCTTTTACATGACTTGTATGACTGAATTGCATTTTAAGCCTCCATACCATATGCGCTAAATGAGCATTAGTTTCATTTACATTTGCTTTAATTGCTTCCACATTGGCTTCAATCTTCGCAATCCTTTCTACAATACCTTGAATACTAACTGCTAGGAATCCGTTGAATAACTCTTGCGCACTTTCACTAATAAATTTCTTCTTGTTGGCTTCTTCCTTCTTCTTAATTTCACTCTCCCAAGAAGACATTTTTGCACTCAAAACACTCTTCTTAAGACTCAGGAATGAAAATAGGGACTAGGGCAAGTGTTTCTCTTAATTCAGGGCCTTTTTATAGACATGTGAAGTACTAAAACTGACCCTATATGTTTTAAAACTCCAAAATAACTTCTAAAACCACTTCCCCACGATTTTGGCTTCTAGAAATTCATTTACATGTTTTTCATAACTGCGGCGCTTAAGCGCCAACCAGGCGGCTCTTAGCCGCCTGTGCTCATTTTTGCACAGGTCTGCCAAATGTCCAAATTTTTAAATATCTCCAAGAATTTTGAATATTACTTATCCAATTTTTGTTATCGAAGTCTTTGAGGAAATGGAGGTGGTGATTTTTCAAAATCTTCCTTAAGTGGAGAAATAAGTCTTTCCAAACCTTTCGGATCGTCCTCTTTTGGTTCTCCAATCTCTTCTTTCTCAACTTCAATTTCTTTTTGAACTCTACCTTCCAACTCTCTTCCACTTCACAGTTGAATTGCTTTTACATGCTTTTTCTTCTAATCTCTTGGATTTACTTCAGTGTTACTTGGAAGCATACCTTAGGATCTATTACTTAATGTATTGGCAATTTTTCCCAATTGATTTTCAATATTTCTAATTGTAGCTCCTTGACATTGTAATTGATTTCTCATTTGTAAGCTTCTTCGATAGACAACTTCTTCTCCTTAAATTGTGAAGCATTATTAAAACCTAGAGGATAAGTTGGTCTATAATTATTATTCCCTTAGTTGCTCCAGTACCCCAATGGGTTTACTTGGTTGTTCCCCTATTGTTGATTAATACTACTCTGATTATTGGTATTCGAGTTAAAGTTTGGATGGTTCTTCCAACCTGGGTTGTAATAATTAGAATATGGGTTATTAGGCTTACTTATAGAATTCAAAGTTTATGGTGAAGTTTGAGAATCAACCATTTTACCTAATGACTTTTCTTTAATCATGGAAATTGGCTAAGAAAAATTCATTCCAAATTGGTCTATCTTCCTTGAAATTGCAGCAACTTGATTTGCTAACATCGTAAAAGCATCATTTTCATGAATATTGGCTGCCTTTTTAGGATTTAACCTTTTAGAAGGCCATTGAAAATTTTTAGTATCCATTTCTTCTATTAAAGCATAAGCATCAGTAAACAGTTTAGACATCAATGATCCTTCTGCAGCAACATCGATAATAGATCTAAGAGATCCAACTAATCAATTATAAAAGGTTTGAATTATTAACCAATCTGGTATCGAATGATGTGAACATTTTCTGAGGAGATCTTTAAATCGTTTCCATGCCTCATATATAGATTCACCTTCAAACTAACAAAAAGATGTGATATCATTTCTAAGCTTCGCAGTCTTTGATGGTGCAAAATATTTAGCAAGGAATTTTTGTGCTAAATCACCCCAAGTTCTGATAGATTCAGGTGCTAACGAATTTAACCATGTCTTAGCTTTATCTCTTAGTGAGAAAGGAAAAAAGTTTAAGTCTAATAGCATCATCTGAAACTTTATCATATTTAAAAGTAGCACACAACTCTAGAAAGTTGGCAAGATGTAAATTAAGATCTTCAGTTGGTGCTCCCCCAAACTGATTATTAGACACCATTTGGATAATAGCAGGTTTAAGCTCAATGGAATTAGCAGCTACAGCAGGGTGTTGAATAATACCATGAAGTTCATCCACTGTAGGGTTAGCATATTGTCTTAAAGTCTAAATTCTTAAGGGATGTCAACATTTTGATTTTGATGATTTCTTTATTTCTTGAGTATTTTTATCTTTTTCAAAATTTTTAATTTTTTTGATTTTTCTGATTGCTCTTTCTAATTCAGAATCATAAGACACAAGTTCCTCAGGCCCTCAACTATGCATAAAACGATAAATAAAATAAAACAAAACACACTAACAAAAATAAAGTAAAGTAAAAAATTTTTAAATTTTTCTTAATTTACTTTAAATGAAATTTTAATTAAGTTCTCCGGCAAAGGTGCCAAAAACTTGATCCCTAAATATTTATGCTTACAATTTAGATAGTAAATTTATGATTTATAATATGGGATACTACGCAAGTATATGTATCCTTTATCAAGTAATATGTGACTTTCTGATTAAGCCCCGAGATATCGAACCCACAGGGAAATGTCTAAAACTTTAAAGAATTAAGAAAAATAACTTTTTACTTTTTCAATTGGTTTTTGTAAGTATGTTTTAAGGTACAAATTTTGAAAAGCTATTTTTGTTATTTTTAATAAAAAGTTAAGTAGGAAATAAAAATATCAATATTCTAAACACGATATAAAAGTTATAAGAATCAAATATCTTTTTCCTTCTTCAATGAATCAGTAATAATTATGGATATTTATGGTGTGGAAGTATTTAAATGTATTGTACAAAATAGGAGCAATTATATTCTTTACCCTTACTTGGTTCTATAGAGAAAATTAACTAATTTGAAATTTTGAAATTTTGTAGATGGGTTAGGCAGGGAACATACCAGCTCTCACTCTAGAGTTCCCTCTATTCCCTCCACCTCGGGGCTAACATCTCATAACAAAATTTAAAATAACAAACCAAATTAGGGGGCTTTAGCCTGTCACTCTAAAGTCCTCTAATTTTACTCCCCAATAGAGCTTATCTCCTTATATATTTGCATTCAATCATATGGACTACAATTCTCACCCATATAATTGCATGTGATTCTTTCTAACTGTTGTTTGAGAAAATACTGCATTGGATCTTACATAATCTCACAACAAATTTTAACACCTTAATTGGCCACATCAAGAAGTAAATTAAATACAAGGAATTGAATCATCACAATTTCTTCCAACATTAAACACTTATACTTTCCACAACATACTTCCATAATTTAATTACTTCATCATCTAAGAAAGAAAAAGATAAAGTAAACTACTCATATTTCATGAAGAAAACACAAACACTACTTGATTTGAATACATAAACCATAATGAAAACACAACAATCTTACTTAAAAACAAAATGTAAAAACAAAGATAAATACTTATCTGAAAATCTTCTCCACAAGACTCTAGAAGTTCTTTTGAAATTTTGCTTTCCACAATACAACTCTACAGAGGTTGGAACCCATCTCTGATGACTCTAGTAAAAACTTTAAACTTTAATGAAAACTATATACAAGGATGAAAGAAAATTTTGTGAGAAGAAGGCTTCACACCAACCCTTTTTCCTTTCTTACTCTCTACTCTCTATTAACAACTATAGAACAGAAGAACTCTAAAAACCCTAACTCTTAACACACTTTCAACACACTAACAACAACAACCACTTTTGCAAATTATGAGGCTTCATTTTTATAATTTTTTAAAAGGTGTCTTTGTGTCTCTTCAAATCATGTCCATATTCAATGTATCCACCAAAAGATGCATCCCTTCAATCACATTTGCCGCCCAAAGGAAGTTAAGGAAGTCACCACCAAAAGTTGCTTCAAACACCCCTTGAAAATGACGCCAAATTTGATTAAAATATGATTTTTAACTGTGGCGCTTAAGCGTCGAAACTTTGGCGCTTAGGCGCTAGAGGCAAAATTTCTCAAACTTCATAATTTTGCTCCAATTTTGAAATCATTTTCATCATACCTGCAAGAAAAACACAAAATACTTTCCATTAAAGTGTAATATCATCAAAAATAGGTATAAAAATGTGCATAAAACACTATATATTTTAAGTGTATCAGTTATCCAGACCGTTTCGGTCAACGCCAATATGTGCAGTATTCCACACATACTGGGGGTTCATTTGTCGACTTCACTTTTGTAAGGATAATTTACCAATCATCTTGAGAAATGAAGTCTACCAATATTCACCTCCTAAATCTTGCCAATGGTCACTAAACTTTTATGTCTAAGGTGAAACCCTAATAAAGCCTTTTTAACCAAAATTTTAATAACACACTAAAATGATTAAACCAGTAATGACAAACCCTGGTTTGATCAAATTGACCAAACTGGTCAACCTTTGACCCAAATGGTTAAACTAGGTCAAAATAGTCAACCCATTAACCCAATGACCACCACATTGACCAAACTGGTTAACCTTTGACCCAAATGGTCAAACTAGGTCAAAATGGTCAACCCATGACCCAATGACCACCACATTGACCAAACTGGTTAACCTTTGACCCAAATGGTCAACTTAGGTCAAAATGGTTAACCCATTGATCCAATGAACACCACATTGACCAAACTGGTCAACCTTTGACCTAAATGGTCAAACTAGGTCAAAATGGTCAATCCTTGACCCAATTATCACCCTATTGACCAAACTGGTCAACATTTGAACCAAATGGTCAACTTAGGTCAAAATTGTTAATCCATGACTCAATGATCACCCCATTGACCAAACTGGTCAACCTTTGACCGAAATGGTCAAACTAGGTCAAAATGGTCAATCCACCCCATTGACCAAATAGGTTAACCTTTGACCCAAATGGTCAACTTAGGTCAAAATGGTCAACCCATTGCCCCAAAGACCACTCCGTTGACCAAACTGGTTAACTTTTGACCCAAATGGTCAAACTAGGTCAAAATGGTTAATCCATGACCCAATGACCATCCCATTGACCAAACTGGTCAAGCTTTGACCCAAATGGTCAAACTAGGTCAAAATGGTCAACCCATTGGCCCAATGATTACCACATTGACCAAACTAGTAAAACTTTGACCCAAATGGTCAAATTAGGTCAAAATGGTCAATCCATGACCCGATGACCACCCTATTGACCAAACTGGTCAACCCTTGACCCAAATGGTCAACCTAGGTCAAAATGGTCAACTTATTGACCTAATGACCAACTCTATTGACCGCCAAGTCAAATTAGACCCCAAATTGATCAAATTTGACTTATTTGATTAATTTGAGATAATAAAATGATCAAATATGGTCATTTGATTAGAACTAGTCAAACCTAAGTCCCCTCACCAAAATTGATGACCTTGTGATTAAATTTACCATGACCAAGTTAACTAAATCACCTGAGTCAACCCTGGACCTGAACTGGTCAACCATGGTCAACTTTAGTCAAATTTGGTTAAAATAATCAATTTGTAATAAAATTAACAAAATTAATCAAATGATTAATCTTCAAAATAATGTTGTTTAATTTATGGGTTTATATAATAACTTCCTACACTTTTAATTAATTACATAATTAATTTAAAGTAAAATTATAAGAAAATAAACCTAAAATTCAAAATTAAAACTAACATCATCTATGACATAAAAATGATCTCCAAATTTAAAATTCCATCATTACATCATAAATGACTTCATATGAAGTCATCAATGGGTCACCCATGACCCATGAAACTCATCACACATGGGTTAACACATTGAATAACCCATGACCAACCCATTTAACCATGGGTAAAATCCATCATGAGACCATCATGAAGGGTATAATGAGGTGTCATTCCCTCATAAATCTTTGAAATAAGGATGAGGGGAGGTCATCACTCACCTCTATCCTTCTCCAATGAAAAAAACACTTATGTAAATCTTATCATATGCATGGATAAAGCCATCACGAGCAAAACATTAAAAATGAGGAAGAGGAGGGATATGTGTCTTCCCCTCCTTTAATTCATTGAATGAACTCATGAATCATTTGGAGGAGGTTAATCTAGCTGATTATAACCAGCTATATCAAACCCATCTACATTGCCCAAATCCTGAAACCTTGAACAACAAAGTTCTTCCTTAGAACCTAAGCAGTTGATCCCTCATGGAATTAAGCCTTTAAATCCACTCTTTTCCCTCAATTTAGGCACTCCAAAATAACCCAAAACAGGACACATTTCAGATCTGAAACAAACTTCTTCAACCTTCAAATTGAGCATTCCTACACCTTCCCAGTGGAGTACAAAGAAGTTCCCAATTGAAATTGGGTCTTCCCGCAAGCTCTAACCCAACATAGCACATAACCGTGAGCCCATATTGGTCAATTCATACTTGGACTTGATTTCATATCAAATTGAGCTTACCAGGAGCTTCACAAGGACAAGACAATCACTCCAAATAAACTTGATTGAAGCTTCCCTTCGTCAAGCTAAGGTATGGCCATTTTTATTGAATTAAGCCTCAGTTTGAGACTCTGTGAAGAAGATGATTAATTCATACCTACATATCCATATGGATGTGTTCGTTGTGGCACGATGAAGCTTTTGAAACAATTTTCATGAAGTTTCATCAAGATCCAAGAAAGATCTTATGCCCTAAACATGAACAGTTCGTGGGATAGACCAGACGGAGGGAGACAAACGGCTGTCGTCCGTTTTCATGTTTTAAAATGGACGATCCTGATTAAATCCTAGTTGATCCGCTGTTCAGATCCCCACAGCTGAGCAGCTGACGCCGTCTGGATTTTTCTATTTAATTAATGATTTAATTAAATCAAAATAACCTTAAAAAATAAAAAATCTATATCTTTGCAAAGAAAAATCACAAAAATAAAACAAAAATACCCTCAGAGTCAGGGTGATGAGGAGAAAATTATAAGACCAAAATCATAATTTAATGACTTATATTTTATTTTTATTTAATTAATTACTCTCTAGAGTAATTTAATTATTTAAAAATAATTATAATTCCAAAAATTATAAAATTTTCACAGAACAATCTTTTCATATTGAGGAACATTCTGTGATCTTTTTAAGCCATGATAACACCTCTATGTTCAATTTACCTAATTTCTATTAAACCATGTAATTATTTTTTAAAAATAATTATAAAAATTTTAAAATAGGAAATTGAATATGAAATTGGTTAAGAAACCTTCCGGTGATAGACTTAAACCATAAAATGACAAGTCTTAACCTTTTGAAAACTTAAAATGACATTTTTATTTTTAGGGTCAAAATTATTAATTTTAATTAATATTTAAAAACCCTAAAAATCCTTAAAATTCAAATCTTCACCATACTTAGCCCATTCCACAATGGACTAGGTCAATTTTGAGTCTAACTCCAAATAGACTCAAGACAAACCCTAATTAAGTCTAAGACACCATTAAGACCTAATTAAATCAAGCTAGACTTAATCACATTAGGTTTAACTTAATAAACCCTAATTAGTTCTAAGACACCATTAGGACCTAATTAAACTAAGTTAAACGTTAATCACATTAGGTTTAACTTAATGAACCCTAATTAGACCCAACCCTGATAAGGTCTAATTAACCAATTAAACCTTACCTAAATTAGGTTTAATTAATCCTAAACCTTAATTAGACTTAACCCATATTAGGTCTAATTAAACCAATTAAAGCTTCCTTAAATTAGGTTTAACTAATCTTAAACCCTAATTAGACATAACTTTAATTAGGTCAAATTAATCCAATTAAACCTTACTTAAATTAGGTTTAATTAATCTTAAACCTTAATTAGACTTAACCCTAATTAGGTCTAATTAATCCAATTAAACCTTACATAAATTAGGTTTAATTAATCTTAAACTCTAATCAGACCTCACCCTAATTAGGTTTAATTAATCCAATTAAACCTACTTAAATTAGGTTTAATTAATCTTAAATCTTAATTAGAACTTACCCTAATTAGGTCTAATTAATCCAATGAAACCTTACTTAAATTAGGTTTAATTAATCCTAAACCCTAATTAGACCTATCCTTAATTAGGTCTAATTAATCAATTAAACCTTACCTAAATTTGGTTTAATTAAACCTTTAAACCACTAATTAAGACTAACCCTAATTAGAATTGATTAACCCTTAAGCCTTACTTACATTAGGCTTAAATAATCTTAAACCATAATTAAGCTTAACCTTAATTAGACTTAATTAATTCTTAAGTATTACTTACATTAGACTTAAGTAACATTTAAACCCTAATTAAGTCTAACCCTAATTAGACTTAATAAACCCTTAAGCCTTACATACATTAGGCTTAAATAATCTTAAACGCTAATTAAGTCTAACCTTAATTAGACTTAATTAACTCTTAAGCCTTACTTACATTAGGCTTAAATAATCTTAAGCCCTAATTAAATCTAACCTTAATTAGATTTAATTAACTCTTAAGTGATTCTTACATTAGGCTTAAGTAACCCTAAACCCTAATTAAGTCTAACTCTAACTAGACTTAATTAACTCTTAAGCCTTATTTACATTAGGCTTAAGGAATCCTAAACCTTAATTAAGTCTAGACTTAAATCAACTTCTAATTTAGGGTCAACCTAACTTGAACCCAAGATAACCAAACCTTAGGTTCAACCCATATTGAACCTAAATCAACTTCTAACTTAGGTTCAACCTAACTTGAACCCAAGTTAACCAAACCTTAGGTTCAACCCATGTTGAACCTAAGTCAAATTCTATCTTAGGTACCACCTAACTTGAACCCAAGTTAACTAAATCTTAGATTCAACTCATATTGAATCTAAAACAACTTCTAACTTAGGTTCAACTTAACTTGAACCCAAGTTAAATCCAACTTAACTTCAACCCATATTAAACTTAAGGTAAACTTCTAATTTAGGTTCAACCTAACTTAAACCCGAGTTAACCAAATTTTAGGTTTAACCTACATTGGACTTAAGTCAAACTTATAACTTAGGTCTAACCTAACTTAAACTTAAGTTAATCAGAATTTTAGATTCAACCTAAATTGAATCTAACTTAACATAAACTTTAGATTCAACCCAAATTGAATCTAATTTAACATAAACATTAGGTTCAGTCCAAATTAAACCTAAGTCTGCCTAAACCTTAAACTCAACCGAAAGTGAACTTAAGTCAAAACTTAGGTCAACCCAACCTGAACTTGAGTAAAAAATAAACCTTTGAGGTTCAACATACATTGAACCTAACCTTTACCTATACTTAGGTTCAACCCAACTTGTATCTAAGTCAAACATAAACCTCTTAGGTTAAACTTAACTTAAACCTAAGTCAAATTTAACTTATACTTGGGTTCAACCCAAGTTGGATCCAAGGCTAAATCAAACCCAACTTAAAGTTCAATCTATTTTGAACCTAACTCAAACTTAACTATGGTCCGACCTACATTGAACTTGATCCAAACTTAAATGAGGTTTAACTTACATTGATTCTAATTCAAATCTTATTTAGATCCAATATGCCTAAGTCAAGTTCTTTAGATTCAACCTTTAATTAATCTAACTTTAACTCAAATATCTCTAGATTCAAATGACACTAAATCTATATTTTAATCCAAATATCTTTAGATTTAAATAACACTGAATCTAAGAATTGTTCTAAACATCTTTAGATTCAAAAGACACTGAATCTAAAACTTTACCCAATTTTAAGTCTAGTCAGACTTAATCAAATGACTTTAGATTCAAAATGCACCGAATCTAAAAATCTTAAAATCTAACTCATGTTAGATTTTATTTCTAAATCTAAACACGAACATCGTTAAATTCAAATGACAATAAATCTAAAACTTTACCCAATTTTAAGTCTAGTCAGACTTAACCAAATGACTTCAGATTCAAATGACATCAAATCTAAAAGTCTAGCTTATGTTAGATTTTATTTAAGTGTAATTTACATTAGAATTAAAACCCCCAGATTCAAATGACATTGAAACAAAATTCTTAAACGTAACTCATATTAAAATCAAATTAACAATATTTCTTTTGTGAGGATTACTCTGATACTGTTTTTCTTGCAGGTTGAAGATAAGTTACGCTTTAGATTTTTTTTGCATGTTATTTGGGTCTTCTAACTCTGTTTTGCAGAGCAACTTTCTAAAAACGGGACAAACAACAAAATAAAACAAAAATCAAAACATGTGAATAATTGAATGATTTTTTTTAAAATGATCGTCTAATCGAGTAGCACACATCTATACGGTGATGATATACTTAAAACATGTGAATAATTACAGAAAATTAAAACATGCTCGGTTGGAGGAGAAAAAAATTTGATACCTTTGTCCAAGAGGTGAGGCCTCAATTGGAAATGATTGGATTGAGCTTAGGAGTGCTTGGAGAAGCTTTGGGAACAATTTGGCGAGTTTACCCGAGGTAATCTTTGCATCTCTTCCACTTGGTCATGGAGGTGGGGTTTAAATAAGGAAGGTTGTGGTGGAGCTTGGGTGGCCATGAGGGTTGGCTTGGTTCATTCATCAAGGTTTTTTGGCTGAGGAAAACTCACATGATTGAGCTTGATCTTGGTGCAATCAATTGGGTTATGCCATGTGTAAAGTTAAGGATTTAAATGGCATGGGTGTAAGGAGCATTTTTGGTCCAATTTGGGTCAATTCATGGTTTTGGCTTGGTTCACTCACCAAGGCTTGATTTGGGCTGATGTGAGATCATTTGGGTCAGCCTCACATATGTGGTGAAGTCCCCATCCAAGGTGAGGTGGCCAATTTTGGTTAAAGTGTATCATGAATGGGGTTAAAAAAGGTTTAGTGAAGGCTTAAGAAAGGCTCCCCTCTCCTTGCCATAAGTGGCATGGTGAGGTGGAAAGAGCTCCCCATGGCTTGCATATGGCTTATGCATGGCTCCATGACTTCATTTGGCTTGCTCATGGCTTGGGGAAAAGGTTGGCTCACTTGCATGGAAAAGGGTTATTTGGAATTTTGAAAACTTTGGATTCCATTGATGGGATTTGTCATGATGCTACAAATGGGTTGATTTCATGATGGTTTAAGACTTTGGTCAAATAGGATTATCAAAGGAATGATGAAGAAAAGGTTTCATGTGGGCTTGGAAATGGACTTTGGGCTTTTAAAATTTGGTAAAGGTGGGCTTTTAGGAAGGTTTAAGGGAGTGGGCTTTTAGGTTATAAAATGGGCTTTTGAATAGAAAAATTTGCAATGGGCCATGCCAAATAAATGTTGAGTTTTGTCTAAGGATGTGTCATGATTGATTTGAAACAAGTTTGGAGTCTCAATATCTCTCTCAATTCGAATATCCAGGATTTGGGTTTGAATTGGGTTGGATTTGGGCTTCTTTGGTAAAGGGGTTAATGTAGGTCAAATTGGGCTAACTTGGGCCAATGTTGGGCTAGGGTTGAAATTGTTGTAAAATTAATGTTGGGAAATGTTTAGGGAGTGTTTCAAAGAGGTTTTGACTTTGGTTGGGTTTTGATTTTGGGGTTTGGGCTTATTTGGGTTAGGTTTGGGTTTAGGTCAAGATTGGGTCTTTAGCTTTGGGTTGAATTTGAGTGGGGTTTGGGTCTAAATTTTGGGCAAATTATGTTAGTGTTTTTTTTGTGGGGATGTTAAGGAAGGTTTAGAAAAGATTTGGGGTTAATTGGAGTTGAATTGGGTGAGTTTGAGCTATGTTTGGGTCATGGGTTCAAATTGGGCTTTAAGGTCAAAAGTGAAATTGGATTCAAATGTCAATCAAATTGGGCTTGGATTTGGTCTAGATTAGTGTTGGGGATGTTGAATTGAAGTTTAGAATTGAATTGGACTAGAATTTGGGTCAATTGGGTAGGTTTGGTTTGACATTGGGTTCACTTTGGGTTAAAAATGGGTCAAATTGGGGATTTTGATAAAAGTGGGGTAAATTGACAAAATTGGCCCATGGTGTAGTTAGACAAAATGAAATTGGGACTATTTGGGATTTTTTGGAATTTTTTTGGTAATTTTCTGAATTTTTGGATTTTTTGGCTAAGAGGGGCATTTTGGGTATTTGGAGGGTATTGGGGGGTATTTTTGGAATTTTTGGTATTTTTGGCTATGGATGATCAATTTGATTGGTGAGGAAATGTTTATGAATGGTTTTGGGGAATTTTGGGTGATTTGGAAATTTTGGAGGATTTGGGTAATTTCAAGGGTTTTGTGTAGATTTAGGCGGGTGTAGGGTCCACAGGGTCAAAAATTAAAAATTTGGAAAATTGAAGATTGGGTAATTGTAAGTGGAATGAAATCATTTTGGTTGAGCCATGAAGCCATATCAAGCCCACATGAGCCATGAAGGGACTCATTTGAGGCATCCAGTTATGTTGTTCCTAACCCTCTTGCTCGAGGGCTTAGGGGTTAAGGACCATCCATGTGAATCACCTTCATGAGTCGGGAGGTCAAGTTAGGTATGGGTGTGTTTTTAGGAGGTGTGTGAAAGTGTAGTGTATAGGTGTAGTGTGTGTGTAAGTCGGCCCTTCACCGGACCGGGCCACCGTGGGCGGTCCTAAGGCCAAAGAGTCCTATAGGAACTCATCCTTAAACTTCCACATTTGATTTCAACCCTCCAGGTGATTAGTGGTCTACAATCAAGTTTGTGGAGTTTGCAGGGAGTTAAGAAGTGGTTTGAATTTCTAATTGGTGGGTCCCAATTCTAATCCTCTTGGATAGTCAAAGGAAAAGCCTAAGGCTAGATCCTAAGTACTAAAAAGAAGAAGAGAAGACCTCATCAAAAATGAGGTCAACATACCTTCACGACCAGGTAGACTTAGGGTCCTAGTGGCTTGGAATGAAGGGTCTGTGGTACCCCGAACTGTCTACCTCTTACTTTTAGGACAACTCTTTCCCTTCTTTTGACTACCCATGTTGAGCCGTTTCACTCCTTTGTCCTTGTTGGCATCATCTCGATGGCTCAATACCGATGAGCTGCTTCCCATTTGAGATACAACGATTTGTCATCTGTCCTTATGGCTCGGATGTGCTTTGACATATCAGATTCTTCGTCGGGATGATATGGTTATTTTGCAGGCTCCATATGCCGATAAGTTCATTATCCTCGAGATTCATTCTCCACCCCATGGTCTAGCGGGAACTTTGAAAGCTTCGGAGCATCCCCTATGAAATAACCTCCTTTTGTAGCCCTGTGCTAGTTGGCACTACGTAGTGCAAAACCCCCTTGGATCAAGGGTATTCTTGGGTACACCCCAAGATATAATAACTAAGTGGGATACGTCCCCTTAGGAGCTTTCTTGACCCCAAAACAGACACCTACACCTGACTCTCTGGTTTTCGATAGTTTACGTAGATATTTTTTCGCAGATATCAGTTTAAGGTGTTTTTTTGCCCGATCCTGTTTGAGCGAACACTCTTAACCTATCCTTTTAAGGTTTATCGCATGTAGACTCTCCACTTTTTACGTTTTTTCTTGTTTGTTGTTTTGTAGTATGTCCCATCTTATTTGATTTCTCTCCTTTTCTAATCACTTATTTGATTCGGGAGGGAGGTTTATTAGAGTGGGGGAAGTATACGGCGATCGACAAGCTGGCGACTCTTTCTAAAATAAAAGAGAGAAAAACGAACGAAAATAGTTATAATTATGCTGTGGATAAGGATGACAATCCTCCGAGGATTTTACTACATGAGCAAGTGGACGACCCACAATAATCATTCAAGTTATCAGACGACTGATAACATGGAACATAATACCCACTGATTGTGTTCCAAATAGTTTTATTATAAATATTTATGAGGAAGGAGATTGTATACCACCTCATATTGATAGTCATGATTTTGAAAGACCCTTTTGCATTCTGTCATTGATGAACAAATGTTCTATCTTATTTGGAAGTGAGATACAAATTGTGGGACCTAGAGAATTCTGTGGGTCTTATCAAATTCTTCTACCATAAGAATCCGTCCTTATCTTGCAAGGTAATGGAGATGATGTATCTAAACATTGCATATCGAGCGTAAGCCGACAACGTATTTCGATAACTTTGCGGAGGATGTGTCCTGAACAGCGTCCGATCGGGTATCAGCCGATACTAGAACTTGAAGGGCTATCCCCTTTAGAACTACCTTGATCCTACGAATATTCAAGCACCTCTGATATACTTGACAAAGCTCTACTTCTGAGAATATCTTGGAGTGCTAGATATTTTCAGTAGGTCTAGTAGCGTCTGAGGTGATACAAAAATCAAAGAAAGACAATTTTGGTCAAAATGGTTGATCCTGACCCAATGACCAACCCTGTTGACCCCACAGGTCAACCCTTTGACCCAAAATGATAATTTTGGTCAAAATGGTCAATCCTGACCCAATGACCAACCCTGTTGACCCCACAGGTTAACTTTTTGACCCAAAATGACAATTTTGGTCAAAATGGTCGATCTAGATCTTATGACAACAAAATAAAACAAAAAACAAAATGACATCAAAACAATGACATTGACAAAACAAAACATAACAAAGCAAAAGTGATATGAAATTGAAAATAAAACTAAAATGACATAATCAAGACAAATAATAAAACAAAACCTAAACTTTTAGGATAACCACCAAATAGATAACAAATTACAAGACAACAAAATAATGACATTAACAATACAAAATGACAAACAAAAAAAACAAAATAAATTAAAACAGACATAACAAATGACATTGACAAAATCAAACTCTTAGTGTAGTGTGACATATTACCCCGAGGATTGAATGTTGTCGTTTCCTTTCTTGAAAACAAATGTTAACTTTAATCAGAATTTTTCTTAGACAATCTTAATTGTTTAAGATGTAATTAACTATAGGAGGTTGCTCCTATAGGAGATTTAAGAACTCAAAATAGGTATCACACCTAGAGATCTCTGGTTACCAAAATCTTACATGTGATCCTCTTTATATGAAATTTTTAGAATAAGGCATTCTAGAATTTTTTTTTTATAGAGATCATCACCGACAATTTTATTCTAATGTTCTTTATTTTATCAGCCCTTATTTTCTTCAAATTTCTTACTATCCAAGGGTCCTCTACATGATCCGAAGAAATAAGATCTTTTGAAGACTAGGGCGACAAGATAGATAAATAGAGTGACGACTCCAAACAATAACATCGACATGGACATTGAGAAAATCTCGGGCAGCTCCGAATGCCATCAGCGCATACTCACACAACTCACATAGGTGTGGCTACATACACGCCAACAGTAATGGATCCAACAAATCAAGCCTGCTTAGCTTGCTAAATCTAGCCAACCAAGTTTATCCAGCCAATCGTATATCACGATCTAGCAAGTCCATCCATCCTGTCTGTTGACCTCATTTTTACAATAGGTCAATACTTTTTTAACCAAAAAAGTCAACTTTTGTCAAAATGGTCAATCTAGACCGAACGACTAATCCTGTTGACCCCACAGGTCAACCTTTTGACCCAAAATGACAATTTTGGTCAAAATGGTCAATCCAGACCCAATGACCAACCCTGTTGACCCCACAGGTCAACCATTTTACCTAAAATGACAATTTTGGTCAAAATGGTTGATCTAGACCTTATGACAAACCCTGTTGACCCCATAGGTCAACCTTTTTACCTAAAAAGACAATTTTGGTCAAAATGGTCGATCCTGACCCAATGACCAACCCTGTTGACCCCACAGGTCAACCCTTTGACCCAAAATGATAATTTTGGTCAAAATAGTCAATCCTGACCCATTGACCAACCCTGTTGACCCCACAGGTTAACTTTTTGACCCAAAATGATAATTTTGGTCAAAATGGTCGATCTAGATCTTTTGACAAACCCTGTTGACCCCATAGGTCAACCTTTTTACCTAAAATGACAATTTTGGTCAAAATGGTCAATCCTGACCCAATGACCAACCCTGTTGACCCCACAGGTCAACCTTTTGGCCCAAAATTTCAAAATGGTCAATCCAGACCTGATGACCAATCCTGTTGACCCCACAGGTCAACCTTTTGACCTAAAATGATAATTTTGGTCAAAATAACCAATCCAAGTCTAATCACCAACCTTATTGACCCAAAGAGTCAACACATGACCTAAAAAGTCAATTTTGGTTAAAATGATCAATTTTTGATCAAACAACAAATGACATGTTTAAAACCCCACAATGACAAAAATTAATCAAATTAATTTCAAAAAAAAATTATTTTGATTAATTAAATTGACTAATAAATTGATTTTCAATAATTTAATTAATCAAATGATATGATTAATTAAAATGAAAATTAAATTAAAAGTCATAAAATGACAAAATTAATCAAATAATTGATTTCAAAATTATTTTAATTAGTTAATTGGCTAATGAATTAATTTTAAAATTTTAATTAATAACCTAATTAATTAAAATGAAAAATTAAATTCAAAAGCCATAAAATCTCAAAATCCATAAATTGATTAAAAATAATGAAATTAATCAAATAATTGATTCCAAATTTTTTTAATTAATTAATTGATCAATAATTTAATTTTCATATTTTAATTAATGACATAATTAATTAAAAAGAAAATTAAATTGAAAAGTCATGAAAAGAGACAAAAATCAATTTTAATGACATGGATATTAATCAAATAATTAATTTGGAATTATTTCCAATTAATTATTGATTAATAAAATAATTTCCAATATTTAAATAATGACATAATTAATTAAATATGGAAATTGAAATGAAAAGGGCATAAAATGGAATTTTAACCCCTGAAACCATGATTTTCAAAATTTCAAATCTCTTTATTACAACATAAATGATCTCATCCATGGGTTATTCATGACTCATGGGACTTATTAGGTGTAGGTTAACATATTAAAATAACCTATAACCTATCATTTTAACCATGGTTAAAGAAGGTAATCATGAGAGGAAATGAGGTGTCATCCTCTCATGAAATTAAAATTTGAGGTGGCTCATCCTGATGAACTCACAAATAAAAATTAGACACCAATTAAACCCACATGAGTAACATACTTAACCATGGTTATAACCAAATTTTAAGAATTTTGCATGAGAAAAATATGTGTCACCCTCTCATCTAAACCTTAAATGACATGTTGGAAGGGGGAGGGCTCACTCTCATGACTCATCCTTCACCTCTTAGACCGCCCAATGGAGAGGAGACAAGAGACGAACTCATCCCACACCTTGGTTGAGAGCCATCATGGCTAAGGCTTGCATGAGATGAGTAAGAGGCTTGTGTGTCACCATTTCCTCAAATAGAACAAATCACCTTGAATGCCATCTAGGGGAGGTGGATTCAACAAAATTTGCCCAGCCAAATCCACCTCACAATGGACCCAATGGGGGCAAGACAAGAGCCCAACTCCAAATCCTCACTATAGTTAAACCTATGAGGCCTAGGCTAGGACTATCATTACCCTAGCCTAAAAACTATCCTAAAATAATAGTAGGAGAGTTAAAACCTTCCCCAAGTGAATTGAAACGAGTTAAAGCCAGCCATGAACTCCCCATGGCTATAAATAAGCCATATTTGAGCTTATGTGAAAAAAAGAGAGAAGAGGAAATAGAGGCCCATACCTTGCTCAAATATTCTGACCCTCAACATGAAAAATCTTGCTTAGGACCCAAATAGTAAGTCCCAACCAAGATTTGACCAAATTGGCCATCTAATCGAGCCAATTTGATCAAACCGAGCCCAGATTTCAAATTAGCCACTTTCTCAAAATTTTCTTCCAAGGCTAGCTATAAAACCAAATTGGAGCAGCAAAGATCTTCCTTAGGAGTCCTAGAAGCTAGCCATAAGGTTTGATCAAGCTTTATACACTTGTGGCCAAGGTATGGATTTATTTTCTCTAAAATAAATCCTATTTTTGAAATATCATGGTTAAACTAGCCCATAAATGTATTATCACCGTATAGAAACATTCTATACGTCCAGATGATTCCATAGGTTAAAAAATCACTCAAATTCGTTGAGAAATGAGTGAGATACTGAAGTTTGAAGTTTAACGGCTCGAAATTTTTCAAATTTTTTGGGCGATTTATCTCCGTCGTCCGTTCCCGTGTTTTGGAACGGACGGCGCTGATCTACGCACCCGGTGTCAGCTGTTCTACGCCGGGCACAGGATCATCCCGTCCATTCGACGCGTACGAGGACACGTGGCAGCGCGTGGGATTTTCTGGGTTAATTTAATTCAAAAAAATCCTTAAAAACTTCAAAAATTCATATCTTTTGATCCAGAGGTCACAAAAATAAAATAAAAATACCTCTGGAAAGCTCTTGAAGAGGAGAAAATTATGAGATCAAAATCATAATTTTATTCTCAGTATTTAATTTTTAATTAATTAAATACTCTCTGGAGTATTTTAATTATTAAAAATTATTTACAAGTGAGAAAAATATGAAATTTTTAGGGAATGACCTTTAAGTCCTTAGGCACATCTTCTGATTTTTCTAAGGCTAAGATAACTCTCTAGGATGTGATTTCCTAATTTCCATGATATTTTATAATTATTTTAAAAAATAATTAAAAAATTAGGAAAATTGGAAAATTTAAGTGCAAAATGATTGAGAACTTTAGGACAAAAGAGCACAATCCTAGAACAACAATTCTCAAGTCATCAAATCAATCTAAAAGACATTTTGAAACAAGGTTAAGATTTATTAATTTTAAAATTAATAATTCAAAACCTCCTCTTCACATATTTAATCCATCTCATCATGGATTAAGCAAGTGATGAATTCAAACTCAAATGAATTCAAATCAAATAATAATTAGGTTTAAAGACAACTTAAACCTAGCTAAACCATTAAACCTTAGGGTTTAAGACAAAAATCAAATCTTTTAATTAAGTTTAAGGACATATTAAACTTAATAAACCAAAATCAACTATTTTAATTATGTTTAAGGACATATTAAACTTAATTAACCAAAATCAAACATTTTAATTAAGTTTAAGAACATATTAAACTTCATTAACAAAAATCAAACTCTTTAATTAAGTTTAAGGACATATTAGACTTAATTAATCAAAATCAAACCTTTTAATTAAGTTTAAGGACATATTAGACTTAATTAACAAAAATCAAACATTTTAATTAAGTTTAAAGACATATTAGACTTAATTAATCAAAATCAAACTCTTTAATTAAGTTTAAGGACATATTAGACTTAATTAATCAAAATCAAACCTTTTAATTAAGTTTAAGGACATATTAAACTTAATTAACCAAAATCAAACATTTTAATTAAGTTTAAGCACATATTAAACTTAATTAACAAAAATCAAACTCTTTAATTAAGTTTAAGGACATATTAGACTTAATTAATCAAAATCAAACTTTTTAATTAAGTTTAAGGACATATTAGACTTAATTAATCAAAATCAAACCTTTTAATTAAGTTTAAGGACATATTAAACTTAATTAACAAAAATCAAACATTTTAATTAAGTTTAAGGACATATTAAACTTAATTAACCAAAATCAAATCTTTAATTATGTTTAAGGACATATTAAACTTAATTAACCCATTAAACCTTACCTAAATTAGGTTTAACACAAAAATCAAACCTTTTAATTAAGTTTAAAGACAAATTAAACTTAATTAACCAAAACTAAATCTTTAATTAAGTTTAAGGACATATTAAACTTAATTAACCCATTAAATCTTACCAAAATTAGGAATAATATAAAAATTAAACATTTTAATTAAGTTTAAGGATATCAAACTTAATTAACCAAAATTAAATCTTTAATTAAGTTTAAGGACATATTTGACTTAATTAATCAAAATCAAACCTTTTAATTAAGTTTAAGGACATATTAAACTTAATTAACCAAAATCAAACATTTTAATTAAGTTTAAGGACATATTAAACTTAATTAACCAAAATCAAATCTTTAATTAAGTGTAGGATATATTAAACTTAATTAACCCATTAAACCTTACCTAAATTAGTTTTAATACAAAAATCAAACCTTTTAATTAAGTTTAAGGACATATTAAACTTAATTAACCAAAATCAAACCTTTAGTTAAGTTTAAGGACATATTAAACTTAATTAAACCATTAAACTATAACTAACTAAGTTTTAATCAAACATAAACCCTAATTAGATCTAACCCATTAGACCTAATTAAACCAATAAATCTTAACTAACTAAAGTTTAATCAAACATAAACCCTAATTAAGTCTAACTCATTAGACCTAATTAAACCATTAAACCTTAACTAACTAAGGTTTAATCAAACATAAACCTAATTAGGTCTAACCCATTAGACCTAATTAAACCATTAAACCTTAACTAACTAAGGTTTAATCAAACATAAACCTCTAATTAGGTCTAACTCATTAGACATCAATTAAACCATTAAACCTTAACTAACTAAGGTTTAATCGAACATAAACCACTAATTAAGTCTAACATTGTAGACTAATTAAGCTATTAAACCTTAACTAACTAAGGTTTAATCAAACATAAACCACTAATTAGGTTTAACCGATTAGACTAATTAAATCATTAAGCCTTAAGCTAACTAAGGTTTAACCAAACCCAAACATAACTTAAGTTTAACCCATATAGACTTAAGTTTAACCATACTTAGGTTCGACCAGACTTGAACTGAAGTCAATCCGAAACTGGCTAAGTTCAACCATATTAGACTTAAGTCGAACTATACTTCAGGTTCGACCTGACATGAACCTAACCCGAACTTAACTTAAGTCTAACCCGTATTAGACTTAAGTCAGAACTAAACTTAAGTTCGACCTAAATTGAACCTAACTTAAACTCAGACACTGAACTTATGTTCAACCCGTATTGAACTTAAGTCGACCTTAAGTCTAGAGTTCAACTCGACTTGAACCTAACTTAACATAAACTCGAAATTTAACTCAAGTCTAACCCATATTAGACTTAATTCGAACAGACTTAGAGTTCAACCGGACATGAACCTAACTCGAAACTTAACTTAAGTCTAACCTATATTAGACTTAAGTCGAACCAAACTTAGGTTCGACCTGACATGAACCTAACTTCAGAGCTTTACTTAAGTCTAACCCATATTAGACTTAAGTCGAACCAAACTTAGGTTCGACCTGACATAAACCTAACTTAAACCTAGCTTAAGTCTAACCGCATTAGACTTAAGTCGAACCAAACTTAGGTTCGACCGACATGAATCTAAATTAAACCTAACTTAAGTCTAACCCACATTAGACTTAAGTCGAACTCATACTTAGGTTCGAGCCTAACTCGAACCTAACTTAAGTCTAACCCGCATTAGACTTAAGTCGAACTACACTTAGGTTTAAACCTAACTCAGAGCCAACTTAAGTCTACTCTACATTAGACTTAAGTTAAATCATACTAAGATTGACCGACATAAACTTAAGTCTAACCCAAATCCGACATAAACCTTAATTAAGTCTATTCCATTAGACTTAATTAAATCATTAAACCTTAATCAACTAAGGTTTAAATAAAAACAAACCATGATTAAGTCTAATTCACTAAGACTTAATATCTAAACAAATCTCAATTAAATCAAAATTTACTTGATTAAAACTTAAGCCTTACCTAAGAAGGACTTAGATGGTCTGAAATTCTAATTAAGTCTAATTTAATAGATTTAATTAACCTTTAACTACTATTTAAACAAGGCTTAAAACTTAATTAGGTCATTCGATTAAACCAAACCTTTTAACTTAAGTTCAAACAGACATGAAGTCAAGTTAATTAGATTCAATCAACATTGAATTTAACTTAAGTTCAACCAGACATGAACCCAAGTTAATTCAATCAATATTGAATCTAACTTAAAAACTTTCAGACATGAACTCAAGTTAATTAGATTCAATCAACATTGAATTTAACTTAGGTTCAACCAGACATGAACCCAAGTTAATTCAATCAATATTGAATCTAACTTTAAAACCTTTTAACTTAAGTTCAAACAGACATGAACTCAAGTTAATCTAATTCAATTTAAGTTCAAACAGACATGAACTCAAGTTAATCTAATTCATCTTAAGTGCAAACAGACATGAACTCAAGATTTAAGTTTAAATTGATATTAAATCGACATTTTAAACCAAAATCGACATAATCGACATAAATTTGACATTTCAAACGAAAATCGACAAAACTGACATAAATTCGACATTTCAAAAATAACTGACATAAAATCGACATTTTAAACCAAAATCAACATAATCGACATAAATTTGACATTTCAAACAAAAATCGACAAAACCGACATAAATTCGATATTTCAAACAAAGCTGATATAAAATCGACATTATAAACCAAAATTAACATAAATTTGACATTTCAAAAAAAAAAAAAGACAAAACCGACATAAATTCCACATTTCAAACTTAACTGACATAAAATTAACATTTTAAACCAAAATCGACATAACCGACATTTTAAACCAAAATCAACATAAATTTGACATTTCAAACAAAAATCGACAAAACCGACATAAATTCTACATTTCAAACATAACTGACATAAAATCGACATTTTAAACCAAAATCGACAAAACCGACATAAATTCGACATTTCAAACATAACTGACATAAAATTGACATTTTAAACCAAAATCAACATAACCGACATAAAATCGATATTTTAAATAAAACTCAACATAATTTGACATTAATCAACATTCCAAACATAATCAAACATAATTTGATATTAACATTTCAAACATAATTTGACATTAACAAACATTTTAAATCAAATTCAACAAACACTGACATTAAATGTTGTTAATTAATTTCAAACGAAATTCAACAAACACCGACATTAAATGACATTAATCGATATTTCGAACCAAACTCAATATAACTCAACATAAATTGATATAATTCGACATAAATCGACATAATCGAACTTAACACGACATGAACTGACATAGTTCTTAAGTTCGACCTGTATCAAATTTAACTTAACATACGACATCATATATCTTAAGTTCGACCCACATCAAATTTAACTCAACATAAAAATAAATTCACTTGACATAAAACCCAAAATCAAATCCAAATTGACAAAAATAATCCAAAATCCAATTTAAATCGACATAAATCTAAATCGACATCTCAACCACATTTGGACATACGACAACTTTGGATCAACAGACACTTTGACCAGGTAATCTAAATATCTTGATATGACATTGTTTCTAACTTTGTTTTCCTTGCAGGATGAAGACATGAAGTTTCATTTAGATTTTCTTTGCATGTTATAGGGTGTACTAACTCTATTTTGCAGGACGTTGACGACAGAACATTGACAACAAAACCATGACTTTTAGGATAGTCACAAAACTTAAACTTTCAACAAACAACAAAATAAAAAAATGACATGACAACAAAGATAACTGAACTTTTAGGTTAGCCACGAAATCTAAAATAAAACGAAAAAATCATTAACATTGACATCAACACGACATCAACATACAACGACATTTCTATACCACAATAAAATGATGACATGACACTAAATCAAAACAAATATATGACAAAATGAAATGACACCACAAAACTAAAATTTAAAATAAAAGGGAATCATAAACAAAATAACAAAAATAAATAAACAATGATATCTTCTTGACATCATAGAAGATATCTCGTGACAATATCTTCTTATAGGAGATAAAATATCTCATGACAAATCGAGATATTAATCACGACATCTTATGACATTACGACATCACATTAAGACATGACATAAAATGACATGACATTATGATTCACATTAAGACATGATATAAAATGACATGACATTACGACATCACATTATGACATGTCATGACATACAAACTATGACATCCCGATATAACACATGCCATGACATGATACTAAACCAAAACAAACAAAAACACACTTGGCATGACACGACAATATCATTGACATTGACATCGACATGATATCTAACATAAAACCGACAATTCCAAAACAAACGACAAATCAAAATAACAACATCCAGACAAAACAATGATAAATCAAACGGAATAACAATAAAACATAACGACGACAAAATGACCTTAAACAATGATGAGATTAAAACAAACAAAACAAACATAAAACCAAACGACACGACAAGATAATATCATCATGACAATATAATAGCTTGACAAAATGACACCACGACATCATGACATAACAAAATAATATTACAACAATAAAAATGACATTACGACATGACATAAAACAACATGACGTACAAACTACGACATCCCGTCATGACCTATGACATGACATACAAAATGACAAAATGACATTACAACAACAAAACAAAACACAACAAAACAACGACATACACCCAACATAATCAAAACTTTATGGTAGTATCGATTCTTCAGAAACGCACTTCCACGACAACACTTACACTTTTTCGAGGATAAATGTTAACCTTAATCGGGAGTTTTCCTAGGCAGTATTAATTGCTCAGGATGTAATTAACTATAGGAGCTTGCTCCTATAAGAGATTAAAGAACTCGGGATAGGTATTTCACCTACAAGGCCTCTCTGGTTACCCAAGATCTTCATATGATTTTCTTAAATGAAAAACTTCAGTAATTACCCAATCTGAAGACTTGTTCTATGAGATTATCATTTGATCTCCTTTTCTCTCAATATATATCATGATTAATCCTTCTTCAAATTCTCCAAAGACTTCTGACTATAAATCTATGAAGGATAAGAATTTGGGCGATAGATAGAGAAAGAGAGTGGCGACTCCTTGACATTGACGACGACGATATGCGATCCATATAATTTGATCGCCATTAGAGAGTGGCGACTTCGCTGGGGAGATTCTCTCTCCCCATCTTCGGTTAATCAATTTGTCCTCATGACTATGATAATATGTCTTTTGAAGTGCTAAATCATCCTTTCTTTTTTTCTATATCTTACTCAATCTCGAGTAAAATAGAACTAACACCTCTTCGATTCAAAGATTTGTTCACGATGAACAAATCCTAGAATCTTATTTTTCCATAATTGACAGACCAAAATGAGATAAATGACATCCAAAAATAACATACAAAAATAACATGTGTTCCCTCCCTTCCTACCCAGGTATGGAGTGTTCATCGATTCTGTTGTTAGACAGACTGATATTATCGTTTTGAATAAGTTCAGGCAAATACTTTCTCAGCCAAACATGTTCAGTTTATCTGGCTTGGTGGTTATGCTTTTTATAGCCTCTGAACAACTCCTTTAGGTTATGCCCTTATGGCCTCTGAACCTATTCTTCGTGGTTATGCTTTTTAAAGCCTCTGAACCACTTCCCTTAGGTTATGCCCTTATGGCCTCTGAACCTATTCTTCATGGTTATGCTTTTTACAGCCTCTGAACCACTCCCTTAGGTTATGCACTTATGGCCTCTGAACCTATTCTTCATGATTATGCTTTTTACAGCCTCTGAACCATTTCCCTAGGTTATGCCTTTATGGCCTCTGAACCTATTCTTCGTGGTTATGTTTTTTATAGCCTCTGAACCACTCCCTTAGGTTATGCCTTTATGGCCTCTGAACCTATTCTTTATGGTTATGCTTTTTATAGCCTCTGAACCACTCCCTTAGGTTATGTCCTTATGGCCTCTGAACCTATTCTTCGTGGTTATGCTTTTTACAGCCTCTGAACCACTTCCCTTAGATTATGCCCTTATGGCCTCTGAACCTATTCTTCATGGTTATGCTTTTTACAGCATCTGAACCACTCCCTTAGGTTATGCCCTTATGGCCTATGAACCTATTCTTCATGGTTATGCTTTTTACAGCCTCTGAACCATTTCCCTAGGTTATGTCTTTATGGCCTCTGAACCTATTCTTGGTGGTTATGCTTTTTATAGCCTCTGAACCACTCCTCTAGTTGATCTTTTCTTACCCTGAAGGTTATGATTTGTCAATCTACCAAAGACTCTAAAAAATAAAATCATTAATCAAATTTTGGGAAGACGATCGCTTTTGGATGAATTCCATCAAGGGTTTCCCTTAGGACAGCTTTACAGAAAAAAGAGATCGGTCGAAAATCGATGCTATGTTTATTCTAGTTCTAGGACTAGTCAACTAGCATGTCCTTTGTGGAGAAATGAAAATTGATCTGTGACGAGGGATGAAATTTGAAATCTTTGGATCTAAAACCCAAATTGATCTGTGAGGTAGAATGAAATTTGAAATCTTTGGATTTAATATCTTTGGAAATATTCCTCTCATTCACCTATTGACAAAAAGACAATTTAGAAAGGAAGAATTCAAGACAAAAAATTCTGACATTTTGACAAGAAAATTATGATTTCAAGGGGAAAATGAAATTAATGCCCTAATAACTGGGCCCTTTATCTTCAGACTGGGTCCTAAATGAAAAATAAAATATTGTGATCAAAATGCAAGTAATTGACTAAAGTTGTCACGAGCCTCTTAATCTTCTGCCATGTGATTGGGTCCTGACTTCTGAATGAGTTCTAATATCTCAAAATTTGTCTTAAGAAATATTTGAGAATTATTAATTAGGGGAGTTTGGACATTCAAAACCTTTAAAACATGCTCTACCAGATATAGTAATTCTCTGAGAAGAAGCTTGAGGTGAATAGCAAATCAAAAGTTGGTGTTTGAGTTCAGACATTCAAAATCATTAAAGATTGCCCTACCAAAAAAAAAGAAAGAAGGTTTCTAAAAAGAAGCTTGAGGTGGGCACAAAATAAAAAATTGGTGTCTCAATTCAAACATTCAAAATCTTTAACATGCTCCACTAGATATAGTAATTCTCTGAGAAGAAGCTTGAGGTGAATAGCAAATCAAAAGTTGGTGTTTGAGTTCAGGCATTCAAAATCATTAAAGATTGCCCTACCAAAAAAAAAAGAAAGAAGGTTTCTAAAAAGAAGCTTGAGGTGGGCACAAAATCAAAAATTGGTGTCTCAATTCAAACATTCAAAATCTTTAACATGCTCCACCAGATATAGTAATTCTCTGAGAAGAAGCTTGAGGTGAGCATAAAATTAAAAATTGGTGTCCAAATTCTCCCCTAATTGATAAATCTTGAAAAATGTCTTAAGAAAATTCTTCCGATATTATATTTAGGAAAGAGTTAAGTGATCTCGTCTTTTGGTTGACTATTAATTGGTTCAGACATATCTTTAGAAGATAAAAGATATTTTGATCACATTTTTGAAAAATTCCTAAGACCCAGAATGAAAGAACTAAGGTAAATGGCTTTGTTATTGGAGATTAATGGAAATTATACTCTGAAATCATAATTTTGCAAAGATCCAACCCCAATCCCAATTTAGAAATGTTAAAATGATTTTTGAAGGACAATCTGAATGATCTTTATAGAATTGGTGATTAATGGAAGCTTTATGAACCTACATGACTGACAAGCATTGTACGGGCCCATGACAAATTGGTTCACCCTAGGACACTCAGATCAGGGATTTGAATTTAGTACTTCAAACACCTATCCTCATGGAAGGGCCTATATGCTTGTTAAGAAGACACATTTGGGGAAATCCTGTCAGTTGGTAGACTACCAAGAAGACATAATACACCCAATCAATGGGAAGTATTTGAAAAAGATGCGACATAAACAAAAATGAATGAATTATTTTGTAAATTGGGAAACAAACAACCAAGACAAAAGAAAACGACATTGACATTTCTAAGAGGTAGTGTAAGACCTCCTTAAATGGAATACGTCATCTACTCTCTTTCTCGCTATTGGATGTAAGACCATCATGACGTTGGCTTTCCTTTAGCAACCTTTCTTTGGATAGGATATAAGTCTCATACGCATTCCTATTCCAAAATCGACATTTTGACATTGACATTTCTAAGAGATAGTGTAAGACCTCCTTAAATAGAAGATGTCATCTACTCTCTTTCTCGTTATTGGATGTAAGACCATCATGAAATTGGCTTTCCTTTAGCAACCTTTCTTTGGATAGGATATAAGTCTCATACACATTCCTATTCCAAAATTGACATTTTAACATTGACATTTCTAAGAGATGGTGTAAGACCTCCTTAAATGGAAGATGACATCTATTCTCTTTCTCACTATTGGATGTAAGACCATCATGAAATTGACTTTTCTTTAGCAACCTTTCTTTGGATAGGATATACACATTCCTATTCTAAAATTGACATTTTTACATTGACTTTTCTAAGAGATAGTGTAAGACCTCCTTAAATGGAAGATGACATCTACTATTTTCGTCGCTATTGGATGTAAGACCATCATGAAATTGGCTTTCCTTTAGCAACATTTCTTTGGATAGGATATAAGTCTCATACGCATTCCTATTCCAAAATTGATATTTTGACATTGAAATTTCTAAGAGATAGTGTAAGACCTCCTTAAATGGAAGATGACATCTACTCTCTTTCTCGCTATTGGATGTAAGACCATCATGACATTGGCTTTCCTTTAGCAATCTCTCTTTGGATAGGATATAAGTCTCATACGCATTCCTATTCCAAAATTGACATTTTGACATTGACATTTCTAAAAAGTAGTGTAAGACCTCCTTAAATGGAAGACGACATCTAATCTCTTTCTCGCTATTGGATGTAAGACCATCAGACATTGGTTTTCCTTTAACAACATTTCTTTGGATAGGATATAAGTCTCAAACGCATTCCTATTCCGAAATCGACATTTTAACATCGACATTTCTAAGAGATAGTGTAAGACCTCCTTAAAAGGAAAATTGCATCTATTCTCTATCTCGCTATTAGACGTAAGACCATCATGACGTTGTCTTTCCTTTAGCAATCTTTCTTTGGATAGGATATAAGTCTCATACGCATTCCTATTCCAAAATCGACGTTTTGACATTGACACTTTTTTTAGAGAAAATTGAATATGACATTTGTTCTCTTTCCTCAATTGTCTACAATACATCGACAGTTCCAAAAAAGCCAAAACAAGGATTTTGAATTAAAAATGACAAACAACTTGTGATAATTAATATCTTTCTACCTGTAAAGGTCAAATCCTCAGCGGATACACTCTTCTTCTTGAGTTTGCCACTCTTTTCCGGTTATTGGATATAAGTCCTTTCACGACACGGAATATGGCATTCCTCGACTTGACACCGACATTTGACGTTCCCGAGAAATGGAATATGACATCCATTTTCTCTTCCCAGTTATCAAATGTAAGTCCTTTCCTGACACGGAAGTTATGGCATTCCTATAACTCGACATTGACATTTGACATTTTTGAGAAATAGAATACGACTCTTATAACTTTCGGATGAAAGTTCTTTTCCTGCCATGGAAATAATGACATTCCCATAATTTAACGTCTCGACATTTGATAGACATTTCAACATGTGACATATCGACCTTTCGACCTTTGACATATCGATAATTGTCATCAACATTTGAGATATCAATCTTTCGACATTTGACATATCAACATCTCGACATTTGACATTTGACATATCGACAATTGTTATCGACATTTGAGATATCGATCTTTCGACATTTAACATATCAACATTTCAACATATCAACAATCGTTATCAACATTTGACACATCTATATTTCGACCTTTGATATATCAATAATTATTATCGACTTCTGACATATCGACATTGCGACATTTGACATATCAACATTTGACACTCATCCTCTCATTTTCTATCGGAAGTAAGTCATTTCCTGACACGGAAATGACATTCTCTTATCACAACATCAACATTCGACATCTTGAGAAATGGAATATGACATCCATTTCTCTCTCCAGTTATTGGAATTAAGTCCTTTCCTAACACGAAAATCATGGCTTTCCTCTAACTAATATCGACATTTTGAGAATTAGAATATGACATCCATTTCTCTCTCCAGTTATTGGAAGTAAGTCCTTTCCTGACACGGAAATCATGGCTTTCCTCTAACTAACATAAACATTTTGAGAAATGGAAAATGACATCCATTTTCTCTCTCCGGTTATTGGATGTAAGTCCTTTCATGACAAGGAAATCATGGTATTCCTTTAACCAAATATCGACATTGACATTTTGAGAAATGAAATATGACATTCATTTTCTCTCTCCGGTTATTATATGTAAGTCCTTTCTTGACACGGAAATCACGACTTTCTTCTAACCAAATACCGACATTGACATTTTGAGAAATGAAATATGACATCCAATTTCTCTCTCCGGTTATTGGATGTAAGTCCTTTCCTGACACGGAAATCACAGCTTTCCTCTAACCAAATATCGACATTGACATTTCGAGAAATGGAATATGACATCTATTTTCTCTCTCCGGTTATTGGATGTAAGTCCTTTCCTGACACGGAAATCACGACTTTCTTCTAACCAAATACCGACATTGACATTTTGGGAAATGAAATATGACATCCATTTTCTCTCTCCGATTATTGGATGTAAATCCTTTCTTGACACGGAAATCACAGCTTTCCTCTAACCAAATATCGACATTGACTTTTCGAAAAATGGAAAATGACATCCATTTTCTCTCTCTGGTTGTTAGATATAAGTCCTTTCCTGACACAGAAATTATGGCTTTCCTCTAACCAAATATCGAGATTGACATTTCGAGAAATGGAAAATGACATCCATTTTCTCTCTCTGGTTATTAGATATAAGTCCTTTCCTGACACGTAAATTATGGCTTTCCTTTAACCAAATCTTGACATTGACATTTTGAGAAATGGAATATGACATTCATTTTCTCTCTCAGTAAATTCCTTTTAAGACAAGAGAAGGACGTTCCTTCTTAGAACCAATATATGAGACATCTGACATTCTCTAAGAACGGTATGACACCTACTCCTTTCTTTATTATCATTTCATCAGATCACTTCGATCAGCGCTTGATATGTGCGAATGCTTACGCGGTATTCTACACATATTGGGGGCCCTTTTGTTGACCTCATTTTTACAATGGGTCAATACCTTTTTATCCAAAAAGTCAACTTCCGTCAAAATGGTCAATCGAGACCCAATGTCCAATCTTGTTGACCCCACAGGTCAACCTTTTGACCCAAAATGACAATTTTTGTCAAAATGGTCAATCCTGACCCAATGACCAACCCTATTGATCCCATAGGTCAACCTTTTGACCCAAAATGATAATTTTGGTCAAAATGGTCAATCCATACCCAATGACCATCCCTATTGACCCCACAGGTCAACCTTCTTACCTAAAATGACAATTTTAGTCAAAATGGTCGATCTAGACCTTATGACAAACCCTGTTGACCCCATAGGTTAGCATTTTTACCTAAAATGACAATTTTGGTCAAAATGGTCGATCCTCACCCAATGACCAACCTTGTTGACCCCACAGGTCAAACTTTTGACCCAAAATGACAATTTTGGCCAAAATGGTGAATCCTGACATAATGACCAACCCTGTTGACCCCACAGGTCAACCTTTTGACCCAAAATGACAATTTTGGTCAAAATGGTCGATCTAGACCTTATGACAAACCGACCCCATAGGTCAACCTTTTTACCTAAAATGACAATTTTGGTCAAAATGGTCGATCCTGACCCAATGACCAACCCTGTTGACCCCACAGGTCAACCTTTTGGCCCAAAATGACAATTTTGGTCAAAATGGTCAATCCAGACCTTATGAACAATCCTGTTGACCCCACAAGTCAACTTTTTGATCTAAAATGATAATTTTGGTCAAAATAACCAATCAAGGTCTAATCACCAACCTTATTGACCTAATGGGTCAACACATGACCTAAAAAGTCAATTTTAGTTAAAATGATCAATTTTTGATCAAATAACCAATGACATGTTTAAAACCCCACAATGATAAAAATTAGTCAAATTAATTTAAAAAAAAAACTATTTTGATTAATTAAATTGACTAATAAATTGATTTTCAATATTTTAATTAATCAAATGACATGATTAATTAAAATGAAAATTAAATTAAAAGTTATAAAATGATAAAATTAATCAAATAATTGATTTCAAAATTATTTTGATTAATTAATTGGCTGATGAATTAATTTTAAAATTTTAATTAATAACCTAATTAATTAAAATGAAAAACTAAATTCAAAAGCCATAAAATCATAAAATCCACAAATTGATTAAAAATAATGGAATTAATCAAATAATTGATTACAAAATTATTTTTAATTAATTAATTGATCAATAATTTAATTTTCATATTTTAATTAATGACATAATTAATTAAAATGAAAATTAAATTGAAAACTCATGAAAAGAGACAAAAATCAATTTTAATGACATTGATATTAATCAAATATATAATTTGGAGTTATTTCCGATTAATTATTGATTAATAAAATAATTTCCAATATTTAAATAATGACATAATTAATTAAATATGGAAATTAAAATGAAAAGGGCATAAAATGGAATTTTAACCCATGAAACCATGATTTTCAAAATTTTAAATCTCTTTATTACATCATAAATGAACTCATCCATGGGTTATTCATGAGTCATTGGACTTATTAGGTGTAGGTTAACACATTAAAATAACCTATAACCTATCATTTTAACCATGGTTAAAGAAGGTAATCATGTGAGGAAATGAGGTGTCATTCTCTCATGAAATTAAAATTTGAGGTGGCTCATCCTCATGAACTCACAAATAAAAATTAGACACCAACTAAAAATTAGACACCAATTAACCATGGTTATAACCAAATTTTAAGATCTTTTCATGAGAAAAATATGTGTCACCCTCTCATCTAAACCTTAAATGACATGTTGGAAGGGGGAGGGCTCACTCTCATGATCCTTCACCTCTTAGACCGCCCAATGGAGAGGAGACAAGAGAAGAACTCATCCCACACCTTGGTTGAGAGCCATCATGGCTAAGGCTTGCATGAGATGAGTAAGAGGCTTGTGTGTTACCATTTCCTCAAATAGAGTAAATCACCTTGAATGCCATCTAGGGGAGGTGGATTCAACAAGATTTGCCCAACCAAATCCACCTCATAATGGACCCAATGGGGGCAAGACAAGAGCCCAACTCCAAATTCTCACCATAGTTAAACCTATGAGGTATAGGCTAGAAATATCATTACTCTAGCCTAAAAACTATCCTAAAATAATAATAGGAGAGTTAAAATCTTGCCCAAGTGTATTGAAACGAGTTAAAGCCAGCCATGAACTCCCCATGGCTATAAATAAGCCATACTTGAGCTTATGTGAAAAAAAAGAGAAGAGGAAAAAGAGGCCCATACCTTGCTCAAATCCTCTGACCCTCAACATGAAAAATCTTGCTTAGGACCTGACACGCCTAAAATATATATGCTTTTTGCTATATAATTTTACTCATTTTTTCATGATATTGCACTTTAAAGGAAGGTATTTTGTATGTTTTTTGGTTTTAGGTACAAGAAATGGTGATTGGAATAAAAGGAAGCAAAAACGGTGCAATTTGGAGCAAAAACGAGCAAGAAATGAAATTCTGCCCTGACACCTTTCGATAAGTCTTTTGATGCTTAATCTATTTTACACTTCTTGCATATTTTTGAATGAGATTACACTTTAAAGAAAGGTTGTTTTTATGCTTATTTTGTAGGGCTATCTGTTACGAACACAACGCAACTTAAATGGGGCGAAACGGAGTTGAAACGGAGCCAAACAGAGCAAAACCGTGGAGCCGCACAGCAGCCTGCTCGCCGACGGCGAGATTTACCCGAGAGCACCGAAATAAGCCCAAAAAGCTCGCCGACAGCGAGCTCGAACCCGCTGACGGCGGCCGGAAGCTTCTGGACCGACTTTTGGACGGTTATGGCCGAAATTCGACGCATCTGGACGCTTTTTCGAAGGGGTGCTTATGAAAACTCTTCAAACTTCATCCGTACTCTTTAAAATGGCGAATATGGGTTAGATTAGAGAGGAATTTTTAGAGAGAAATAATACAGGAAAGGAGAGAAAAACTTAGAGGAATGTTTAGGATTCTTAGATTAAGAGTAGAAATGTAGATTTCTACCCTTTTGGAGAGATTGGATAGGAGATTTTGAGAGAATTTGTAAGGGACTTCGCTAGCATTGCATGGATCGCCGGGAGACTTTATGGGAGAGATCTTCGTCTTTCTTTCAAGGGGAAAAAACTAAGTATTGTTCTTCATTATCTTATAATTTTGTAAACATTTATTTAGTGGATTTGCTTTGGTTACATGAGGTTTCCTTTGTGTTTTCTTCGTGCTTTGTGACATATCTCTCTTACTTAATCTTCTTCTTTGGAAATAGTGGCATGAGAAGATTATGCCATTATTTTCATTTTACTTTTCTTTTGTAATGAGTAGAAATCATGTTTAGGATTTTGTGATGCATGATAGAAGTGAATTTAATTATAAATGTGATGGTTTTTACTTGCACTTAATTTACATTGCAATAAGGGCCCATTGTAGTGTTAAAATTTGTTGTAATTGCATTGTACCGAAAGGGCGGTGTAATTCTCAACAAAGTGAAACCACATTCAAATTCCATGGATGGTGAAGTTCATGGAATTTGAATGCAAATAAATAGGGAAATATAATTATCGGGCGTAGAATTGGAGATTTTAGAGTGACAGGCTAAAATCATCAATTCGGTCGTATCGTTTGAGTCTTTGAAGTGTAGATGTTAGCCCTCGGGCGAGGGAACGTGGGAGCTCCGAAGTGGCAGCCGGTATCCTCCCGGCTGGCCGCGGATTCGGTAACCAAGCATAGGATTAGTCGATGTTCTTTATGCCGGACCAAAGGGTAAAGAATAGGATTGCTCCTATTTGGCACATACAATATTTAATGCATCTCAATCCTTTACATTATCTATTTCATTACATAAGAATAGTAGTTTTTAATATCTCAAAATTCTCCAAACCAACTCATCCAAAAAGGGTTATCTTTAGAATTATTATTTGCATTTAGTTATAGTTACTATTACATTTAACACTTGCATTTAGGAATAGTTACTAGATAAAACACAATTTTAATCGACATTCCAACCTAAGGAGTAATTGTAGTAGGCTAGAATTTGACTAAAGACATCTTACTTCACTTCCTCGTGGGATCGATACTTGGGGTTTTTAAAGAAAACTCTATATTACTTGAAACGATACGTATACTTGCGTAGTACCCTTAGTGTGTAAAATATTTTCTAATTTTTATATCATTTAAGAGTTTGCACACTAGCCGCTATTTATAAATCGAAGTCAAGTTTTTTGGACATCTTTTGGAAATTAATTTCTTGCGTAATTGCGGGTCGGGTCAAGTTTTTGGCGCCGTTGCCGGGGAAGCTTCGGTAAGAACTTTAGGAGAATTTTAGTTGAAATAATTAGGCTTAGACTTGGAAAACTGTAGTGTTGTAAAAACTATTTTTTTGTGAAAAGTGTGTTTATATGAAAAAGGTGTTGTTAAAAAACAAAAAAAAATGTTTATATAAAAAATAAGGTGTTCGTGAAAATGTTTTGTTGTGTTGAATATATTTCATCTGTTATTTGTTTAATTATTAATGTATTGTTTGATGTATTAAATATGCGAAACAAAGGATTTGCAGGAGTTGTACCTTATGATCCCGAGTTTGAAAAAAATAAAAAATTAAAAATACAGAAATGACTCGAAAAACTAGAAATGGAAATGGAAAACTTTCAAGATGATAACTTAGAAAATCATCATAAATCATTGAGGGATTACATAAATCCTACGACAGATGAAATTCACTCTAGTATACAAAACCACTGTCGTAGAAAGTGACTCATTTGAAATAAATCACGAGATTATCCAACTGGTGCAGAACAATCAATTTGGGGGAACTCCTTTGGAAGATCCCTATTTACACTTATCAAATTTTCTAGAACTTTGTGCTACATTTCGCTATAACGGTATGTCAGATGATGCTGTTAGACTAAGGCTTTTTCCTTTCTCTCTAAGGGATAATGCTAAAATGTGGTTATACTCATTAGCACATGGCTCTATTAAAAATTAGGAAGAGTTAACTCAAAAATTCCTAGCTAAGTATTTTCCACCTTCAAGGACTACTAAACTTAGAAACGATATTATCTCATTTTGTCAATATGAAGGGGAATCGATATACGAAGCACTGGGAAAGATTTAAGGAACTCCTAAGAAAGTGTCCACACCATGCTCTGCCCGATTGGTTAATCATTCAAACTTTTTACAATGGGTTAGTAGGATCCCTTAGGTCTATAATTGATGCTGCCGCTGGTGGATCATTAATGTCAAAATCATTTGATGAAGCATATGCATTAATTGAAGAAATGGCTACAAATGAATTTCAATGGCCCTCTACAAGGGTAAATCATAAAAATGTAGCTAGTATTTATGATACGGATACAATTACAATTCTAGCATCTTAGATTGCTGCAATATCAAGGAAGTTGGACCAATTTGGAATGAACCAACCTCAATTTACTTTTGTAAGTGAGGAAAGATCATTAGGGCATATAATTGATTCTAAATTATCATATGAGACTTTAAATACCATAAACAACCCATATTCTAACTTTTACAACCCGTGTTGGGAGAACCATCCTAAATTTAACTTGGAATCATACTACGTGATGGTGGAAACCAAAAATGGGAAAATAATCATGCGAATCCAAATGGAAGTTGGAATAATCAGGGGAACACAAACTATAGACTTTCATATCCACCGGACTCTAACAATGATCAACAATTTGAGGATAAGAAAATGTCTATGGAAGAAGTGGTATTGCAAATGGGAAACCAGTTGCAAAGTCAAAATGCTGCGATTAGAAACATAGAGAATCAACTGGGACAAATTGCTAATTCACTTAGCAATAGACAACAAGGAACACTTCTTAGCAACAATGAGATCAACCCTAAAGAGAACACTAATGAACAAATAGAAGCTGTCCAATTAAAATATGAAAGAGAGATAGAGGACGTGGTTAGAAAAGAAAAAGATGTTGTGAGAGAAACAAAGGAAACTAAAAGGCCTGAAGAACATGTTTCTAAGGATCTGGGAAAATTAATATCTCCAACTAAAATCAATTTGGAAAAACCACCACCTCCATTTCCTCAAGGACTTAGACAGCATGAATTGAATAAAAAATTTTCAGAGTTCATGAAAGTACTTAAGAAGTTAACGATAAATATTCCTTTCACAGAAGCTTTGAAACATATGCCAAGTTATGCAAAGTTTATAAAGGATATATTAAACAGGAAAAGAAAATTTGGGGATTACGAGACAGTTGCACTAAGTGAGGAGTGCAGCGCTATAGTTCAGAAAAATTTTCCTCGAAAACTTAAAAATCCTTGTAGCTTTACAATTCCTTGTGCAATTGGAAAAAGATTATGTGGAAAAGCTTTATGTGATTTAGGAGTAAGCATTAATTTGATACCTCTATCTATATTTAAAAGGTTAGGTTCAATCGATATTTCTCCCACTATTGTAACCCTTATGTTAGCCGATCGATCTATCATTTATCCAAAAGGAGTTATAGAAGACGTGCTTGTTAAAGTGGATAAATTTATCTTTCCTTTGGACTTTATTGTATTAGATATGGAGGAAGATAAAGAAATTCCAATTATTTTAGGGAGACCTTTCCTTATTACTCTGGACAAGCTATGATAGATGTGCAAAAAGGAGAGTTGACTATGAATATTAATGACCATGAAGTAACTTTTGATGTATTAAAGGCTATGAAATATCCAGCTGAGAGAAAAGATGATGATTATTTTTTTATGGATGAAATTGATTATCTAAGTAAAGACCATTTCCAAGAAAGTTTTGAGAGTAAGTTAAAAGATGAGATTGAAATAGATTTTCATGATGATTCGAAAACATTACTTAAAGAAGACTGTATGTATGTTCAAGAGAGGTGTGAAATGATGGACGCTACCAAAAATAGTAAACTTTTAATTCCATTTGTTGAAAAATCTCATGAACTTAAGATGGATGTACCCCAAACAAATTTAAAGCCTATCTACTTAGGGAATTCATCTACACCACCACTCTCTATATCTTCAGATTTGACTCAATTACAAAAAAAACCTGAATTGAATGATGAACGAGATAAAATTGTTGAACTAGGACTTGGAAGAGAATTTGAGGATAAATTTCAAAAGAACTTTGAGTTGAGAAAAGAGGATAAGGATATTGGAAGACCATTGGAAGAAATTCCTAAGGAATTAGAAAAACCTATTTCCTTAACTAAGATAGATCCTCAATCATTTTATAATTATAAAGGGGAAGAATTGGAACATAACTTGAATCAGAAGAGTAACATAGAAGAATTTGATCCTGAATCTGAATTATTTAAAGAGAATCTGATCCAAAATTTGGGAGATATTGAAGTATCTTATAAAGATCCATTTCTTATCAATTTCAAGGATGATATTAATATGCGGATTGAAAAAATCAATAGAAGAATATTGGATCTAGAAAGAAATATGAGGAACAATTATATAAATCAAACTGAAAAAAAAGTGCTGAATGAAAAATTAAAATTTGAGGATTTTATAGGAATCCCTGGATCTGGAAAGGATTGGGCGATTGATCGAGGATTACTTAAATGAAATTTTGATCCAGGAGGAATCATTTGTAGGGCTAATGACGTTAAACCAAGCGCTTTATGGGAGGGAACCCATAGTTATCAGTGTGTTTCGATTTAGTATGTTTTGAGAGTCATGATTGTTAGTGTTGTATGATGTTTGCTTTATAATGTATTGATAAGTTTGATTGATGATTGGTAGATGTTTAGATTGTTAGTAGTTTGATCTTTGTATGTCTTGATGGAGGTGATTCCTTAACTTCTTATTATAGTTTCATCTTAATTTGTTACTTCTTTTCTACAACTTTATTTTCATTAGGTAGGAGTCGCGAACCTATTTGATGAATACCATATGGATGATCTTACACTATCTTTATAAGCTGTTATAGGTGCTTAATTATAAGAATTAGATGATACTTGAGATTGGTGTCCGGAAACTAATTTATCAGGGATAATCTTATCTTTGAGATTATAATCTATAATATCATTTGAAAGTACCTAATTTACTAGTGTAGTGATTCCGTTAGAAATTGAAGATAACATAGTGAGATTGGATGAGTTAAAGGATGAAATATCCTCATTTATCATTTGTGTTTGTATTTATTATATGTGTGTTTATATTTGTGTTACAACTTTATTTAGGTCTTGAAGAACATTTTATATTCCCTTGCTGATACCTGCTATGCTAGTTAGACTTTGGTTTAGTTAATTTCATTCTGGCATGATAGTTTAGATTTACTTTCTACTGCATATTGTTCTGTCGTAATGAATACTTGCAAATGATTTTAATAGACATTTGTGGTAGATAAAATTTCTAAATTGTTTTCTTCCTGCTTATATTTTCTATACTGAATGCTATATATGTTAAAAATTAAGTTTGGGGGTAGGAAGAAAAATAAAATTTTAATGTGAAAATACTTCCTTTTAGTGTAATTTTATTACAAGCATGTTTTAGGCTAGATTTACTTTCTCCTACAGTCTTTCTATCCTGATTATGCATGATATGAATTTGATAAGATGTTGTAGTAGTAAGTATATTCAACCTTTACTTTTTCTTCCTGCTATATTTTATGGAATTAGTTGCAAAATATTTTAAAATTTAAGTTTGGGGGGAAGAAAAATATTAACTCTTATTTGTTCTCAATTATTATATTTTCAAAAATTATTAGCATAACTTCTGGCAATTGAACCTCGCTTGAGATAACTAAAACTTTTTATTTCAGTTGAATATTATGGAAGAATTGGATGAAAGTTTTTAGTAATAAAGGTTAATTTTATAAGGGTAAGATATTTGGTAGGAAAGAATTTGATTATAGTTAACTATTTAAAGTAAAGAAAACTGTATTTTTGAAATATTAAGAGACTTAAAGTATTATGTGTTAAGAAGAGATTGTGACTTTATGATGAATAATAAAGCTCATACATAATTATAAAGTAAGGATATGTTTTAAGTTTGAACTTTAGAAAGAGGAGAGTGAAGTTCAAAATCATTACAGGCTCTCCAGATACAGTAATCCTCATATAAAAAAAATAAAGAAAAAAAAAAGAGAGCGAAAGAAAAAAAAAGAAAAAAAAAAGAAAATAGAAAGAAAAATATTTATGAGGAGAAACTTGAGGAGATACCTAATCAAAAATTGGCTTCACTTGAGTCACTCTAAAGGGAGAACTTGATTTCATTTCTGAATTTATATTTAAAGTATTGGCCTACATTCTGATGAAGTTTACATGAACTTCTTTTTCACATAATCTTTCAAGGCATTCTTAATGTGACAAACTATGGTTTATCTTGAAATAAATAGAAGACTAGAACCCTTAGACTTGATTCTTTGAATATTCTTATACTTGTAGTGTGAACCTGAGTTACTGAATTTCTTTCTAAAAGTCTAACCAATATATTCTTTTAAATAAAAAATTTTAGTGTCTTACAGGTGAAAAGTACATTGCCTTAAGTTATATTTTATGTAGTAAAAGTGTTACTTGAGGACAAGTAACAGTTAAGTTTGGGGGATTTTGACACGCCTAAAATATATATGCTTTTTGCTATATCATTTTACTCATTTTTTTATGATATTGCACTTTAAAGGAATGTATTTTGTATGTTTTTTGGTTTTAGGTACAAGAAATGGTGATTGGAGCAAAAGAAAGCAAAAACGGTGCAATTTGGAGCAAAAACGAGCAAGAAATGAAATTACGCACGACACCTTTCGATAAGTCTTTTGATGCTTAATCTCTTTTACACTTATTGCATATTTTTGAATGAGATTACACTTTAAAGAAAGGTTGTTTTTATGCTTATTTTGTAGGGCTATACTGTTACGAACGCAACACAACTGAAATGGGGGCGAAACGGAGTTGAAACGGAGCCAAACGGAGCAAAACCGTGGAGCCGCGCAGCAGCCTGCTCGCCGACGGCGAGATTTACCCGAGAGCACCGAAATAAGCCCGAAAAGCTTGCCGACAGCGAGCTCGAACCCGTTGATGGCGGCCGAAAACTTCTGGACCGACTTTTGGGCGGTTATGGCCGAAATTCGACGTATCTGGACGCTTTTTCGAAGGGGTGCTTATGAAAACTCTTCAAACTTCATCCGTACTCTTTAAAATGGCGAATATGGGTTAGATTAGAGAGGAATTTTTAGAGAGAAACAATAGAGGAAAGGAGAGAAAAACTTAGAGGAATGTTTAGGATTCTTAGATTAAGAGTAGAAATGTAGATTTCTACCCTTTTGGAGAGATTGGATAGGAGATTTTGAGAGAATTTGTAAGGGACTTCGCTAGCATTGCATGGATCGCCGGGAGACTTTATGGGAGAGATCTTCGTCTTTCTTTCAAGGGGAAAAAGCTAAGTATTGTTCTTCATTATCTTATAATTTTGTAAACATTTATTTAGTGGATTTGCTTTGGTTACATGAGGTTTCCTTTTGTGTTTTCTTCGTGCTTTGTGACATATCTCTCTTACTTAATCTTCTTCTTTGGAAATAGTGGCATGAGAAGATTATGCCATTATTTTCATTTTACTTTTCTTTTGTAATGAGTAGAAATCATGTTTAGGATTTTGTGATGCATGATAGAAGTGAATTTAATTATAAATGTGATGGTTTTTACTTGCACTTAATTTACATTGTAATAAGGGTCCATTGTAGTGTTAAAATTCGTTGTAATTGCATTATCCCGAAAGGGCGGTGTAATTCTCAACAAAGTGAAACCACATTCAAATTCTATGGATGGTGAAGTTCATGGAAGTTGAATACATATAAATAGGGAAATATAATTATCGGGCGTAGAATTGGAGATTTTAGAGTGACAGGCTAAAATCCTCAATTCGGTCCTATCGTTTGGGTGCTGAAGTGTAGATGTTAGCCCTCAGGTGAGAGGAACGTGGGAGCTCCGAAGTGGCAGTCGGTATCCTCCCAGCCTAGTCGCAGATTCAGTAACCAAGCATAGGATTAGTCAATGTTCTTTATGCCTGGACCAAAGGGTAAAGAATAGAATTGCTCCTATTTGGCACATACAATATTTAATGCATCTCAATCCTTTACGTTATCTATTTCATTACATAAGAATAGTAGTTTTTAATATCTCAAAATTCTCCAAACCAACTCATCCAAAAAGGGTTATCTTTAGAATTATTATTTGCATTTAGTTATAGTTACTATTACATTTAACACTTGCATTTAGGAATAGTTACTAGATAAAACACAATTTTAATCGACATTCCAACCTAAGGAGTAATTGTAGTAGGCTAGAATTTGACTAAAGACATCTTACTTCACTTCCTCGTGGGATCGATACTGGGGTTTTTAAAGAAAACTCTATATTACTTGAAACGATACGTATACTTGCGTGGTACCCTTAGTGTGTAAAATATTTTCTAATTTTTATATCATTTAAGAGTTTGCACACTAGCCGCTATTTATAAATCAGGTCAAGTTTTTTGGCCATCTTTTGGAAATTAATTTACTGCGTAATTGCGGGTCGGGTCAGGACCCAAATAGCAAGACACAACTAAGATTTGACCAAATTGGCCACCCGATCGAGCCAATTTGATCAAACCGAGCCCAGATTTCAAAATAGCCACATTCTCAAAATTCTCTTCCAATGCTAGCTATAAAACCAAATTGGAGCAGCAAAGATCTTCTTTGGGAGTCCTAGAAGTCAGCCATAAGGTCTGATCAAGCTTGATACACTTGTGGCCAAGGTATGGATTTATTTTCTCTAAAATAATTCGTATTTTCAAAATATCATGGGTTAAACTAGCCCAGAAATTTATCATCACCATATATATACATTCTATACGTCCAGATGATTCCATAGGTTCAAAAATCACTTAAATTCGTTGAGAAATGAGTGAGATATTGAAGTTTGAAGTCTAACGGTCCGAAATTTTTCGAATTTTTGGGGCGATTTATCTCCGCCATCCGTTCCCGTGTTTTGGAACGGACGGCGCTGATCTACGGACCCGGTGTCCGCTGTTCTGCGTCGCGCACGGGATCATCCCGCCCATTCGACGCGTACGAGGACACGTGGCAGCGCGTGGGATTTTCTGGGTTAATTTAATTAAAAAAAACCTTAAAAACTTCAAAAATTCATATCTTTTGATCCAGAGGTCACAAAAATAAAACAAAAATACCTTTGGAAAGCACTTGAAGAGGAGAAAATTATGAGACCAAAATCATAATTTTATTCTCAGTATTTAATTTTTAATTAATTAAATACTCTCTGGACTATTTTAATTATTAAAAATTATTTACAAGTCAGAAAAATATGAAATTTTTAAGGAATGACCTTTATGTCCTTAGGCACATCTTCTGATTTTTCTAAGGCTAAGATAACTCTCTAGGATGTGATTTCCTAATTTCCATGATATTTTTTTTATTATTTTCAAAAATAATTACAAAATTAGGAAAATTGGAAAATTTAAATGCAAAATGATTGAGAACTTTAGGACAACAGAGCACAATCCTAAAACAACAATTCTCAAGTCATCAAATCAATCTAAAAGACATTTTGAAACAAGGTTAAGATTTATTAATTTTAAAATTAATAATTTAAAACCTCCTCTTCACATATTTAATCCATCTCATCATGGATTAAGCAAGTGATGAATCCAAACTCAAATGAATTCAAATCAAATAATAATTAGGTTTAAAGACAACTTAAACCTAGCTAAACCATTAAACCTTAGGGTTTAAGACAAAAATCAAACCTTTTAATTAAGTTTAAGGACATATTAAACTTAATTAACCAAAATTAAACATTTTAATTAAGTTTAAGGACATATTAAACTTAATTAACCAAAATCAAACATTTTAATTAATTTTAAGGACATATTAAACTTAATTAACAAAAATCAAACTCTTTAATTAAGTTTAAGGACATATTAGACTTAATTAATCAAAATCAAACCTTTTAATTTAGTTTAAGGACATATTAAACTTAATTAACAAAAATCAAATGTTTTAATTAAGTTTAAGGATATATTAGACTTAATTAATCAAAATCAAACTCTTTAATTAAGTTTAAGGACATATTAGACTTAATTAAACAAAATCAAACCTTTTAATTAAGTTTAAGGACATATTAAACTTAATTACCAAAATCAAACATTTTAATTAAGTTTAAGGACATATTAAACTTAATTATCAAAAATCAAACTCTTTAATTAAGTTTTATGACATATTAGACTTAATTGATCAAAATCAAACTCTTTAACTAAGTCTAAGGACATATAAATTTAATTAATCAAAATCAAACCTTTTAATTAAGTTTAAGGACATATTAAACTTAATTAACAAAAATTAAACATTTTAATTAAGTTTAAGGACATATTAAACTTAATTAACCAAAATAAAATCTTTAATTAAGTTTAAGGACATACTAAACTTAATTAACCCATTAAACCTTACCTAAATTAGGTTTAATACAAAAATCAAACCGTTTAATTAAGTTTAAGGACAAATTAAACTTAAATAACCAAAATTAAATCTTTAATTAAGTTTAAGGACATATTAAACTTAACTAACCCATTAAATCTTACCTAAATTAGGATTAATATAAAAATCAAACATTTTAATTAATTTTAAGGATATATTAAACTTAATTAACCAAAATTAAATGTTTAATTAAGTTTAAGGACATATTAGCCTTAATTAATCAAAATTAAACCTTTTAATTAAGTTTAAGGACATATTAAACTTACTTAACCAAAATCAAACATTTTAATTAAGTTTAAGGACATATTAAACTTAATTAACCAAAATCAAATCTTTAATTAAGTTTAAGGATATATTTAACTTAATTAACCCATTAAAACTTACCTAAATTAGGTTTAATACAAAAATCAAACCTTTTAATTAAGTTTAAGGATATATTAAACTTAATTAACCAAAATCAAACCTTTAGTTAAGTTTAAGGACATATAAACTTAATTAAACCATTAAACCTTAACTAACTAAGGTTTAGTCAAACATAAATCCTAATTAGGTCTAACCCATTAGACCTAATTAAACCAATAAATCTTAACTAACTAAGGTTTAATCAAACATAAACCCTAATTAAGTCTAACTCATTAGACCTAATTAAACCATTAAACCTTAACTAACTAAGGTTTAATCTAACATAAAACCTAATTAGGTCTAACCCATTAGACCTAATTAAACCATTAAACCTTAACTAACTAAGGTTTAATCAAACATAAACCCTAATTAGGTCTAACTCATTAGACCTAATTAAACCATTAAACCTTAACTAACTAAGGTTTAATCAAATATAAACCCTAATTAGGTCTAACCCATTAGACCTAATTAAACTATTAAACCTTAACTAACTAAGGTTTAATCAAACATAAACCCTAATTAGGTTTAACCCATTAGACCTAATTAAATCATTAAGCCTTAACTAACTAAGGTTTAACCAAACCCAAACATAACTTAAGTCTAACCCATTTTAGACTTAAGTTAAACCATACTTAGCTTCAACCCGACTTGAACCTAAGTCTAATCCAAACCTAACTTAAGTCTAACCCATATTAGACTTAAGTCAAACCATACTTAGGTTCAACCTGACATGAACCTAACCCAAAACTAACTTAAGTCTAACCCATATTAGACTTAAGTCAAACCAAACTTAGGTTCAACTAACTTGAACCCAACTTAAACTCAAACCTTAACTTAAGTTTAACCCGTATTAAACTTAAGTCGACCTTAAGTCTAGGTTCAACCTGACTTGAACCTAACTTAACCTAAACTCAAAATTTAACTTAAGTCTAACCCATATTAGACTTAAGTCAAACCAAACTTAGGTTCAACCTGACATGAACCTAACTCAAACTTAACTTAAGTCTAACCCATATTAGACTTAAGTCAAACTAAACTTAGGTTCAACCTGACATGAACGTAACTCAAACCTAACTTAAGTCTAACCCATATTAGACTTAAGTCAAACCAAACTTAGGTTCAACCTGACAAGAACCTAACTTAAACCTAACTTAAGTCTACCCCACATTAGACTTAAGTCAAACTATACTTAGGTTCAAACCTAACTTAAGACTAACCCACATTAGACTTAAGTCAAACTACACTTAGGTTCAAACCTAACTCAAACCTAACTTAAGTCTAACCCACATTAGACTTAAGTTAAATCATACTTAAGATTCAACCTGACATGAACTTAAGTCTAATCCAAATCCGACATAAACCTTAATTAAGTCTAATCCAAATCCGACATAAACCTTAATCAACTAAGGTTTTAATAAACACAAACCATGATTAAGTCTAATTCACTAAGACTTAATATCTAAACAAATCTCGGTTAAATCAAATTTTACTTGATTAAAACTTAAGCCTTGCCTAAAAAGGACTTAGATGGTCTGAAATTTTAATTAAGTCTAATTTATTAGATTTAATTAACCTTTAAGTATTATTTAAACAAGTCTTAAAACTTAATTAGGTCTATTCTGATTAAACCAAACCTTTTAACTTAAGTTCAAACAGACATGAAGTCAAGTTAATTAGATTCAATCAACATTGAATTTAACTTAAGTTCAACCGGACATGAACCCGAAGTTAATTCAATCAATATTGAATCTAACTTTAAACCTTTTAACTTAAGTTCAGACAGACATGAACTCAAGTTAATTAGATTCAATCAACATTGAATTTAACTTAGGTTTAACCAGACATGAACCCAAGTTAATTCAATCATTATTGAATCTAACTTTAAAACCTTTTAACTTAAGTTCAAACAGATATGAACTCAAGTTAATCTAATTCAATTTAAGTTCAAACAGACATGAACTAAAGTTAATCTAATTCAACTTAAGTGCAAACATACATGAACTCAAGATTTAAGTTTAAATTGATATAAAATTGACATTTTAAACCAAAATCGACATAATCGACATAAATTTGACATTTTAAACAAAAATCGACAAAAATGACATAAGTTCGACATTTCAAAAATAACTGACATAAAATCGACATTTTAAACCAAAATCGACATAATCGACATAAATTTGACATTTCAAACAAAAATAGACAAAACCGACATAAATTCGACATTTCAAACATAACTGACATAAAATCGACATTTTAAACCAAAATCAACATAAATTTGACATTTCAAACAAAAATCGACAAAACTGACATAAATTCGACATTTCAAACATAACTGACATAAAATCAACATTTTAAACCAAAATCGACATAACCGACATAAAATCGACATTTTAAACCAAAATCAATTTAAATTTGACATTTCAAACAAAAATCTACAAAGCCGACATAAATTCGACATTTCAAACGTAACTGACATAAGATCGACATTTTAAACAAAAATCGACAAAACCGACATAAATTCGACATTTCAAACATAACTGACATAAAATCGATATTTTAAACCAAAATCAACATAACCGACATAAAATCGACATTTTAAACAAAACTCAACATAATTCGACATTAATCAACATTCCAAACATAATCAAACATAATTTGATATTAACATTTCAAACATAATTTGACATTAACAGAGATTTTAAATCAAATTCAACAAACTCTGACATTAACCGATGTTAATTGACATTTCAAATGAAATTCAACAAACACCGACATTAAATGACATTAATCGACGTTTTGAACCAAACTCAATATAACTCAACATAAATTGATATAATTCGACATAAATCAACATAATCGAACTTAACACGGCATGAACTGACATAGTTCTTAAATTCGACCTGTATCAAATTTAACTTTACATACGACATCATAATTCTTAAGTTCGACCCACATCGAATTTAACTCAACATAAAATTAAACTCTCTTTACATAAAACCCAAAATCAAATCCAAATTGACAAAAATAATCCAAAATCCAATTTAAATCGACATAAATCTAAATCGACATCTCAACCACATTTGGACATACGACAACTTTGGATCAACAGACACTTTGACCAGGTAATCTAAATATCTTGATATGACATTGTTTCTAACTTTGTTTTCCTTGCAGGATGAAGACATGAAGTTTCGTTTAGATTTTCTTTGCATGTTATAGGGTGTGCTAACTCTGTTTTGCAGGACGTGGACGACGGAACATTGACAACAAAACTATGACTTTTAGGATAGTCACAAAACTTAAACTTTCAACAAACAACAAAACAAAAAAATGACATGACAACAAAGATAATTGAACTTTTAGGTTAGCCACGAAATCTAAAATAAAACGACAAAATCATTAACATTGACATCAACATACAACGACATTTCTATACCACAATAAAATGATGACATGACACTAAATCAAAACAAATATATGACAAAATGACATGACACCACAAAACTAAAATTTAAAATAAAAGGGAATCTTAAACAAAATAACAAAAAAAATAAATAATGATATCTTCTTGACATCATAGAAGATATCTCGTGACAATATCTTCTTATAGGAGATAAAATATCTCATGACAAATCGAGATATTAATCACGACATCTTATGACATTACGACATCACATTAAGACATGACATAAAATGACATGACATTATGATTCACATTAAGACATGATATAAAATGACATGACATTACGATATCACATTATGGCATGACATGACATATAAACTATGACATCCCGACATAACACATGACTTGACATGATACTAAACTAAAAAAAACTAAAATACACTTGACATGACACGACAAAATCATTGATATTGACATAGACATGATATCTAATATAAAACCGACAATTCCAAAACAAACGACAAATCAAAATAACAACAGCCAGACAAAATAATGATAAATCAAACGGAATGACAATAAAACATAAAGACGACAAAATGACCTTAAACAAGGATGAGATTAAAACTAACAAAACAAACATAAAACCAAACGACACGACAAGATAATATCATCATGACAATATAATGCTTGACAAAATGACACCACGACATCATGACATAACAAAACAATATTACAACAATAAAATGACATTACGACATGACATAAAACAACATGACGTACAAACTACGACATCCCGTCATAACCTATGACACGACATACAAAATGACAAAATGACATTACAACAACAAAACAAAACACAAAAAAGCAACGACATACACGTAACATAAACAAAACTTTCTGGTAGTATCAATTCTTCAGAAACGCACATCCACGACAACACTTACACTTTTTTGAGGATAAATGTTAACCTTAATTGGGAGTTTTACTAGGGAATATTAATTGCTCAGGATGTAATTAACTATAGGAGCTTGCTCCTATAGGAGATTAAAGAACTCAGGATAGGTATTTCACCTACAAGACCTCTCTGGTTACCCAAGATCTTCATATGATTTTCTTATATGAAAAACTTCAGTAATTACCCAATCTGAAGACTTGTTCTATGAGATTATCATTTGATCTCCTTTTCTCTCAATATCTATCATGATTAATCCTTCTTCAAATTCTCTAAAGACTTCTGACTATAAATCTAAGAAGGATAAGAATTAGGGTGATAGATAGAGAAAGAGAGTGGCGACTCCTTGACATTGACATGATACAGGAATTGACGGCGATGATATGGATCCATATAATTCGATCGCCATTAGTGGCTTGTCAAAGCTAACCAGTCTAGATCTAATAGATCCAACTGCTTTGCACCTATCTACAACTCCAATTGTGAGCGCTCTCATGTACCTACAACTTTACATGCACGTACCTAGGCCATGCTGGTCCTCGAGCGCCACTAGATATCATAGATTTAGGCTCCAAGCTGTGCTAGTATACTAGATCTCGTAGATCTAGCTCTAGGTGTGCATGCCTACATGTCCATGTGTGTGTACATGTCGAACACGGGCGCGCTCGCTTGCACCAACCTACCAAAATGTAGAATTTTGGGATTTTTTCTAATGTGAAGAGATTTTATTCATATTTTGGACCTATAATGACTTAAATAATTATAAATACATTTTTTATCATTAGGAGGAGACTTTTTGCCTAAGGGGTTGTGCCTCTAGGGCTTGGAAAGCCTTCTAAAACTCTTGGAGTTTTCTTCCTTTGGATAGCTTAGAAGAGTATGTTTACTTGTTCTCTTCTTATTTTTCATGGTTGTTTGAGAAGTTTTGTGATCTTATAAGAAGAGATTGAGTACATATGTATGAGAGAGACACAAATATTTGTATTGATTAGAGAGGACCGCGATGTATTGCAATGTCAGATTGGCTCTATTTTGTGATTTATTTACTTCTTAATTGTCTCCTTTTTATGCCCGCAATAAAAAAAAGTTTTTATTTTCTTTCATCATGCTCTGTAAATATTCTTGCTTTGTACTCTTTTGATGCAAGTCGTGCGGAATTCTTATGGTTTTCATGCTATAGATTTCTTGTTCCCTCAACACCTTTTTGAATCATAAATTTTTTATGTTTATTTGTTAATCTTCCAATCGTCATTTACTTTTTATTGGATGTCATAAGAAAGTTAAATGTCTGTGAACTATGATCTCAGCTCGTGGCATAGCGAAGTGAGTAGGTTAACCACAAAATCCTGCTAGAATAGACTTATTCTAGTAGGATTTTGCAACATATACAGGTGATTAAAAAAAGCCAGGAAAAAGCCACAGAGTTAAAATAAACTTAATTTTATGATTTTTAATGTTCTTTTCACGAAGGCATTGGCATAAGAGAAAAACATTCATACCTGATTTTCAATAATAGCATGGGTTCCGTAGGAAAACCTCAAGAAACAATTTGACTTAATTTTAGAAATAAAAATATTACATATCTAGAAAAACTCAACACTTTTTCCTACTATTTTTGTTTATTTCATGTTTAGGATTGTTAGATACCTCTCTTGAATTTGATTATTTCAAGTACACTTAGCGGTTCAAAAAACTAGAACTTTGCTTATTAGAAATATATTGACACTATCCTCGTATTATTACTTCACTCGTATACTTGCATGATTGACTAAACTACTTCGCAATAAGATTTCAGCCATCAACTAATGAATATGATGAATTCATCCCTCTGTGGTATTTGCGAGGAAAAAGATACTCGTGCACGTAAATAGAAAAAAATATTAGTAGTGAAGTACCTTAACTGGTACTTTTATTAGATGATACTTCTGTGATAAATGTATAAATATGGAATGATATAGATATATTATTGATATAGTAATATTCATTGAATAATATCATATTTTTTAAATATTAAGAATTTATATTGATTTATTAAAAAAGTTTAGTTAGCAGGCATATTATTTTATTTTCTCTTATATTACTGTATTTTATGAGTATTAGTATGAATGGTTTTTTTGCTCATGGTTATTTTAAACCAACTTTTTCAGGTCTTGACCTCACTTTTGTTAAGGTCTAGTCTTTCTTTTGAATATCCTAGGGTCTAGCCATAGGACTTCCTAGAGACTATCTTAGAAGGCGAGTGATGGGACCCTTCCCCCTTAAAAATTCAAAACACTTCCTTGCTTCACTTGGAGTTTCCAAATGCTTAAAGTCTAACATCTAAGTACTTAGGAATATGAGATAAAGCGTTAGGAAACTCAAGAGGAGCTCCATATAGGATGGTCAAGCCTTAAGGCTCACCTTGGGTAGTCTGGTCTGGGTCAGGCTCACACACACACACACACCCAAACTCTAACACTTATACTCACTGCCTCACAAACCTAAACCAAACATACTAAACTTCCTCACACTTGCCACCCCCTACTCTTTTGGAAACTCATGTGGGTGGTTCCTTAAGCCCTTAGCCCTAGGCTAGGGTTTGGGTTAGAACTAACACATGGAGGATCCAAAGTAGGACCTCTCTTGGTCCATGGCTTAAATAGGTTGAAATTCTCATTTAACCCCAATTTTACCAAAAAAAAACCAACTTTTGACCTTTCACCCCCAAAACTCCACCAAATTACCAAAATTGTCCTTAAACCCTAATTTTGACCAAAATCTAAAAATTGCCCAAATTATCTGATTTTCTTCAAAAATCATCCCAAAAAGTTCATCACCACCAAAATACCCAAAACAACTCAAATTTACTAAAATTCACAAAATACCCCCAAAATACCTAAAATGACCAAAATACCCCTGCAAATCCTAAAATTTCAAAGATTCCTAAAAATTCCAAAATCATCCCAAATGTCCCAAAAATAAATTAAAACAACTTTAATAGACCTAATTTGACCAAATTGACCCATTTTGACCAAAAGCCCCAAATTACCCCTTAAGGCCCAAATGCCCAAACCATATCCAATGTTCACCCAATTGATCTCAATCTCCCTCAATTTAAATCCCAAACTAAAATTCATCATCCTTTATCTCATCCTAAACCAAATCCATGCCCAATTCTACCAAATTTTAAACCTAATTTCAATCCAAATAAGAAATCCCCAATTTTGGCCATATGACCTAAATCCCCCAAATTGAACCTCTTAGCCAAATCAATTTCCTCAAATTCAAATTCTAAACTCTTTATAACATTCCTACACCCAAATTGATCTATAAATTAACCCACATTTGAGCTTAAACCTCACCCAAATCCAACATAAGACAAAATCCGCAAATTTGCCCCAAATGTGCCACATGCCCAAATTCTACCAAATTGAATCCCTAATCCCAAAATTTCCTCCCAAGTCTTGTTGAAAAAACTTTATGACATTTCCCAACATCAATTTGAACCACCAATTGAACCCTAGCCAAGCTCTAGCCTAACCTAAACCCAAGCCTACTACAAGTTAGCCCAAATTAACCAAATGACCAAATTCCTTCAAATTCACCTCCGAAATCAATTCAATACCACTCTAAATCTTTTCCAAACCCTTTATAAGAATAATACACACCATATAGAACAATCAATTTGATCAAACCCAATCCTAAACCCAACGTAGCCCAACATTGACCCAATTACCCAAATATGAACCAAAATGTGACCAAGCCAAGCTCACCACAACCCTTAAGTGAACCTTAGGGACTGGCCTAAGTCCACCTAGTCCAACCTAGTGGAGCCATGGACCAAAGGTCCCCTAAATTATGGGATTTTCTTTCTCAAATGCTTAAACCATATGGATCCTTGCCAAAACTCATCACCCATCAAATTTAATACCTGAATCACCTGACCGCTGGCTTACCTGACCTCTAGCCACCTCTCCTAGCCTGGCCGGCCGACCTAGTAGCCGGAGTACCTCAAAACAGAGAACCACTTCCTCCCCCTCAAACCAAAACTCACCCATTCTGGTTGTTCAGCTCTGATTGGTCACTGCAGCCGTTCAACACTTCACCTAAGCAGCTCAGTGCACCCATTTCAAAGCCCTGAACTCAACCCAATTGCCATGGCCATAAATAGAGCTCTCCATGGCCAAAAAGGGCGTTGCTGAAATTTTATGGGGTGACCATGTCCAACTGCTTCCAGAGCTTTCTCAAGACCTCCTGAGTGTAACCCAATCATTCTTCAGCCTTAACCCCCACTGCTTGAGTTTAATTTCTGAGCTTAAATTTTAGCCGAAAATAGGACAAACTTCCCCATAGCTTCACAGTGCATAAAATCACAAATTTAGTGACTCTACACCATCCCCAAACTGAAAGAAGAAGATCCCCCATAGAAGCCCCATCATAGAGCTGCCCTAACCCAGATTTTGATCAACACCTGAAACGGCCTTGATCAAATTTTATGTCTAGGAATGTAACCATAGCTTGAGAATTCATATGGGAGCTTTGTGGACCCTCCTAAAGCTTTTGCAACCATCTAATTGAGGCTTCCCCTCTCAAACAGAGGTATTGAACTTCACCTTCTTCCCAAGCTTATTTTGATTCTCCATTCATGTTAGGTTAATTCCAAGCTAGGTTAGCCGTATATATAAGTCCGTCTAGATTAGACAAGTCCATAAAAACAAACTCAAAGTGATTTGGTTGAGTCTAGCTTGAGATGTTAGGGTTATAAGTTGGAAGACTCTTGAGATGAACCGGTTGAAGATGATGAGCAGGCACCGTTGGATCGAGCATGTATTAAATGGATGGCCTGATTACGCTGGACAGAACCGTGGTGCATAAAGCACAGACGCGTGGTTGTTAAGTCAAAAGGCGGCGTCAAATGGCGGAGCGAGCTGTGGAGACTTTGAAGCAGCTGAGGATGACGTGACGACACATGTTTAAGTACGAAAATAGGTTATTTTTGAATTATTTAAATCAGTACACCTTTAAAAATATATAACTTGGTGTAGAAAAATTAGAAAAATAAAACAAAAATACCCTCTTACTTAGTGAAGAGAGGAGAAAAATGTGGAAGCGAATTGGTAGTCATTTGATGTATTTTATATTTTTAATTAATTAAATGCAGTATTTCATTTTTTAAATATATTTTGACATAGGTATTTCACCATGACATGAGCTTTACGGATTAAATTATTTTGTTTAAGTTATTGAATTGTCTTTGAAAATTCTCATTTTTTCATGTAAATAATTATATAAATTAAATTAAAACTAGAAAAATCACATTTTCTCCTATGATGTTCTAATTGGCTCATGAGTAGGGTAACATAAAAATTTTAAAGTCATTTGAGTTATATTTAATAAATTATGAGGTAATATGCCTTATAGGGGCATAATTGTAATTAAGGAATTTAAGCCTTAATTAATGTTTAGGCCTAATTAAAGGGAAATGGGTAATGAATGTTCATAATTAAAATATTTAGATGATTGAAATGTTAGGGATTCAAATGGTAGAAACTAGCCTCACATTTGTCACAGAAAAGATAAATTTATAATTTCTTTAATTATTTTAATTTTGAAGATAATCAAAATTAAATGATCCCAGGCATAGGGGTTTGACTTTGGAGGTTAATAATCCATCAATCTAGTACCCTTAGTTGGTATTTAATGATAAATTCAATACTTTGATAAGGATTAAGAATCATAATCACATAAGTTAACATTTCCCAAAATTTCAAATATACCAATTAATCTTAAGAGTTTAGTAGCGAGCTAGGCTTAATCAAATTTGACTAATATGAATTAGAAAAGATGATAAGATTAATTGTGAACATATTTAAAACACTACAAGCCTAATTTTAAAATTAAATTGACTAAAATTCTTAATAAATCAATTTGCCTCTAAGGGCCTTTACTCACATAATTTATAAATATAATTTCAGGTGATGATTACCCCACTTTTGGGATAATCAGAACATCAGTTCATTGAGCATAAGGGTGTGATAGAGATGAGTTGTCAAGAAATATAATAAGTTTGAATGAACTCGAGACTTTTCAAAGGATTGTGAGGTGTCTGAGGCCCGGCCCCTGGGTCTTTCTCATAACCTTTTGGATTTCTTTAAGGACGATTAAAATTATTATGCCTTGCTTGAGAAATTATCTATACATTTAAACAAATAAAACCCACCAAGTTATGATATAGGACTCGGTAGGCCCATAACGAATCTATCTATGGGCTTTCTCAGCTTTTCTCACAAGCATGTTTCAATTCTTGCAAAATTATATATACATTACAAGGCTAAACTTTCAGGTTAAAGAACGAGAATAAATGTCAGGTACACTTTCATTTTATTGCATTCCAATTTACTTTCATTTACTTTATTGTACTTTTTCAGCTTGGGAAATTGCATGTTAAACAACAAAGTCACCCTGCTTGTCAAAAATAAAACTTTTAGGATAGCCACAAAACTAAAACTAAAATTAAAATTCAAATAAAACAAGATTAAATTCACTGCCACAACAAAGTAAAATATAAGACAACTCAAAATTTAATCACAAACAAAATAAAATCACAAGTGAAACTAAATTAAACCGTATCTTTGGATGATCAGGAATAACTCAGATGAGGCAACCTACAGTTGCTAACGAGATTTCCCACAGTCTAAATGAAAGTACTAAATTCATTTAGTTGAATTTGGTAAATTCATCTGGACTAAGTGAATCCAAAGAAATGGTGGTACCGGAATGAGGGAACTATAGGATCCTCACTAGTGTCGCCTTAATCAACTTAAATGTTCCCTAATAAGACGTTAAGACATCTCAATTTAAACATTTCTAAAACACGACACTTCTCTCATCTCTTCAATTCGACACTTCTAAAACTAAACCTGCTACGACAAGGAGCTTGGAGCATACACAGTGGACAGCACAACCATCTTCAACAATAAAACTCCTTAGAAATAAACAACAAACCATAGGACTTCGAGGTAGTTTGCCTAGTGCAGCATAAATCCTCACTTTATCTCTTTAGACCTTTACACCCTGTGCAATATAAGCCCTAAACTAGTCTTAGGTTCCGAGGTTGTCATCCGATATGACATAAATCATCCTATCGTCTAGGCTATTCACATGATCGGTTACAAGTAAATGTAAGTCCTAAATAATAAAATTAGCAGGATGAAACATTAAATAAGTCCTTAAATTGAAGCCAAATAATAGGATAGTTTGGGAAATCACCAAGATTCTTTTGTGGAGCTGTGTTTTCCTTAGCTCTCTCTTCCTTTAGATTCCCATGATAACTATTCCAAAATTGAGTCACTCACCTATTGAATTTCCTATTATCACATTTTCTTGAATATCCTACCTTCTGAAAGTCATGAAAATAATATTTCTTTATCTAAATCTGGAGTTTTCTTATGTTACCTAGGTTATCTTAGATGTTATTAACTATAAGGGCTTACCCTTATAAGAAACCTAAAGACCCCAGATTAATATAAACCATATCTAGTTTATTTGTATTAGATAGGGGAAGTTGTCGGTCAACATAAATGGTTCACATACCACACGTATGTCATGGATTCTTTAATTTATTTAATCAAGCCTCACCACCAAGCAATGTATCCATTCTTTGGGATATATACATGGCTTGTGGTGAAGTGCTCGATTATTTAAACTATAGTATGTATGAAATTGGTTTGATTTCATATTTTAAAATTAAAATAATATTTTTCCAAAATCTATATTTACATAAATTAAAACCTCGAACATTTGGTGACCTACACAGGTTTAATTAACTGATTAAAAGATAAGCGATTGAAGTGAAAATATTTATAAAAGAAAGAGACAACCAATGACAAGATAAAGTTAAATATACTACCTTAATTTAATTTGATTAGTGGTACTTTCATTTGTTACATAGTAAATGATTATAGAAAACTTAGTTCTCACCATCTAACCTTCTATTTTCATCTTGATTAATGTTGACCTCACTTTTATTGAGGTCAAATCTTTCTTTAAGAATAACCTAGAGTCTAGCCATAGGACTCTCTTTGTGATTTTCTTTGAAGATTAGTAAGGGAACCCTACCACCCGAAGCGATTTCTCTTCTTTCATCGGAGATGTATATGATTTTGGGTTGGTTAATCTCAGGAGATGTTGTGGGTCTTGACTGTGATTGCCCTTGGTGTGTAGCCATGGCGGTCATGGCGACAGTCATTTCCTCCATTTTCTTATCCTAGCGGCTAATCTATTCATCTCTTGTCAGAATGGTCCTCTGAAGCTCATCTGCGGTGTTCTCCTCACTAGGAGCATCGTGCGCAGATGATGTGGACCGAGTTTCAACCATATTTACTTCCATGAATTCTTCGTCTGTGTAATCTGACAAGAAGTAATCCTCATCATCAATATACAAGCCTCGTTATTTGGCCAACTCAAAAATTTTTGCTCGAAACTTTCAAACTTTATCATCCACTGTTTTCTTCTTAGTCAATTTTAAATCTGTAGGCTTTCCTGCGCTGTCACTCTTCTCTGCAACTGATTCAGAAGCAATGACGGCAGTGGCAACGAGAATAGCAGTCTCATGATCCATTTTGCTGTCAACAGACTTTCAGAATGTACTGGTACAACACCTCTTATTAACCACACTTTCCTATTAAAAGTCAACGCCTTGAGACGAGGTTTCTCGGCGGGGACATCGGGATAACGAGGGGAAGTGTGCTCCCTAGTGTGTAGACCATGTACAAAAAAGAATTATCCTTTCTTGTTCTTACTGTTTCAGGGTTTCTTATGATTGTTGGCAATTGATACTCTCGGACCCAGACGGGACTTGACCGACTTGCTTATAGTAGTATCATCTGTAACATATGTATCAAAACGTTTTCCCAAACGGTGTTTTGGCGGAAATTTGGACAGGTCTTTCCATCTTTAGAATTTTATCCTTAATCAGGGGATATTGCACATCTCATCCTCTTGAGAAGCTTTGCGATAGAATAACCTTCTATTTCAAACAACCTTCGTTGAAGAGTGTGAGCTCGAGTGATAGGTGTTGGCTTCTTCCTCACCTTATCATGACTGTGTATTGTTGGAAGTGTAGTGGCAATCCTATGGAGGCTCTCATCTTCAGTAGTGCTAGCTAATGGGTAGAACCTGCTACCTCGAAGGAGAGGAGAGGTATACGGTAAACTGAGTTCCTTCTGTTGAGGTATGTCATCATTTACTGGTAGATTTACAACTTGTGTTCTGGCAACCCTACAAATCCTGCGGTTGCGGTCTCTTTTTTGAGATTTGGATGGAAGAGGAGGCCTATAACTGGAGCCAATCTTGAAGAATGATGGCGGGGCAAAAAATGTATCATCAAAATCATCTTCACGCAGAATTTCTTTCCCTTTAGGAGACGGGAAAGTAGGTGCAGTGACGGCAAAGCCGGTGGCAGTAGAGATGACAACTCTCCTCGGCACGGAGACGACTATCCTGACGGGGGTAGTGGTTATTTTCACCTTCTTAGCAGAAGGGAAATCTTCATGGGAGTTCATATTGAACTTAGCAGACAGTTCTTGAATTTCAGGTGTGGCAACTTTCATGACCACGAACGGGGCTTTTCCGAGCATGACTTCAAACTCACTGAAGCCGGTCCCGAACTGAATCATCTGCGCTTCAAGGTGGGCCTCGTGGGAGGACAGAAAGTTGCAGGAGAAAGTTAGAGTAGGGGTTGACATCTTTAACTCTCAAGAGAAGTATTCAAAAGGTTAATGAGGGCCAAAAATCTTATAATCATAGTGCAAACACTATAAAAAAGGTTATTCTGTGGACTGGGGAAAATTTTATTTCATTTTGATATATTATTCTCTTTTTATTTCAATTTTTAGGTTTTCATATTTTTGTTAAAAGGAATCTTAAGATTAAAGGAAGAGTGGGTTAATCTACTGAAGACATGATTGAACCCGAGAGATACAAAAGGAGGTGAAGTACGGGACCCTGTCGGAGATCCCTTTCACAACGCAGATTGCCCTAGCAAAATTTGCTCACTGACACACCTATTGGGGGTCCGACCCCACAAGATCAAAAGGAAAACCTAAAGATTCCTGAACCCTTCTGCTTAGAAGTGACCAAACAGACAGTCCTGAAATCCAGAGGAGTTGATCATACTTTCCCAAGAAGGAAAGGGGTGAAGTATGTCAATGGAAGAATGGTAATCTGGCTAATAAGGGACATGAGCACATTACCGATATATGAATGTAGCATTTCTTGATCTTAATGATGAGAGAAACTCATCCCCAATGGAGTCGCCAGAAAACTGTCCGCCGATAAAATCTTCGTTTAGTGTGAGGTTGATATTTTTGAAAAGGTTTAAAATATTGTTTCATAAATAGAATAGAAATTTGATTTAATTTAACATATATATTGATTTTTTGAAAATAATCTTATTATTTTGGTGGATGTGAAATCAAACTAATTTCATACAAACTTTAGTTTAAATAATTAAGCGCTTCATCACAAGACATGTATCTATCCCGAAGAATAGATACATGACTTAGGATGAGGCTTGATAAAACAAACTAAATAATTCATGATATCTGTTTTATCTGTGAACCATTTTGACCGATAATTTCCCCTATCTAATATGAAGGAATTAGATAGGGTTTATATTAATCGGGGTCTTTAAGTTTCCTATAAGGGTAAGCCCCTATAGTTAATTACATCTTAGATAACCGAAGTCACCTAAAAAAACTCTTGATATAGATCAAGAAATACTTATATTAATGACTTTCAAGAGTAAGGTTTTCAAAGAAAATGTGATGGTTGGAAACTCAATAGGTGAATAGCTGAAGTTGTGGAACATTTCATTTTATCAGAATTCAAAGGAGAGAAGGCTACGGGAAGAACATAGATTTAAGAATAGTCTTGATGTCTTCCCAAACTATCCTATGGTTTGGTTTTGATTTATGGTATTTATTTGGTGTTTCATCCTGTCAATTTTGTTATTTAAAACTTACATTCACTTGATACCGATCATGTGAATGGTCTGGAAGATAGGAGGATTTATGTCATACCTGATGACAACCTCGGAATCCTAAGATGAATTAGGGCTTACGTTCCACAACATAGTTATGCAAGAGCCTAAAGAAAAGGTGAAGATTTATGCTGCACTAAGTGGGCTACCTCGAATTCCTATGGCTTGTTGTTTAAACTAAGGAATGGTTTTACTGATCTTGACAAATTTTGCTGTTGAAAATAGCCTTACTGCCCACTATGCATGCTCCAAGCTCCTCGTCATACCAGGTTTATTTTAAAGAAGTGTGAATTGAGGATAAAAGAGAAGCATCATGTTTTGGAAAATTTTAAATTGAGGTGCCTTAATATTTTATTAGGGTAACATTAAAGTTGATTATAACAACACCAATTAAGATCTCACGGTTCCATCATCCCAGAATCGCTATTTTCATCGGATTCACTTAGTCTAAATGAATTTACTAAACTCAACTTAATGAGTTCCATACTTTCATTTAGACCGTGGGAAACCCCGTTAGCAATACGTAGGTTACCTCCTCTAAAGAATTCCCGATCATCCAACTAGACGTTTTAATTTAGTTGCAACTGTGGTTTTTTATTTTGTTTGTGATTAAATTTTGACTTATTTTATATTTTGAATATTGTGGCTGTGAATTTTATCTTATTTTGACTTTTAATTTTTTATTTTGGTCTCAATTTTGTGGCTATGCTAAAATTTTCCAATTTTCATGCAGGGTGGCATTGTTGTTTAGCATGCAAATTTGCAAGAAAAGAAAGTACAGTAGAGTGTAGGTAAGTAAATTGCATTAAAATAATATCATACCTGGTAGGTCTTCCCGTCATCTCCACCTGAAATTTTAGTATTCTTGCAATAAAAATTTATAATTTGTAGAGAATTAAAACCTATGGATATGTTTGCATAAACTTACAAAGTCCTAGGTCATAACCTGATGAATTCTATTCATTTTGAGAGATATTTTTCATTTAATAGATATGATAGGTATAGTAGTCTTACAAGATGTCCAGAAGATTTGTTAAATGATCTAGAGGAAACCCGGATATTCCACAATACTTTTGAGCTTCCTTGAGGTCCTTTTAAACTTATCATAGTCATTAAGTGATTTATCAGTCTCATACCCTTATGCTCAGCGAGCCAATGTTTAGTCATCCCGAAAAGAGGGGGTAATTATCATTTGGTGCTTTACTTAGGAATTATGTGAGTGGGCCTTTAGAGGCAAAATTTAACTTATGGAAGAATTTATCAAATTTCAATGGGCTCGTAATATTTCAAAAGGTAGTTTAAGATTAGTTAGGTTTTCATTTCTAATTCTTGTTAGTTAATTCTTTCGATTAAGCCTAGCTCACTACAAAGCATTTAAGATTTTAGTGGGTATTTTCATGTCTTTAGAAAAGGAAATTTTATGAATTTAATAATTATGATCCTTATCATAATATTGATTTATCATTTAGACATTAAATGAAGGGGTATTAGATAGTTGAATATTAACTTCTAAAATCAACCCCTAACTTTACTCTTTTTAATTTGATTTTTCTTCCAAATTATGATAATTAAGGAAATTTAAATATTTAATTTTGATGTCAAGAAATTGCAATGGGTTTCTACCATTTGTTCATTAATATTTCAATCATCCAACATGATAATTAAGGCCATTTATTGCGCTTTTCCCATTTTGATTTAGCCAAAATATTGATTAAGGTTAAATTTCCAAAATTACAATTTTACCCCTAAAGCCCTTTATCACTTCATAATTCATTAAATTTAGCTTAAATGATCTTAAAACTTTTATGTGACCCCACTTATTGGTTAATTAAAACATTAAAGGAGAAAATTAGATTTTCCAAATTTTGATTTAATTTATATATTTATTTTCATGCAATAATAAGGATTTTCAATGAAAATTAAATAACTTGTCCAAAAAAAAACATATGACTTTGAATTTTTTATTGGAGGTAGACCTAGAACAGAGAGCCACTTGGACCAAAATTCATGATTTTTTGAGTTTTAATTTAATTATCAGAATTATTTTAATTTATGGAGTTTTAATTAATTACAAATATTTTAAGAGTTAAAGATTCAATTTTAGATTTTTCTTAAGTCCCTCCGAGGTCAAGGAACCCAGAGAAACAATTTTTATATTTTTTCAATTTTTATTTTAATTATTAGAATTATTTTTAGTGGCAAATTAAGGAAATTCATTTTTACCCTTAAAAAAATTTAATTAAGCCTTTAAAAATTAATATTTTGATTTTGAGGCTTATGAAAATTATGGGGATGGTCCCTAAGTGATTAGGAGACCAAATGTGACAATTTAGTGATTTTTAATATGTTTGTGATTTCAATTATTTTTAATTATTTAAATATTTAAAATATGATTAAAAATGAAAATTTTGTAGAAATCCCAATTTTATTTTTAGAAAAATCCTTTGATCACATAGAACTCCCAAAAACGATTTTACAAAATTTTGAGTTATATTTTAATTATTAAAATTAGTTTAATATTCAAAATTATCATTTCACTTAGAAAATTCGTTTAAGTGACTAAATAAATTCCAAACGCCATGAAATTTTTATAGAGAGTTCTCTGACCTTTAAAATACAGTGGAGAATTGTTTTTGGGTTATTTCATATTTAATAAGCTCAAATTAATTTAAATTCAGTTTTAAACTAAGTTGATAATTAGGTCATTTCTTAATGATTTAACCCATTAAAATTTTATCCTAGGGTCCTCTAGTCATAGGAAACATACCATAATTTTTTTGGGTTTTTATAACCACCATGCTAATTTTTGGAATTAATTTATGAAAACAAATGCAAAAAAATTAGAAAATATAGAACTCTTCATAGAGGTCTCCTCTGACCTTGGAAAAATCAGGGAAGATCCCCCATGACAGAGGCTACAACATGTTAGAATGGCAAGCCATGGTGAAATGTTTATATGTATGGAGAATTAAAAGACTATAAAGAGTATTTAATTAATTAAAAATCATACATGCATCAAATAAATTTCAAACCATTTCCACATTATTCTCCACTGTTCACTGAGCAAGAGGGTACTTTTCTTTTATTTTTATGATTTTTTTAGGCCAAGATATGAATTTTTCAAATTCAGATAATTTAAATAAATCATAAATTCCATATTTTCCTACTTAACCAGCTCAGCACTGCGTCAACCTACGACGGATCGAAGCCCCACACGGCGCGCTACTATTCGATGTCACCAGTTGACTGGGATGCCACGCAGCTCGCGGTTCAGTTCATCTCCTCGTCCGGCGCGATCAGAGTTGTCCAACGAAAACACGCGCGATCCAATGGTTACTCGTCTTCGTCCCCCTCTGGTGTGAACCCGTGACTGTCCACACTAAATCCCTAATTTCTCAGCCTAAACTCAACTAAATCACTTCAAGTTTGATCCTATGGACTAGTCTAAGCATGGCAAAAATATCCATACAACTAATCATGATTTAAATTAACTCTAATTACATGGAGAATTCAGAGAAGCTCGGGAGGAAGGAGGGGTCAATACCTTGGCTCTGAGAAGTGAGGCTTTGATAAGAGATTCTCTACACCTTTGTTGGAGTCCCAGAAGCTCACGAATGAGGCCTCTTTCCCTGGTGAATTGCCTAGGTATGAAAGTGACCAGACCCAATTTGGATCTTTGATGAAAGTCCCTGTTGGAGTGGCCTGGCGATGGGGCTTTCAGTGGGGAACTTATTCTCTTGCTGTGGGGATGGTATGGGTGAGTTTAATTTGAGTTTGGTGGAGTTTTAGGAGATGTCCTGTTTTAGGCTCAACTTTAAGCTCAGAAATTGAGCTCAGACAGAGGATTTGGGGGCTGGAACATGGTCGGGTTGGCTTCTCTATGCTGTGGGAAGGTTTTGGAGTGATTTTGGCAGAGTTTTGTTAAGGTCTGGTTCAGCCTGGCTTAAATAGCCATGGCTGGGGTGGCTGTCAGGGCTTTAATTTAGGTGCAAAGAGCTGCCTAGGTGGAGTGCAGAGGAACTCCAATGGAAATTTTAGGCTGACTTAGCCATAAGGTGGAGTTTGGGTTTGGCCAAGTGGAAGGTGGCTCTCTGTTTGGGCTCCTTCAGTGACTAGGTCGGCTGGCCAGGCTAGGGGAGGTGACCAGTGGGTCAGGTGAGCTAGTGGGCAGGCCATCATGGGGTGAGCTTAAGTGGTTAATGCATTATGGCAAATCCCCCCTAGGTTTAACCATTTAAGGGAGGAAATCTCCTAATTTGGGAAGCCTTTGGTCCATGGCTCCACTAGGGTGGGTTAGGTGGGTCTAGCTCAGTCCCTAGGGTTAACTTTGTGGCTATGGAGGAGTTGGTTTGGTCACATTTGGTTTAATTTGATTAAATTGGGCCATTGGTTCATTTGGGTCACTTTACGTTCACATTGGGCTAAATTGGGTTTGTGCTTGGGTTAAGCTCAAATGATTGAGCAATATGGTGTATATGATTGTCATAAAAGGTTTAGAGAAGGATTGGGGTGGTTTTGGATTGGTTTGAGAGGTGAATTTGGCTTGATTTGGGATTTTGGTCAATTTGAGTCAATTTGGGTTTAGGTTAGGCTAGAGTTGGGTCCAAGGCCAATTTAAGGTTCCAAATGGTCTAAGGGAATGTCATAAAAAGTTTCCAACATTAATTGGGTGGAAATTTTGGGAGTAGGGCAATCAATTTGAGACATTTTGGGCATATGACATGTTTGGGTCAAAATTTAGGGTTTTGGATTTTAAGTGGGTTAGGGTGAGACTTGCGCTCAAATTGGGGGAAATTTATGGTTCAATTCAGTTTAGGGGAGTGTCATAGGAAGTTTATAATTCAAATTGAGGAGAAATTGATTGCTGTTAGGTAACTTTGGGGGATTTGGGTCCCTTAGGTAAAATTGGAGATTTCGGATTTTAAGTGGAATTGAACTCAAATGTGGATCAATATGAGCTTGGATTTGGTTTAGATTGGCATTGGAGATGTTGAAATAAAGTTTGGAATTGAAATTGGGCAAGATTAGGATCAATTGGGTAGACATTGGGTTTAATTTGGGCACATTTGGGTTAAATGGGTCAACTTGGGGCTTTTAGTTAAATTGGGCTAAATTGGCCAAATTGGGTCATGTGGTAGTTGAAAGAAATGAAATTGGGAATATTTGGGAGGTTTTGGGAATTTATGGGAATTTTTAGAATTTTGGGCTAAGAGGGGCATTTTGGTCATTTTGGGGATTTTTGGGAAATTTGGCAATTTTGGGTAATTTTGGTTAATTTGAGTGGTAGGGAGTATTTTGGAATGATTTTTGAAGAAAAATGGTTAATTTGGGTGATTTTACAAATTTTGGGGATTTTAGGGTTTTGGGGGTATTTTGGGTATTTAGGGTATTTTGGGGTAAAGGGGTTAGAAATTTGAAATCTTTCAGAAAATTAGGATTAGTTGAATTTGGGCGATATGACATTATTTAGGTTGAGCCATGGACCAAGGGTCACCCTCATTTGGTCCTCTATTTATTGGTACTAACCAAACCCTAGCTTGAGGCTAAGGGCTTGGGAAAACCACTTACATGAGTTTCCAAAAAGTTAGGGGATCAAAGGTGATGTTCCTTGTTTAGGGTTGTGAGTGTGTAGTGTAAGTGAGGTGTAAGCTTCCCCCGCCCCTCCCCAGGGTAGATCCTAAGGTCTGACTACTTATAGGAGACATCCCTTGGGCTTCCTTATGCTTGGTCTTTTCCTCCCAAAAGCTGGAGGTTGGGCCTTAAGCATATAAAAACTCCCAGTGAAGTGAGAAAAGTTTGAATTTCTATAGGGAGGGGTTCCATGACTAGTCTTCTAAGAAATTCACCAGGAGAGTCCAATGGCTAGACCCTAGGCTATTCTATAGCCAGACTAGACCTTAACCAAAAGTGAGGTCAACATCCCTTAATTACTCTCAATCTCCACCAAACTGATCCCAATTTCACCCAATTTCAATGCTAAACCAAAATTAACCATATCTAAACCAAATTGAAACCAAATTCAAGCCCAATTAAACCCAACATCAAGCCTAATTGCAAACCTATATTAAAACCCCACCCCCATTTTTGCCCCAAAATTTAAATGTCCCAAAATTAAACTTCGTAATTCCATAATTTTCACACAATTGATATCCAAAACTCTTATGAAAATCTCTTGAACCAATTTAAACCATCAATTGATCCAAACTGAACCCAATTAAAATTCAAGTCTAGCCTAAAATGCCCCAAAATTGACCATGAGCCAAATCCCACCAAATTCAACCTTTTAATCAAATCAAAACTACCCAATTCCTTTTCAAAGCTCCTCATGCTAATTACCCAAGTAAATTTGATCAATCAATTAACCTAAGTCCAAACCAAAACACCAATATTGAGCCCAAACCCCAACTTCGACCAAGTCCATTAAAATTGACCAAACCATAGTCATCACAACCACCATTTGAGCCTTAGGAACCAACCAAGATTTACCTAGCCCAACCTTCATGAGCCATGGACCAAGTGTCCCATGAATTAGGGGTTCTCTTCCCATATTTGGCTAAACCAAATATATCTTTGCCACCAGCCATAAAGTCATCAAGCCATCCAACTAATCACCATTAAGAGTTCCTCTAGCCTACCTTACCTAGTTAGTCACCAGCCCTGGCCTGGTCGCCTAGCCTACTCATCAGAAAACCCAAAACCAAGAGAGTCATCCCCACCATATGAACCCAATTCCACCCACCCAATGTGGCTAGCTCTCATTAGTAAGTTGCGTCGTTCATCCCTCCACATAATCAGCTGATTGTGCCCATTAGCCAGCCCTGGTGGCCACCATGGCCATGTTTATTTAAACTCCACAATCTCACGACTAAGTAAGAAGAGTGCACTGAACTTTGGGGAAACTCTTCCAAATTGCTTCCAGAGCTTCTCCAAGACTTCCTTAGTCCATTCTTATTATCCTCAGCCACCCATAGCCACTGCCTGAGCTCAATTATAGAGCCCAACTCTAAGGCATTTTTTGTCACTCCACCAGACTTGTCAATGGTCCCAATTGAACTGCTCTTCACCATCTCCAAACAAAACAAAGAAGATCCCCACTGAAATCCCCATCTCCAGAGCTCTCTGCACCTGAGTTCCACATAGGCCGCACTACCTGTTGAAGGAAGTCTTACACAGACCTTTCACCATAGCAAAGTGACACATCTTGGAGGTTTCCGGACTCCACTGAAGTTTCTGCAAGCATCCAATTGAGTTCACACCTCTTGGACAAAGTTATACATCAATAAATCCCAAACCGAGCTCGATCTGAGACTTTGTGAAGAAAAGTTGTATTTTATATGTATGTAGCTATATAGATGTGTTCATTTGAACTAGATGAAAGTGTAGGAACAAACCCCATGTGTTTTGGTTGAGTGTAGAGAGAGATCTTAAGCCTAGAAGCTGGATGGGTCTCTGTGCACACCAGTTGGGGACGAAGAAGGAGAGCCGTTGGATCGCACGTGTATCAGATGGTGGGCTGGGATCGCACCAAATGAAGGAATTGAACATAAAGAGTGGTCTGAGTTAGCGACTATGTGGATGGAAGCTTCAAATGACGGAGCACCACGTAGCAGTTCAGAGCGCAAAGCATTGTCTTACACTCTTATACCAAATATCTTAACTTTAGAGTCAAAATTTATTACGAAAAACATTTTACTTAAGTCTACTATTAACATTCATAAAAGCAAAAATACAGCTATCTAAAGTTGATCTCTAATACCAAAGATCATGTTAAAATAATTTTGAAAATATAGTTCATTAAGGACAAATAAAGTTTAGTTTCTTCTCTTTTTTAAAAAGAAATTCTTCTTTCTAACCCAAACTTAAGTTTTTAAAAGGTATATCATTTAGTACATAAATATAGGCAGAATGAAAACATTAAATGCATTTAAAAGTACTAACCTGTTGCTCTGAGACTTTGAATTTTGAAATTGAACTATGCAGGTACCAATAAACAAAGCATATATATAGCAGCGAATAAATTAAATAAAAAATATTACATAAGGGATTTACTGTTTAAAAGAAAGTGCTAAACATTAACAAAAATGTTAAAGAAATAAACTAACAAAAACTAAACTTACAATTAACTAGTTCAATAAAGAATACACTACACATTACTTTAAATAAACAACAAGCTAACAAAAACATAAGAAATACAGGCAAATAACAATCAATAGAGACAACTACCACCTAAATACTAAACGTCATCCTCATTAACATCTTTATCTTCATCTTCTTCTTTATCGTATTCCCACCCTTCTATATTCTCCTCATCATCATCATTCATATAGGGTTTAAAACTAGGGCAGGTAGGAATTCCATAGAATGATCTCCCTTAAGATATCTTGTCTGAGCATCAAACTAAGCAATATCAAACTCTACTCTTCTCTGCGTGTAGGAATCATTATGAGAATTTCTAGCTTCTGTAGTGTCACTATATCTCCTTGTCGTATCATTATCTGATCCATAATATCCTGTAGGTAAATGGACTAGAAGTGGAAGGTTTAGAAGCTGATGTTAAGGGTATATCTTTACTTCCACTTCCAGTACTCCATCCAGCATGTGCCTCACAAGTGCACACACTTGGCATATTGATGGACTTAAGGAGTTGAATTAATTCCTCTGAGCCATCAAACTCTAGTCTGATTGTTTACATAAAGTAAAAATCAGAGTAGGGTATCCTAAGCCACCAGTAGTACATCCCTTAGTGTAGGTGTGTGCATTATTGTAAATAAGAGAGCTGATATCTATTCTCTTTCTTTGATGAATACAGTAATTTAAAATGGCTCTATCCTTAGTTACTACATTCAAATGATCTGTAGGAAGCAAAAGAGCATAATTAAAATAATGTCAAGCTTTAGATTGAGCAATAAGCATAGATGTGGCAAAATTGACCTTGATATTATTTTTAATCTTCCATACTCCTCTGCCTTAAGCCAGAAATCCCATAACTTCATCCAACATCAACTCAGACACTTAAAAGGATGCATTTTCACAATGATCTTCATTCCTCAACTGATACAAAGAATTGATTCTAGCAAGAGTTAAATCCTCAAATTTACCTCTCACATAGATTAGGTCATCTGTAGCATCTCAGAGGTTTGCATAAAACTCTCGAACAATATTGATAATTGCTAGATCAGTAAAGTAGTAGAAAATCTCCCATTGTCTTGCCTCAATCAATCCTTGAATCGCTCCTCTTGGGTTGAAAAATGCTCGCTCTTGATTCAAATTTTTCTTTACAAAATGTGAGTTGTAGTGATACTATACTTTAAGATTGACGAATCTATACTCGTCGAAGTCAAATCTTTCCAAAGTTTTCTTCTTTTAATGAGTCATAAAATCTAAAAAAAAGTTCAAAATATCCAATAAATACCAAATATTGATAAAGTAAACTCCTAAAATCAAAATCATGGCTAACAAGCTTCACATCATGAATTTTTCTTCTCTATTTTCCAATATTTCTCATTTTTGGTTTTTTTACAATGTAGGAAAATGCCATGGTGAAAATAAAAAATTTCTAGGTTAGATTAAAGCTCTTATCGAGAGAAGATAAAATTTTAAGTTTTCAAGCCCTCAAATCCTCTCAAATCATAGTATTTTGATCCCTAGGTTGAGTTTCAGACCAAGCTTGTGAGGAAGATGAAGTTCGAAGTGTATGAATGGAGGAACAGTGGCTTTTTTTGTGATTTTTAATGATGATTGTGTTTTTTGTAATTCTGGCACCGTTCGTCGCTGATTCTGGCGTTTGTGCGAAAAAAAATCAGGTTTAGATTTTCACAAAAAATTTTGCACAATAAACCATGTCAAGCTTTATTTAGCCCAAATTTACTTTAATTTTTAATTTTAAGTAATTTCCAACAATTAATTTTTCACAAAAAAACTAAAAAACTTATATATATATATATATATATATATATATATATATATATATATATATATATATATATCCAAATACATATAAACAAACATTTCTATCGCAACATATGAATCAGCGTCACTAATCAACCAACAACTCGACGCTGAAAACAAGAAATCAAAATAAAATATTAAATCTAAGCAATTCAATGCAATTAAGTATAAAACATAAAAATAAACATACAACAAAGAACATCTCGATCAATCTTCAGCACTTCAAGTCCATTACACACCTTCAATTTCATCACTATCATCCTCTTCGAGATCTCCAATAGATTGGTAATGAACATATAAATCGTATAAATGGCGGCTCAGAAATTCATCTATCGATTCGTCCTCGATCGAACACTTCTTCTTATACATACATACCATCCAATGTTCAATAAGTCTGGTATGATCAAAGTGTTTTTTCATTACTCAATCTAAATAGTCGAATTGATTAGAGAATCTATTAATCTCATCAATAATACTATTCATTTTCTTCTCCAAATTTTTTACTCTTTTCAACACAATATATAAATTGTCCGGTGGTGGTGGCAACAAAGTAGGTGTCGAATTCTATGATGATTGATCTATAGGAACATTCTCCTCTTCTTCATTTACCAAACCAGTAAAATTAAAAGTAGGGTACAGAGGTTTCCAAGGAAGAAGAGCCTTTTTCCTAATTATCATATGGAACTTGTGATTGGTTACATAGCACAAAGATAGTAGAAGGATGTCCAAGCCCATTAGAATATCCATTTAAAGCCAATCCCAGAATAGACTTCACAATCAGAGTTCCCACATCTATTGGTCTTCTAATCTGAATGCAGTAATTGAGAATTGCACTCTCCTTTGTAACTTTATTGAGTTTTGTAGTAAGGAGTAATTTGGCAGAAATTTGGTGCAACATTTAATAATGAAGATGAAAATATTACATCACATTCGTCTTTGTTTCCCAGCCTCCATCTTCATTCGTCCAAAATTTGAATACATATATATTGTCTCTCGTCAGGGCAAAGTTAGTGTAATGGCAAATAGGAACATTCTCGATCATATAAAAATCAATAATTCGAGAAGGCATAAGAGGTACCTTCTTACCTCGAACATAAACCACTCCTTGATTGATTCCACGAAGATTTGCATAGAACTCATTTACCATAAGAACTACTACAGCCACAGTGATGTAGCATAGTACTTTCCATCATCTCTTCATGATGATATCTTCCACAACAACTTTCATAACTTCGAATCCTCGATTCAAAAATCCTCACTCCTTAATTAATTTCTTCTTCACTAAACCTTATCATATAATTTCTATGCATAATGACTAATAAACTTTCTCTTATTGAAAACCTCATGTTTAGAACATACCTTAGATTTGGAAGTCATTTTGATAGGAATGGGTGATTCTACATCATCCATAAGGTATTTATAGACTAACCCTATGAATTAGACTGAATTATTTTTGGCCTAATCCATCCAAAACCATAAAGTAGTTGTAAATACTACCAAAACTAAAAAAAAAGGCTTTAGAAGCTTCCTCATTTGTTTTATTACTATAGCGCCATTTGGAGTCATTCAGCACCGGTCGCATGTGAAACCTGATGTCTAGCGTCATTTTGCGCTAATTCTGGCACTGTTTGGCCCCAGTGAGAAATTTTACATAGCTACGCTTAATGATCAAATAATTTTCGTTCTTTTTAAATTTATCCCATAATTTAAATATGTTATGCATTTTATAACAAGAGTAAAGCTTTAAAGCTTATATAATTAATCGAAAGTGCTTTTAGAAAAACATAAAGTCACTTAAATTTAAATCAATTACTCAGATAACTATGGGTTGCCTCCCATATAGCGCTTGGTTTAACGTCGTCAACCCAATGTTATAAGTTTTCATTCGAGTTAATCCAATAATAAAACCTCTTTAATATTGGAATGTGCCCTTTAAAATAAGGTTTTAATATATGTCCATTAACTATAAATATTTTCTTGGTTCTCAGATTTTCAATTTCTACTTCTCCTTATAGTAACTTTAATAACTGCAGATGATCCTATCCATCTCGACTTTAATTTTCCGGGGAATACTTTCAATCGATAATCATATAATAAAATTTCATGTCCATGTTTAAATTCTTTTTTAACTATTTTCCGATCATGCCAAATTTTCATTTTCTCTTTATAAATCTTGGCATTATCATAAGATTTATTTCTTATCTCATCAAGCTTATTCAGTTGTAGTAGTTTTTTTCTCACCAGCATCTTTTAAATTAAAATTAAATTCTTTAATGGCCCAATAAACTTTATGCTCCAAATCTACTGGTAACAGGTCTTTCGAAAGATAAGTCTATATGGGGACATTCCTAAAGGTGTTTTATAAGCAGTCCTATAAGTCCATAATACGGTATCTAATTTAGCAAACCAATCCAATTTGTTAGGATTAATAGTTTTTTTCCAAAATTCTTTTAATTTCACAATTAGTTAATTCAGCAAAAACACTTGTTTGAGGATGATAAGCAGTGGAGATCTCATGTTAAATATCAAATTTTTCTATTAATTTTTTAATTATTTTTTTCTAAAATGAGATCCCTCATTGGTAATAATTACTCTCGGCATTTCATACCTAGAAAAAATATTTTTATGAGAAATTTTGAAACACTTCAAGTATCACATTACAGTAAAGCTATTGCCTAAATCCATTTTGAAATATAGTCTACTGCAATCGATATATTTAAATTTCCAAAAGATGGCATAAATGGTCCCATAAAATCTAATCTCCATACATCAAAAATTTAAATTTCCAATATAATATTTAAAGGCATTTCATTTCTTTTCGAAATATTACCTACTCACTGATATCGATCACAAGTTCTTACATATATATTAACATCCCTAAATAGATTAGGTCAATAAAATCTTGATTGTAAAATTTTATGAGCAATTATGTCAATTCAAAAATGTCCTCCAAAATCAGAATTATTACATTTTTGAATAATTTGTTAGGTTTCATCATAAGGTACACATCTCCGAATAACTTGATCTTTGTATTACATATATAAACAAGGATCATCTCAGAAGTAAAACTTGGCATCGTGAAGAAATTTTCTTTATTGTTGTAGGAATATGTACGGTACAAAATCACTAACAATATAGTTAACAATGTCCACATACCAAGATATTTGTCTTTCAATGACAACAAATAATTTTTCATTTAGAAATTCTTCATTAATTTCACATTCGAGGTTAATTGATTGTTTTTGTTCCAGCCTAGATAAATGATCAATTATTTGATTATCAGTTCCTTTTCTATCTACTACTATAAAATCAAATTCTTGCATTATAAGGATTCATCTGATGAATTTTGGTTTCGCATTTTTCTTTTGCATTAAATACTTTGTAGCAGAATGATCTGTATGCACAATACATTTAGTTTCGATGAGATATGATTTGAATTTATCAAAAGCATAAATAATTGCTAATAACTCTTTTTCATTAGTAGTAAAATTAATTTGAGCATCATTAAAAGTTCTACTAGCAAAATATATAACCTTAAAAATGCTGTCTTATCTTTGTCCTAAAACTGCTCTAATTGCATAATCACTAGCATCACACATTAATTCAAATGGTTTCTCCTAATCAAGTGAAATAATTATAGGTATCGTGATTAATTTTTCTTTTAAAAATTCAAAAACATTTAGGCATTCTTGATTGAAATTAAATTTTATATCTTTTTTCTAAATTTTGGCATAGAGGCTTAGTAATTTTTGAAAAATCATTAATGTATCTCTCGTAGAAACCAACATATGCTAAAGAAACCAACATATGCTAAAGAGGAGTAATTAGGTCCCCTCTCACAGTAGTTGGTGGAGGTAATTTAGCAAAAACCTGAATTTTTGCTGAATCTACTTCCATATCATTTTCAGATATTTTATGCCCTAGTACAATTCCTCCTGCAACCATAAATTAGCATTTTTTCAAATTCAATACTAAATGTGTCTCTTCACATCATTCTAAAATTTTTTTAAAATGATTTAAACATGCTTCAAATGATGTTCCGAACATTGAAAATTCATCCATAAAAACTTCTATCCCTTTTTCAATTAAATCGCAAAAATTGACATCATACACTTTTGAAACATTGCAAGCACATTACAAAAATCTAAGGACATTCGTCTAAAAGCAAATCAGTCATACGAACTAGTAAACGTTATCTTCTCTTGATCCTCAAGAGCAATAGTAATCTAGTGATAAGCAGTACATCCATCCAAAATATAAAAATATTTATGTCCAGCAAGTCTATCCAACATTTGATCCATAAAAGATAGAGGAAAATGGTATTTACTAGTGGTTGAATTTAATTTTCTATAGTCAATACAAATTCACCAACCAGTAACTTTTTTTGTTAATATTGGTTCATTCTTCTCATCTACAACAACAGTCAGACCACCTTTTTTAGGACACAATGAATTGGACTAACCCAAACACTGTCTAATATAGCATAAATGATTCCGACATCTAACCATTTTAAGATTTCTTTCTTTACTACTTCTTTCATAATTGGATTTAATCTTATCTGAGGATCAGCTCTTTGTTTATGAATTTCTTCTAATAAAACTATGTGCATACAAATTGAAGGGCTGATTCCTTTGATATCAGCTATTATCCATCCAAAAGCTTTCTAATATCTCCTTAATGTTTCCAGTAATTTTTGCTCTTGCAATTAAGTTAATTTTGAGGATACTATTGCAGGTAGTGTAGACCAATCTTCTAAGAATGCATACTTTAAATGTGGAGGAATTATGTTCATTTCAAGTTCATGTGGTTTTTCTATTGAAGGACTAAGATTCTTACTTTCTCCATAGTTTCTAACATTTTAAACCTTTCTTAAACATAATATAAATTCTGATTACTCACTTTAATAAATTCATCTTGCATCTTATGCTCAACTTCATGTTCCAAATATTCTGCTTCAATTCTTTCTACAAATTTTTTTGTGAAATAATCATTACTTAAAAAATCACTAATGCCCATTTTGAAGCATTCATCATCTTTTCCATCTGATGGGTAGTTTATTGATTTTGCTATATTGAATGTAATTTCTTGATCATTGACTCTCATAGTTAATGCACCTTTTTGCACGTCTATAAAAGATTTTCCATTAGCAAGAAAAGGTCTTCCTAAAATAATTGGAATTTATTTATATTTCTCCATATCTAACACAATAAAGTTTACAAGAAAGATAAATTTATCCACTTTAACCAATACATCTTCTACAACTCCTTTAGGATAAGTAATTGAACGATCAACTAACTAAAGTGTTACAATCATAGGGGAAATCTCTCCTAAACCTAATCTTCTAAAAATGGATAAAGACACTAGATTAATACTAGCTCCTAAATCACATAAAGCTCTTCTATAAAATTATCCTATAGCACAAGGAATAGTAAAGCTACCAGGATCATTAAGTTTTTCGGGAAGCTTTTTCTGAATTATAGCACTATACTCCTGGCTTAATGCAACTGTCTCATTATCAGTAAATTTGCTCTTCTTATTAATTATAGCCTTCATAAACTTTACATAACTTGGCATTTGTTCCAAGGCTTCAACAAATGGAATATTTTTTTGTTAATTTCTTAAGGACTTCCAATAATTTTAAAAAATGTTTATCCAAATTTTGTTTCTCCATCTTTAAGAAAATGGAGGTGGCGATTTTTCTACAGTAATTTTCATTTGCTTAATATGGTACTCTGGTTCACGATGAATATCTTCTTCAGACTTTTTAATTTCCTCCCTTTCTTTCTCAACTTCAATTTATTTTTTTATTTTTATTTCCAGTTCTCTTCCAATTCTTAGTTGAATATCTTTAATTTGTTCTTTATTCTGGTCTTTTAGATTAATCTCGACATTACTAGGAAGAGTTCCTGAAGGTTTACTGCTAAGTGCAGTAGCATTATGCCCCAATTGATTTTCTATTTTTTAAGTGCAGCTCCGTGACTTTGCAATTGATTTCTTATGTTTAATATTAATTCTTCTATATATGATTTCTTCTCCTTAACTTGTGGATTACCTTTAAAATCTGGAGAAAAATATGTTTTATGGTTAATATTACCCTGGTTGTTTAAATTTCCCAATGGATTCACTGGATTGTTCACCTACTGTGGATTTACATTGTTAGGAATATTATTATTCCAATTGAGATTAGGATGATTCTTCCAACCTGGATTATAACAATTTGAAAAAGGATTATTCATTTGATTATTTATTGCATTCAAAGTCTCATATGATGTTTGAAAATTTATCATTTGTCCTAATGAATTTTCCCCAATCAGAGAAGGTGTTTGAGAATAATTCATTCCAAATTGATCTATTTTATTTGACATAGCTGCAATTTGAGCAGTCATAATACACATAACATCAGAATCATGAACACTACTACTCTTTTAGGATTTAGCCTTGTAGAAGGACATTGAAGATTGTTAGTAGTCATCTCTTCAATTAAATAATATGCTTCATCGAATGGCCCTTGACTTTAATGAACCAGCAGCAGCATCATTAATAATAGACTTAAGAGATCCCACTAATCCATTATGGAATGTTTGAATTATCAACCAATCAGGTAAAGCATGTGTGGAATCTTCGAAAGAAGGTCTTTAAATTGTTCCTAAGCTTCATAAATTGATTCCACTTCAAACTGACAAAATGATGTAATACTGTTTCTATGTTTAGCAGTTTTAGATGGTGGAAAATATTTTGCTAGGAATTTCTAAGATAAATATTCCCAAGTTCTAATTGATCCATGTGCTAATGAATTTAACCATGCCTTAGCTGTATCCCTTTACGAAAAAGGAAAAAGTCTAAGTTTGACAGTGTCATGTGACACTCCTTCATATTTAAATGTAGCACATAATTCTAAAAAACTTGCAAGATATAAATTATGATCTTCAGATGGTGCACCCCCAAACTGATTATTTTGTACCATTTGGATGATATTCGGTTTAAGTTCAAATGAATTTGTAGCTAAAACAGGAGTTTAAATGCTCAAGTGAATTTCATCTGTTGTAGAGTTAGCATAATCTCTTAAAGGTCTTTGTTGATGTTCCAATTGTTCAAATTGTTGCTTTCTTTTTGTTTTTGAAATTTTCTTACAGTCCTCTCTAATTCAGAATCTAAAGGTATTAATCATTAAGATCCTAAACTACGCATACAAAATCATAAGTAATTAAAAAATAAGCACTCACACAAAATAATTTTAATAGTTCAAATACAATCTCTTAAGCTTTTAATTAGAATTTTTCTGTTAATCACTGGCAATGGCGCCAAAAATTTGATGGGGGTCCTAGTGTATGCAATTTCTCTATATCATTAGAGTTAAACCGTTATGCTTAATTTGCTAATAAAATTACTTTTATGATCCAAAATATGTTTCCATTAATATTTACTATGGAGTAAATGCAAGCATACATATTTTTCTTCAAGTAATATTGGGCTCTAATGAAGTCCTAAGATTCGATCCCACAGGGAGAAGGTAAAATTCTTCTAATAGTGAAGAGACTTTAAAAGACACTAAGAAAACTATAGAAACTATTAGTATGAAAGCAAAAGATAAATTTTGTAATGCAAGACTAACATAACTTAATTTACTATGCTATTTTTCTAAACTTCAAAGTTAAATCTAACGTGAGCAAGCAAAGTATTTTTAACTAAGGTTTCAAATTTAAAAAAGTATGTTTCCCATTTACAATAAGGTTATAGCAAGTGAAAAATCAAATTTCTTATTATTTGCATGTGACAAGTATGAGCAATAATATCCTTTAATCATATGCACAAGCCACAAAGAACATTGGCTAATTCAAATGTTTCGAATATAAATCCATGGTTAGGCTGGGAAGATACAAACTGTCACTCTTGAGTTCTCATTTCCTCTCATCTGAGGGCTAACAATCTCACTTTAGTTTCTTAACATCTGAACCAAATTGTTGATTTTAGTCTATCACGCTAAAATCATCAATTTTGCACCCATCAAAGTATATTTTTCTATTTATTTGCACTTAACTCCATGGACTTTACTCTCATCCATGATATTAAATTTGTTCCCTACTTGAATGTTGAAAGCATAGCCCTACGGGCTCATATGTTTTTGCATAAATTTTAACAAATCAATTGGCTAGATTGAAAAGTAAATTAAGTTCAAGGTTTAAATCATCACAATTTAGGAAAATAAGATCATTTTCAAACATTTATCGATTCTTCACATCACTATATCTTATTGTAAAGGGAAAGACAAAGCAACTTCTCAAAATTCATAAAGAAGAGATAACAAAACATGAATATATATATATATATATATATATATATATATATATATATATATATATATATATATATATATATAACTATAACCGGTTTGCACAACACTAAAGTTAAGTAAACAACTTATCCGACTCTCCTCCACAAGCAAATCCTCGAAGTTCAAATCCTCGAAGTTCCTTTGAATCACTTTGTTCTACTTAAAATAGTATGCACCCCTCTCTAAGGATTGCAATGAAGAAGAAATCTAACTTTCCCTCTCCTCTTACAACTCTTAGAGAAAAATCTCTCTAAATCCTAAGTATGGAAATTCTAGTGTTATTTTATTCTTGCTTCCCCTTTCATTTTTGCTTGCTTATCCGCTCATTCTATCAAAAATGAGTGCTAAATATTGTGTGGCCAAAATTCCAAGAGCTCCCTTAGGCACCCCTTCAAAATTTGTCCAAATTCAATGCATTTTGATGAATAACCATCCTGACGCCGTTCGGCACCAGTCTAGTTGTTCCAGTAATTTTGGCACTGTTCGACCCCTGTTCTGGAGTAGTTTGGCGCCGTTTATTTTTTGAACTTTTTTGCTTTAAATTTCATCCATTTTTCTCCTTTTCAACCCAAATACCTAAATTGAGTATACCTGCATCAAACATAAAAATACCCTTCTTTAAATTGCAATATCACCAAAAAATCACCAAATATAAGCATTACAAGTATATGAAAATTTGAACATTTTATGATGTATCATCAATTAACATAAAAGGTTTCACAGACCAAATGGGCCTCACTATCAAGTAATGTGTTTATTCCTCGGGATAGGTGTATGGCTTGTGGTGTAGTGCTCTTTTATTACTATTGTATATACGGGATCAGTTTGAATTCATATTTTCAATTTTCTAAATTATATATATATATATTAATAAAAGGAGCCAAACAGATCCCTACCATTTAATATTCAAAAAAGGGATACAGAGGTGAAATGGGAAAGGAATCCCAGCAGGAAATCCTCCCAATGATATAAAGACCCACACCACCACCAAACAATAACCAAACAGTAACAAACATTGAAAACAAAAAACACTGATAGCCAAAAGAGAGAACCCAAAAACTGCAGAGAAAAAAAACTAGATCTAGAATTAGAATCAGATCTATGGAGGTACTTCCAATCTGAGGTGGGGAACATTCAGCAGATCACCATCCAGGAGGAACTGAAGGGCAGTGGGGGGAATTAGTAACCATGACCTCCAAAGTGGTAGCACCAGCTCTAGCCAGCCAAATTGCTGGCATGTTACCTTCCCTGTAGATGAAGGAAAGGTGAGTGTGGGGAGATAAAATGCTAATGATTTGATCAGCCCAGTACTTATGATGCCGGCTGGAGTGAAATCCATTATGAAGAGTATCAAGCAGCATTTTAGAATCCACCTCAACCCAAAGATTGGTCCAGGAAGCTGTCCAAGCAAGCTGTAAGGCCCAATAAACAACAATAAGTTCAGTTTCAAGTGCATCATGAGCAATAACAGGTGCTTGAAAGCTCAGAAGGAGATGACTAAGGTGATTTCTAAAGACCCCACCCACACCAGCACTGTCAATAGAAAAGCTGCCATCAGTGTTGAGCTTGATAGTATGGGAAGAAGGGAGCTTCCAATAGATAGGTTTGACAAGGGGGGAGCCTGCAGCAGTCAAACAGGCACCTTTCAGAATATTCGGGTACCCTTTGTAGGTAATAATTTTGTTCAGATAGGATCTGCAGTTCCTTACAACCTGGGGAACAGTAATGAAAACTTCCTCAAATTTGAGCTGATTTCTGGCCATCAAGAGGAACCAGATAACAATGAAATAGATAATGTGGAATTTTTGCTCACTCAAATTATGGTACCCAGTGTGAAATTGTCCCAATGGATGTTATTTCTCCCTAAATGTAATAAGGAGAGCAATTCTTTCCAAACAGCTTGGGAGAAAGAGCATTGAAAGAAAAGGTATGGGATGGATTCCTCCTGATTAGAACACAACAAGCACCTAGATGGTCCCCTTAGCCCTTTCAATTTTAGAATGTCATCAGTAGGGATGCTGTTATGGAAGAGCCTCCAACAAAGAAAAGACATTGAGGGGGACAAAAATTTACTCCAAATGACTTCCCCCCAAGGAACAGTGAGTCACCTAAAACTTTGATGATGTATAGCTTTGGTAATGCTCCTGAGTTGATATGTTTGCCAATTTATCTTGTCAGGCTGGTTGTTGTTGAACTTGATTAAAGAAATCTGAGAGACAGACTTATCCTGTAATATAGCTCTAAGATGTGGAATTGACCACCTCTGATTCCCCCAGAAATCAGCCACCCTGAGAGTAAGATCAGTAGGTTCTACAAAAGGGTTAAACCACTCCTCAGGGCACCAATTATCTAGCCAGAAGATGATCCCCCCCTTTTCCTAGTTCCCAAATGAACAGGTTTTCAGCAATGTGCTTGATCTTGAGCATCTTGACACAAACTTTAGAATAACTCAGTTTTCTGACAGAAAGGGAGGGGTGGTGGTGCCTGCAATACTTTCCTTTCAAGAACTTAGTCCATAAGGAGGTCTGGGCTTTGAAATTGATCCACAATTTGCACAAATTAACCTGCATAATATGATGTAAGCTCTTAAAGCCAAGACCACCTACAGAAAATGGTTTAGTCATTTTTTGCCAAGAAGTCCAGTGAAGCTGTTTTCTTTGGCTCGACCACAAGAACCTATTAAAGCTTCTCTCCATTTGAAGTTGAGTGCTTTTCTTGATAGAGATCATTTGTAATAGATAGGAAGGGAAGGTGGTGATAATACTTTTTAGAAGAGTGATTCTTCCCCCATTAAATAGGAAAGAGTTGGTTCAACAAGATAATTGGAGGTTTATCTTATTGAGGATATAATCAAATTGAATCTGCTTAGTTCTACCACTGATAAGAGGGCACCAAGATATTTAATAGGGAGGGTACAGCTAGTGAACTCGGTGAAATCCGGAATCCATTGTTTGGTTGTAGCAGAAGAATGTTTAGAGAAAATTAACTGGCATTTAGCAAGATTGAAAACCATACCAGAGTGGGCTTGGAACTGATTTAGACGCTGTTTCACTTGCTTGACAACATTTCTATGGGCACCAGAGAATAGCATAATATCATCTGCATAGATAAGATGTGAGATAGCTAAGTTGGATTTGTGATGGTACCTGGAATAGTGTTGAGTGTTAATGGTCCTCTCCAACATTCTAGAAAGATAATCCACAACAATGATGAAAATAATTGGAGAAAGAGGGTCTCCTTGTTTGAGTCCTCTAGTAGCTTGGAACTTGCCCTAGGCCTGGCCATTGATAAGGATAGAATGCACATTGGATTCTAACCATCTTCTGATGAAATTGTAGAATTGGGTGTTGAAACCTCTAGCAATAAGAACCTCCTGTTGACCTCATTTTTGATGAGGTCTTTTCTCTTCTCTCTCCGTAGTACTTAGGATCTAGCCATAGGGCTTCTCCTTCACTATCTTAGAGGACTAGAAATGTGACCCATCAGTTAGAAATTAAAACACTTCTTGACTCCCTTCAAACCCCACAATTTTGATTGTAAACCCCCAGGCCACTTGGAGGGTTAAGACCAATATGTGGAGGTTTAAAGGATGAGTTTCCTATAGGACTCTTTGGCCTTAGGATTACCCTGGGTGGCCTGGTCTTGGTGAGGGTGAGCTTGCAAACATCACACTCTCACACACATTCTAAACCCTAAAACTACCTTTAACCAATTTGACTTCTCGACTCATGTAGGCAATTAATATGGATGGACCTCAACCCCTAGGCCCCTGGCTAAGAGGGTTAGGAACAACATAGTTAATGTCTAAAGTGAGTCCTCTCATGGCTCCTCTGAGCTCAATATGGCTTCATGGCTCAACCAAAAAGATCCCATTTCACTTACATTTGATCAATCTTCATTTTTCCAAAATTTCAATTTTTGACCCCGGGGGCCCTACACCCGCCAAGCTTACTAAATGCCCTTGAAATTGCCCAAAATTTGCAAAATTGCCTAAATTACCCAAAATTCCTCAAAATCAATCCTAAACACTTCCCCCAACTCAAATTGATCATCCATAGCCAAATACACCAAAATTTTCCAAAAATACCCCTCAATATTCTCCAAATACCCAAAATACCCTTTTAGCCCAAAAATCCAAAAACTCTAAAAATTCCCAAAAAAATTCCAAAAAATCCCAAACACTCCCAAGTTCATTTTGTTCAACTACACTTTAGGCCAATTTTGCCAATTTAACCCACTTTTACCAAAACCTCCAATTTGACCAATTTTTAACCTCAGTGGACCCAATGTCCCACCAAACCAACCCAAATGACCTCAATTTTGATCCAATTCAATTCTAAACTTCAATTCAATATCCCCAATATCAATTTAGACCAAATCCAAGGCCAATTTGATTAACATTTGGATTCAATTTCAATTTGAAGCCTAAGGCCCAATTTTGGCCCATGACCTAAACCTAGCCCAAACCAACCCAATTTAACCCCAATTGGCCCCAAATCTTTTCTAAAGCCTTCCTAACATCCCCACAAACAAAAAACTAACATGATTTGCCCCAAATTTGAACCTAAACTCCACCCAAACCTAACCCAAAACCATAATCCCCTAAATTGGCCTAAACCCAAACCTAACCCAAATAGACCCAAATCCCTAAATCAAAACCCAAACAAAATTGAAAACTCTTTGTAACACTCCCATAAACATTTCCCAACATTAATTTTACATTAAAACCAACATTAGCTCAACCTTAGCCCAAGATAGCCCAAGTTAGTCCATTTTGGCCCATTTTGAACCCATTATCAAAAAAACCCAAATTAAATCCAATTCAACTCAAATGACACCAAACCTTTTCCAAATCCCTCATGATACATCCCTAAACTAAATCCAACATTTATTTGGCATGGTCCTTCACAAAACTTTCATCCAAAAGTCCATTTTAAAATCTAAAAGTCCACTTCCAAAAAGCCTTTAAAAGACCATTTTCATCAAAGTTCAAAAAGCCCAAAATTTATTCTAAAGCTCACATGACATCTTCATTGATCATCTATTCAATCAAGACCACCCCCTATGTCCAAAATCCATCATGTTGATCAAACCAAAATGGCATCATGACAAATCCCATCAAAAGAATTCAAAATTTTTAAAATTCCAAATAAGCCATTTCCATGAAATTGAGCCAAGCCATGAGCAAGCCATAGACAAGCCTTGGAGCCATGCTTAAGCCACATGGAAGCCATGAGAATCTTAGGATTGTCAACCCTCCCTAAATGGCAAAAGGAGGAGATCCTTTAAAGACTCCCTAAAAGTCATTAGCCATACCCATGTTCCACCCTAACCCAAAATTAATCCAAATATATTTGGATGGGGACTTCTCCACTCTAAACCAGCTGACTCACCTGACCTCCCTCAGCCCAAATCAGTCCCTTGGTGGGTGCACCAAACCCAAATACATGAATTGACCAAAATCAAGCCAAAATGACCCTTGCCCCATGCCATTTCAATCAAACCTCCTTACACATGGCAATAGCCATTTGACCTTACCAAATTCAACCCCTGACCACACTGAGTCAGATGATGACCTGACCCTGACCGGCCAGCCACCAGGCCACCGGAAAACGCCATGGTCGAAAGGTCTAAATGGATTCAAAAATTCAATTCCCCCTTGCTGACTTGTCCTAACTCAATTGGACACCATGGTTGTTCTTCCCTTGCATAGAGCAGCTGATCCCAAGCCTCAACTCCCAGTGGGAGGCCCTCCACCACCTCTATTTAAACACCACTACCTCTCGGCCAATAAAGGTGATGAACCAGAGCTTAACAAAACTCTGTCAAAATTGCTCCAGGACCTTCTCCTAAACCAGAACAATTGATTCCCAGTGTCCCTTTGCCCTAATCCCCATTAACAGAGCTCAATTTATCAGTCAAAAATCCACCCAAAAACTAGGACAACTCTGAAACCTCCACCAACATCAAATTAAACACACTCACACCTGCACAAGACCTAGAGAAGGAGTTCCCCAGTGAAAGCCCCCTCACCAGGCCAACCATCCTCTCTATCGGCCAAGCTTTAAAATCGGCCTTTGTCACTTTCATACCTAGGCAATTCCCCAGAGCTAGAGACTTCATCTGGAGCTTCCTTGGGTGCAATCGAAGGTGCCACAACTTTCTGATTGAAGCTTCACTTCTCAGAGCCAAGGTATGGACCCCTTCTTCCTCCCGAGCTTCCAGCGATTCTCTATTTTACTTGGCTTTATTTCATAACATATAAACCATATGGATGTGTTCGTCTCCTCAAGATGAATCCATAGAGCCTAAGAACATAAAAATCCGTTGAGAAATGAGAGAGATCTTAGGATTTTAGTGTGGACGGCTCACGAGACAGACCAGTCGTAGACGATGACTAGGCGCCATCCGATTGCGCGTGTATCGAATGGACGGTCCAGATTGCGCCAGATCGAAGGATGGAGCGAGACCGCGGGCCGCGTGGCATTCGAGTCAGATGGCAGCGTCCAATGGGAGCACGCCGCGTGAGCTTTCGGATCCGCCGAGGTTGAGTCAGCGCCGCGCTGGATAAGTAGATAAATAGGCTATTTTCTATTTATTTAAATACCCATAAATTGAAAAATCCATAACTTTGCATAGAAAAATAATAAAAATAAACTAAAAATACTCTCTTACTCAGTGAACAGAGGAGAGCAATGTGGAAAAGAAATCAAGTCATTTTGTTGAGTATTTTATTTTTAATTAATTATTTACTCATTTCAATGTTTTAATTCTTCATTTGCATAGACAATTCACCATGGCATGAGATAATAGGGCTTTTGTAGCCTCTGATCTTGGGAACATTCCCTGAATTTTCTAAGGTTAGAGGTTATCTCTATGGCAAGTTATTCATTTTATAAATTTTTGTGCCTGTTTTGATGTTTTAATTCCAGTAATTAACACGTTACTTAGAAAATTCTAGGAAAATTTGGGGAAGTATCTTAGGACCAGAGGACCCTAAGAAAATTATGGTTTGAGTTAATTCATTAAGAATAATACTAATTGGCCTAAACACTCAAAATTGAATTTTAATTAATTAGGATTAACCACACATCAAAATAACTTGAAAACAATTCTCTACTAGTCTTTAGGATCAAAGGAACCTCACATAAAAATTTGAGATCAATTAGAAGTGATTAGTCCACTAAATGGATTAATTAAATCACCTGATCAAAATTAAACTTTAAAAATTCATAACTCCAAAAACTACATTTTCAAAATTTATCAAATTGGTTTTGAGACTTCTCTGATATCAGATGAGTATAAGAAAATTAAAATTGGAATTTTCCAAAAATCTTCATTTTCTACCTTATTTTAATATTTTATATAATTATTAAAATCATAAAAATCACAAAAATATTAAAAATCATAAAAATGTCATATTTTGCCTCCTAATCACTTAGGAACAAACCAAATATTTTTCTCAAGTCTCTAGGTTAAGATGTTGAATTTTAAAGGCTTAAAACATTTTTAATATTAAAAAATGAATTTCCCTACATTTTCACTAAATTAATTCTAATAAATCAAAGAAAAATCAGAAAAATATAAAATTTGCTTCTCTGGACTCCATGAGGTTAGAAAGACTTAAGAAAAATATAAAATCCATTTTCAAAATTTTATTTTATAATTAATTAACACTCCAAAATTCAAAATAATTATAATAAATACAAAATAATTCAAAAAATCAACAAAATTGGTCCAAATGGTCCTCTGGTCAGTAGAAACATTCCATAATTTTCCTAAGGACAGAAACCTTACCTAGGTCATGTTGTTGAATTTTTATTGAAAACCCATATTTTTCATAAAAATAAATATATAAATTAAATTAAATTCAGAAAAATCACATTTTCTCCTCTAATGTCTTAATTGACATGTGAGTGAAGTGACATAAAAATTTTAAGCTCATTTGAGCTCAATTTGATGAGTTATGAAATAATTAGACTTAAAAAGGGCATAATAGTAATTAAGAATTTTAACCCCTAATTTATATTTAGGTTTAATCAAGGGGAGGGTAAAGTATCTGATTTTAAAATTTTCATTAGATGATTGAAACCCAGGGAATTAAGGGGTAGAAACCCATTAATCATCTTGAAAATATTTAAAGTAAATTTTAATCAATTAAACAATTTGAATTTTGGAAGAATAAGTTAAAATTTGGATTATTAAGATTACGGATATGATTTAAGAAGATATCAATTCTTTAATCTAAAATCCCTAAATGAATCACTTTAATAATATTCAACTTTTAGTCAAACTAAAAAATGATAATTGAAATTAATAAATTAAATAATTAAAAGAAAAAGTGTAACGCTTATTAAATTAAAACTTAAAACATTGAATAACTTGATAATAAAATTGAAATAAATTTAAAACATTAAAAATTAATCTCAAAGATCACTTGAAAGCAAATCTAAAACAAACTTGAAACATCAAAAATAAACCTAAAAAATAATTCATAATTAAAAATCAAACCAATTAAAAATTAACCTAAAATATTTCAATTAAATTAAAATTAAATCATTAAAATCTAAATTGAATAATCTAAACACCTCTTTCAACCCAAATTAATCTAATACATTGTGATCATTTAAAATGTAAAGATTTAATTAAATTAAAACAACTTGAACACTATTCCAAACTTAAAGTTATTAAAATTTCATAACTAAATTAAACCACTTTAAATCATCAATTCCAATCACTAAAATCTTTAATAAACTGATTTCCCCTTAAAGGCTTGCGTTATCATAACTCTTAAATGGAACATTAAGTGAAATGTCACTTTACTCATAGGATAATCAAACATCCTAATTCACTGAGCAAGAAACAAAATTTAACTGAATTCTCGGATGATTAATTCACTAGTACAATAAAATTCATTTGGACTCAAAATAATCTCAGAAGTATTGAAAAGATGTTTAGGACTCGTCCTAAGCACTTTCTCAATATGATGAGATTTTTTAGAAGAACAACTGAACTTAATTGTTCTTTGATGAAGAAAATCATCCTTAAACAAAAACAAAAGAACCTAGACGTCATAGGAATTGACTAGCAATAGGATTAGGATTTTGGTAGACAACCAAAACCATTCCCTTAGCTTTACCTAGGTATTTGTAATAAAATTTTAAATGCCTTAACATGTGTTTTAAGTGTAGTTTGGAATGACGGGAAGACCCTCCAGGTACGCTTTTATTTTATTGCAAGTTACTTACATGTACTGCGCTACACTTTTCTTGCATGTTAAACAAGATTGTTGCATGAAAACTGAAACCTTTTAGGATAACCACAAAACTGAAACCAAAACTAAATTAAAAGTCACTAGATAAAATTCAACGCCACAACATTGAAAAGATAAAACAACTCAAAATTTAATCACAAACAAAACAACAAAACTACAATTACAACTAAATTAAAACGTCTCGTTGAATGATCGAGAATACCTCGGATGATGTAACCCACGTGTTACTAACGGGATTTCCCACGGTCTAAATGAAAGTGTGGAACTCATTTAGTTGAGTTTAGCAAATTCATCTGGACTAAGTGAATTCGACGAAAATAATGGTGCCGGGATGACGAAAGCGTGGGATCTTAATCGGTTCTGTTTAAACAACTTTAAGATTTGTTCTAATTAAAATACTAAAGAAACTTAGATTTTAAGACTACTCTAAACCAAAACACTTTTCTCATCTCTTGATTTTCACCTTCTAAAACTAAACCTCTGCAACGACAAGGAGCTTGGAGCATAGTGGGCAGCACGGCCATCGTCGTCAACAAAACTTGTGTCTACTTCAGCAAACCTTTTCTTAGAGTTAAACAACCGAGCAATAGGACTTCGAGGTAGTTTTCCTAATGCAACATAAATCCTCAACTTTTTGTTAGGCATTTGCATAATTGTGTTATGCAAATTAAGCCCTAACCAGTCTTAGGATTCAGAGGTAATCGTTTGGTACGACATAATCCCTCACATCTTCAAGGCTCTTTATATGATTGTCATACAAATATAAGTCCTAATTAATTAAAATTAGCAAGATTGAAACTCTAAATAAATTCTCAAATTCAAGCCAAACAATTGGATAGTTTGGGAAGTTGCCAAGATTTCTCTTGGATTCTCAACTTCTCCTATTCTCTTCCCTTGGATTCTCAAAATAAACTGTTCCAAACTTGATCCGATACCTTTTGAAATTTCAAAAATCCAATTGTTTGAAAACCTTAAACTTTGAAATTCTTGAGAGCCAAACCACTGATCATTATCGAGAGTTTTCTTAAATGATTCCCGTCATTTAAGATGTAATTAACTATAGGGGCTTGCCCTTATAGGGAACTTTAAGAACCCAAGTAATATAAACCCTGCTTAATTCCTTTATATTAAGTAGGGGAACTTGTCGGCTTATAAAATTGGTTCACAGACCAAACAGATGTCACAAGTTTTCTAGTTTATTTAATCGAGCCCTATCATCAAGCAGTGTGTCTATTCTTCGGGATAGATACACGGTTAGTGGTGTGGTGCTCGTTTATATAAACTATTTGGGATGTGAGATCGGTTTGATTTTACATCTTAAAATTTTCAAACTTAAAATTATTTTCAAAATCAAAAGCTACTTTCCAAATTAATATATATATATTCAAATTAAATTTTTAAAAAATCTAAAAATTTCGCCGACAATTTTTGTAGGCGACCCCTTTTCAAAAGACAACACTCAACCTAAAAATATGCCGACAACTTCTGGCGACTCCGCTGGGGACTAGTTCCTCTCTCCATTTTTTTTCAGATGGTTTTGCTTTCATAAATCGGTAGTGAGTCCATACCCCTTTTGGACCAAACTACCATTCTTTCTGTTGGCATACCACGTTCATTTCTGTTTTGAACGGGTATAGTCAATTCTTTTTTAATTTTGGAGCCACTGTTTAGACACCCCTAAACAAAGAGGTTCTGAAATCCTTTTTTGCCTCTTTCTGAGGTGGGGTGGACCCCCAATAGATGTTAGCCTATGAGCGGTCTTTTGAGTTGAGAAGTCTTACGAAACATTCTCTTCCTTTCCAATTCTGAATCGGGTCCTTTACCTTTCCTTTAACCTTCCTCCACTAATCGTTTTGTTCCTAACAAACAAATCCTCTAATAAACAACCTTCTAATAAACAAATTCTCTTAAAAATCACAAATACATTAAGATAAACTAAAATGTGTTCGGACTATTTCTTTTCCGTCTTAAGTTTTGCGACAAAAGGAAGCATAATTCAGGACTGACGTTCGAAATTTACCCTGTTGAAAATGACTGCACCAAAATTAATTTTCTCCTTCACCAATGGAATGGACTTCACCGTCTATAAGGATGAACTGCCCGACAATGGAGTCATCCGTTTTGGACAAGAATTCGACAATACAGATATTAAGTTCGCTGACGTCACCCTCTTCACACTAATGGACAAAGTACCAGAAACTGAGGAGCCTGTGATTGAGTTTAACCTAAAATCAACTCAAGCGTTCCCTCCCCTGCAAAGGGTCCCAGCTGGAAGAAGTACCACTGCTCGTAGGAGGACTGTTGTCTCTACCCCCACTGGTCTAGTCATTTATGCACCTATTATGGCTCCTGCCAAATTGAAGGGGAAGGAAATCCAAGTTTGTGATGAGCCTGCTACTGTGGAGGGTACAAATTTTGCTGCAATACCTCTTATCTTCGAGATTGGGTCTAGTTCAAAGTTTACACCCCTGACTCGGACTCAGAGAAGAAATAGGAGCAGAAAGATCGCCAAGATCGAGAAGGCTAAGGCTGCTGAAGTTGCTTTTCTGGAAGAGATTCCTGAGGAGGAGGAAGAACTACCTGAAATTTCACCATTGTTGGGAGGAAGTAGGTTTCACCCTCTCTCTGCTGCATCAGATGAGGAAGATGTCTGGAGGATCGCCGCTGCATTACCCCGACCTGCATACTATAGTGACTGTAAGAGGAAAAGGGCTAAGACTACGCTGCTTGCTCGACTGCGAGCCGTAGTAGAGAAACTAGCTAAGAAAGAAAGATGCCCCGTATCAGAAATCTTAAGAAGGATGGGGCGAGTGCCAGTCAAATCCCGCCTCAGACCGCGAGTGAACCCCGTCACTGCCCCGGAGAGGCTAAGGAAGAAAGTGCGAGCTAGTTTTCCTGTTGTCGTATCGGGACACCATATTAGGGAGGACACCACCTACCGACACACAGCCGACAGACCATCTGGTCCTAGGCCTTCTACTGTGAGAAGGATGGTGTGGCGACCTATTATTGCTGAACCGATACAAGCACAATGTTCTGGAAAGAAGAGTCTCTTCAGAAAGCCAGAATCTGAAGAAAGTGCTACTGCATTAAAAGAAACTCTTGAGAAAGAAGTCCAACAGTCATCACATGACAACCGTGAAACCGTTTGGAAGAGGCCACTAGAGGATGCCATAGGCAAGCTAAGAACGAACATCCGACGGTTAGCAAAGGAAAGATGAGAAAAATTGAAAATTGAAGTAGATTCATCAGAGTTTATGGATGAAGAGTACACCAAGATTAATATGGTCGAGACTCGAGCATCGGCAGTTTCGCAAGGCGCTCCGTCAGTTTCAGAAAGGGAAGAACCGGAAGTGATGAGAGCACAACTTCAAGAAAAGGATGATACAATTTCCCAAATGGCAAAAAGGATGGAAGAGACGGATGCCGCTTTAGCCACTCTCCAGAGTCAGCTGCAACCTCAAAAGGAAACACCCCCAAAGATTATTCACATCGCGGACGGAGGAAAGGAGATCACATCTGTTAACGGAGATGAACAACTGAAGAAGGATTCTGCGCAGAGCATGATTCCCGAAAAGGATATCAAAAATATGGTAGAATAGCAGGTGCGAGAAGCCTTAGCACAGTCTAAGAGCGGAACTTCTATTCAGACGGGTAGACCTTACCCTGAAGAATTTGATGCGGTTCAATACCCAAAAGGCTTCGTACCACCTCTGTTCAAGACTTTTGTTGGAACGGGAAACCCCCGGCAGCATGTCGCGCATTTTCGTGCTAGTTGCTGCAATGCCGGTGGGAGCGATGCTTTACTCTTTCGACGGCTTGTCGGCGACTCGTCGTGGATTGCCTTCGATTGGTATGCGGAACTTCGAATGGTTCGCTCAAGACCTTTTCGAATTGGAAAACCTCTTCGTTAGCGAGTTTGCCGGAGCTCGGCACCACATCACTATCGGTGATTTAGTGGTGGAGCAACAGAAATCGAACAAAACTTTAGTGGACTACATACTTCAATGGAGGAATTTAAGCATGAAGTGTGAACCACAGCTTCAGGAACAACATGCGATCGGTATTTTGCTGAAAAGTATCCATGGCCTGATAGCACTTCTCCTCAAAGGATTTACAATTAAGACTTTCAAGAAGTTGCTTAGCAAGGCCGGGAGCTTGCAAAACTAAGCAAAACAGCTAAGTTTCGTAGACAAGACCGATAAGCAGAAGCCTGTAAAAGCATTTGAAAAGAAATCCAGAATCGTCGCGGCAGTAGATAAAGGCAAGCAGCCAGTGCAGATACAACCAGAACAACCACAGCCCAGTTATCAACCACCACAACGGACTTACCAACAACCAAAACAGATTTATCAGCAACCTCAGCAGGGCTATCAATAGCCTCAACCGAGCCACCAGCCATGGCAACATAGTCAACCACTACCTCGTTCATCACGTCCCCTGGAGGAACTTCTGAACAAGGAGTATCCATTCAAGACGGAAGCAGTAGCTAAAATGTTTCACAGTTTGATGAAGACACCTGATTTTCAATTACCAAAGCCCAAAAAACCAGAAGAAGTCAACAAGAAAGATCATCGGAACTACTACCCTTACCACCGGATGATCGGACACAAGATTGAAGACTGCTTCACTTTTAAGAATTGGCTCGAAGGTAATCTCCGAAGAGGGAACATAACGATCCCGAAGGAATACATGAAGGAACCCTAAAAAGGAGGTTCCATCAATGTCATTTCAACGGATCCTATTATTCTGATAAACCCATACACGACCAATGATGGGTAGATTACTGTCTGGACAAAGTCTTTAAAGAAAATCCTGGATCATATCCAGAACGCTTCAGTGCGTGCTTCAACTTAGAGTTTGAAACTTGTCGAGCTGGTGCTATCTCTTGCGATTGAAGAACCACCCCAGAAGAAGGAGAAGATCGTGGAAGAAAAGAAGACCGAGGCTCCAAAGGGTAGACTAGGGGCTGCTTATCCTAGGATGGTTGTTTCCGATTCGGGGGAGAAATCCCTCGGACCTCTGACTCTGTATGATTATTTGCTCGCCCCGACGGGATCTTATAATGATAAGTTTTTTGTTGTTGGCTACGTTTTGACTGTTTCTAACGATTAAGTAACTAACGACAACCAACCTAATCCAGATCTCGACTACGATAAGTTAAACGATTCTCAAATCATACTAAACTTCGATGACCACGATGAAGGAGAAGACGCTCACAAAGATGGCTACGAAAGCTCAACAAGCAACGAATCTATTTGTGAATTCCGAGGAGCTCCAATCACTATAGAATTGGAGTTATCAGATTCCGAAGCAATTCCAGAAAAGCTAGTCATTCCGATTCAAGAGGAGACACCAGTAGAGTCACCACCAGATTCAGAACAAGTAACTGAAGTCAACCTAAGAAGCGGAAAAGTTCTACCTCTGAGAATGGGTCCAAAGGATAAAGGAAAGCAGGTGGTTGCTCAGGAGGAGCCAACCCCAGCAGAAGAATTGCCCTTCAGAAAGAAACTGAGGAACATGATAATAAAGTGGATTATAACATGCTAGCCCATCTTAGGAAGCTACCAGCTAAATTGAGCATCTACGATGCTCTGATCCTGTCAAAGGAGATGAGGGAAACTCTGATCAAGGCCTTACTTGATCCAGAGATTTGTTTAGCTCAAATGGCCGGTAATTCCTTAGACGAGGTTTGCTCGTTGAAAGAACAGCGTGGTGTTACCTTCACAGACAATGATCTGCTACTTGGAATAGCTGATCACAACCGACCGTTGTACATTTCAGTCACTATTGGAAAGTTTAGGCTCTCTAGAGTGTTGGTTGATCCAGGAGCATCAATCAACATAATGAATCTTTGGACGCTGGTATATTTGAAAATTAAGACTCGCGACCTTGAAGCAGATAAGATGTTATTAAGAGGTTTTAATCAAAAAGGAGAAAGAGCTCTTGGATCGATAACACTATTAATGAAGACCGGTGATTTAGCAAAGACAACCACAAAATTCCATTTAATTGATTCTGAGACATCGTTCAATGCTCTACTGGGACGGCCATGGATCCATGAAAACCGGATGGTACCGTCGTCCCTACACCAGTGCATAAAGTATTATGAAGGAGGAGAACAATGTATTAAGGGTGAATTGCAACCATTCTTCGTACACGAGATTGGAATTCATGAAGATGCAGCCTACTACGCGCCTCTAAATAAAACAATCTTCTCCAGAAATACCCTACCAAATGAAGTAGAAGAAGTTCGGGATGACGAAGAACCTGAAATTCTAGTCCAACAGTTACTCACCACTCCCTTACGGCGAGATGGTGAAGGTTTCTCCAGAACTCGAACCCGAGATCGAGGCCGGGGACAAGGTCGAGGAAGAGACGTTGGAACAGTTGGACAGAAGAAACAGGTCATCGACGTTGATTGGGAGAACAGTTCTGAAGAAGAAGAAATCAAGAAAGAAGTAGCAACGATGAAATCAAAAGAAACCCCGAGTTCAAGATCTCTCTGAAGATGAAAAGAATGAAGAATACAAATCAATGTACGAGAAGATTAACCACTATGTGCATACTATGACCCTGACCCCGATCCATTCTAATAAGATCGAGGGTATGGTGGTCAATGAAGTGCATGGTGGTGGTGCTAAGCTGATCAAATTCTATTGTGGTGCTTATTCTTCCAAAACTGAAAATGATGTACAATTTGAAGATGTTGCTTCTTCTGAATTAATGGAATTGCCTTTTGAGTGGTATTCTCCATGTGTTCAAAATTTAATTCAATGTGGTGTCTTACCTAAACAATGGACAAAAGGTCGATCACAACACTTTGAAAAATTATGGAATAATGTCGGTCGACCTCCCAATTCAAAACATGGTCTCGGATTCGGCACAGTAGGATCAGTTGACGACTCAGAGTTTTGCTTGGTTGTCACTTGCGAGCCTAATGAAAACTGCTTAGAAACCTCAGATGATCTCAAATATCTACAAATCGGAGATGCTTCACCGGAATTTGAAGAAGAAATTAAATCTACAGTAGACGAGTTAATGGAAGTTAACTTAGGTACTAGCGAAGAGCCTAGGCTGACCTTTGTTAGCTCCTTGCTCAACAAAGAAGACTCCAAAAACATGGTGAAGCTACTAATGGAATTTAAGGACAGTTTTGCTTGGAGTTACGACGAAATGCCAGGATTAGCTTCAGAGGTGGCAGTTCACAGGCGAGGAGTGGATCACACTTCCGTTCCAGTCAGACAAGCTCCGAGAAGAATGCGTCTAGAAATCGAACAACAAGTAATAGCTGAAGTTAAGAAGCTAATAGACGCTAAATTTGTCCATGAAGAACAATACCCGACTTGGTTAGCCAATGTGGTACCAGTCAGAAAGAAGAATGGACAGATCAGAATCTGCGTGGATTTCAGAGATTTGAATAAGCATGCCCAAGGGATGATTTCCCGCTACCAATTCCAGAATTGATGATCGACATAGCTTCGACACATGATGTCTTCTCTTTCATGGATGGATCATCAGGATACAATCAGATAAAGATGGCACCAGAAGATGAAAAGCTCACAGCCTTCAGAACGTCAATCGAAATATACTGCTACACAGTAATGCCTTCGGGTTGAAGAACGCAAGAGCAACATACCAAAGAGCAATGATGAGGATCTTTGATGATCTCACTCACAACCAAGTCGAGTGCTACGTGGATGATGTGGTCATCAAAAGCAAACTGAAGGAAGATCACCTGTATGATTTGAGAATTATTTTCGAGCGAATAAGACAAAATAATCTTAAGATGAATCCCTTGAAATGTGCCTTCGGCGTCGCCTCTGGAAAATTCTTAGGATTTGTTGTCCGACATCGTGGAATTGAAATCGATCTGGAAAAGATTAAAGCTATCTTAGAAATTCCACCTCTCAAAACCTTGAAACAATTACGATCCTTTCAAGAGAAATTGACATATCTTCGATGCTTTATTTCGAATTTGTCAGGAAGGTGTCAACCTTTTTCTGCTTTTGTTAAGAAGGATGCCAAGTTTACTTGGGACTCCAAATGTCAACATGCCTTCGATGACATCAAACAATATTTAATGACACCTCCTGTCTTAGCAGCCCCAGTCTCAGGTAGACCGTTGATACTGTATACCGCAGTGTTAGACGACTCCCTTGGAGCCCTGCTAGCCCAGGTCAATGACGAGGGGAAAGAAAATGCCCTCTACTACTTAAGTCATCGTCTAATTCCGACGGAAGTAAAGTATCCCCCGATTGAGAAGCATTGTTTGGCCCTGATCTTCGCCGCTCAAAAGCTCAGGCATTACATGCTTTCTCATAAGTCAACCTTATTTAGAAGTTTAATCCATTGCAATATTTGATGACTCGCCCGATGCTTTCCGGCAGACTTGCTAGGTGGTCGATGATACTATTGCAATTTGATATAACTTTTGTTCCTCTTCGTGCCGTAAAGGGACAAGTCCTAGCAGACTTCCTCGCAGCACACCCTTTACCGACAGAATCTCCTCTCAACGACGACTTGTCAGACAAGCAGATAATGAGCCTAGAAGACCCCGATGATCGACGTTGGGAACTGTACTTCGACAGAGCATCTTCAGCATTGAGAAATAAAGAATTGCAAACGATAGTGCCCGGTAAAGCAGGAATCAGACTAATATTTATAACACAGGAGCGGGGGATGTTAAGGTACTCCTACCACTTAACAGAACCGTGTACAAACAACGAAGAAGAATACGAAGCCCTTATAACCGGATTGGAATTAACCATTCATATGGGGATAACAGATATCGAAATCTATGGGGATTCTTAGTTGATAATTCAACAGGTCGCGGGACAATACAGAATTTTAAAACCAAGACTCGAGCAGTACTTTCAGTATGCCATGAAATTGTTGGAGTAGATTCCGAATGTAACGATCTACAAGATTCCCAGGAGAGAAAATGCCCTCGTAGATGCGTTAGCTTCCTGCTTGCAGGATGAATCAGTTGAAGTGTTAGTTCAGGGACGTCAGGTTCTCTCACAGCTCGACATGGACATGATACACAAGTCAGGAAAAGAAGAAGAAACAATTGTGGGAGTAACAGAAAATGCAGAAGACTGGCGTCAGCCGCTAATAGACTACCTGCAAACAAGAAACCTACCAGACGATAAGTCATTCGCCCATCAAATTAAGAAAAGAACTCTGTCTTACGCATTAATAAACAATACATTATACAGAAGGTCTTTTGATCAGATGTGGCTAAGGTGCCTGAGCGAGTCCGAGGCTCATAAAATCGTTAAAGAAGTGCATTCAGGACTTTGTGGAGCTCATCAGTCGGGTCTGAAAATGAAGATGAAGATTAAAAGACTAGGGTACTACTGGCTCTCGATGATGATTGATTGCATGAAAGTTTCCAAGAGTTGTCACCAATGCCAAGTGCATGGAGTGGTTCTACATCAACCTCCAAATGTGCTGCATCCGACAATTGCGTCATGGCCATTTGAATGTTGGGGCACAGATATTGTGGGCCCGATAGAACCTCCTTCTTCAAGAGGACATCGCTTCATTCTTGCAGCTACAGATTACTTTTCTAAATGGGCAGAAGCAGTACCACTCAGAGAAGTGCAAGCACACCACATGCTACAGTTCTTCAAGAATCAAGTTGTCTACCGTTTTGGGGTACTGCGCAGAATCATTTCAGATAATGGGTCCGCGTTAAAGAGTACAAAGATCAACAATTTTGTCAGGAGACACAGGATTGACTGGCACTATTTAACGATCTACTACCCAAGAGCAAATGGCTTGGCCGAAGCTTTTAATAAAACGCTCGTCCAAATATTAAAGAAAATTTAGGATGACAACAAAAGAAATTGGCACGAGAAACTGTTAGAAGCTTTATGGGCCTACAGAATGAATTTCAGAACCCCTACCCAGTCTACGCCTTACGCCTTAGTGTACGGGTCCGAGGCCGTTTTACACTTAGAGGTTCAGCTTCCGTCACTCAGAATTGCAGTTGCGAACAAGATCACGACAGAAGAAAATGCCAAATTACGACTAGAAGAATTAGAAAGCTTAGAAGGGAAATGACTTTCAGCGCAGCAAAATTTGGAACTGTATCAAGCCAAGAAGATCCAGGCCCACGAGAAACTGGTCCGCCCAAGGACGTTCAAAGTCGGTGATTTGGTTCTAGTACTCAGAAGACCTATTCTTGCACACCAAAAGATAGGAGGTAAATTTGAATCAACTTGGGAAGGGCCGTTCGTGGTCGAGACAGTCTACTCAGGGGGTTCCTACCAGCTTGTTAACTGTCGTAGAGAACGACCTATGCTTCCAATTAATGGATGATATTTGAAGAAGTATTATGCGACCTGATGTTTCGAAGAATGAATTCCCATTCCTAGAAACACAGGTGGAGTAATCATTCATAACTGGGTCCGGACCCAAAATATAAAAAATGGATGATAAAATAAAAATCATTAACAAAAAAATGTGTTAAAAAGAAAATATGTGAAATGATAAAATTTTGATCTTTTCCTTTAAATCAATTCATTCCTGATCTTTCCTCATCTCTTCCTACATCCTTTAAAATTTAAAAGAAGTAAATAAAATTTTTCATTAATAAAGATTTTCTTATTGTTCTTGTTCTTAGTACAGCCCCTGATCCTTTCCTTGTTTTTCGCAGGGAAATGTCGAACGGGCGGTTGGTTCTGAACTTTAAGAATGGCGTGAGTCTAGCACTCGATGAGAAGAGGATGAAGAATTGACTCTGATTTCACACCGGTCGGGCTACAATATGAAGAAACTGATTGGACTCCGATTGATCGGGAAGAGTTCCACAGTCAGACAGTGATGAAATTAGGTGGCCCGAGTCAGCCGTCTACTAGCAAGAAAAGAAAAGCAAATACCGCTCATGCAACGGGAGAGGATAAGAAAGTTAAGTCCGTGGTGGCTACAGCATAAGGTAGACTTGTCAGCGCCATGCCTACAGAAATTCAAGAGGTGAGGAGAGCCACTCTCACTCCTACTCAATGAAGAAACAAGAACCGTCTCATTCGCAAGATGCCGACTAAGCCGGCAGATCAGACGCATGAAGAGACAGTCGCTACCGTCGCATAAATACTTCGAAGAGATTGGTTTGTCAGGAACCAGAAAGGAGGAAGTCAATTCCAAGAACAGCAGAAAGGATGAAAGAAATCCTGAGGAAAATAGAAAAGGAGATAGTACCACGACGCCAGACAGAGCTACCAGTTTTGAAGAGTCTTGTTGTGAAAGCAACCCCGGAGGATGTCGCGACAGAGACTATCCCCGAGGAGCAGAGTCATGCAGGAGAACGTGCTAGGGTTGAGCCGTACATCCCGCAGTATGTTACCAGACCCCGAGGACTTCAGATAATCCCGGAATACGAGCTGGACAAATTACAATAAGTTGAAAAGAAAACTTTTGAATACTTTGAGAGAATTCGAGGCAAGAGGGTTAACATCTTGGAAGGCCTTGAGCTGCATACGAATGTGTTCTCAGATTACGAACAACAACAGATTATGGACTGCATTATCGAGCTTCAGAAAATGAGCCAAGCTGGTCGTCTGAGGGAGAAAACCTATTCAGAACCATGAAGATGGATGCCAGGACAAGGAAGAGTTACTATCCAGTGCGGATGTTGCTACAACTTTGCGGTAAGACGTAAAAGGAAATCCACCGGTGGATACTCCATCACGACTGAGGTGGATCCGATGTCAAGAATTATCAAAAGAATGGTAAAAAGGATGGTGACATGGAGGGTATTGCCTCGCATTGCATACCCAATAGCCGCATCATTAACATTTACAAGGAGGGCGACCGCATACCTCCACACATAGACCATCATGACTTTGTCGAACTTTCGCATAGTCTCTTTTGTCAACCAAGTGTAATATCATGTTCGGATCCGACCTCGGATAGTGGGCCCCGAAAATTCCGAGGGCCGGTGGAAATACCACTACCGGTAGGTTCCGTCATGGTATTAAAAGGAAATGGAGCAAACATAGCAAAACACCGCATCCTGGGAGTGCTCGTTGAATGAATCTCCGTCACTTTCGTAAGGATGGATGACGTGAAAGATGCCTTTTCATTTTCACCGCATCCGCAGTTAGAGAGTCTCCGGCCCTACGAGCTATGAGTTACATGGGAGATAAGCACACCTCCAATGCACATCCGTATGACATTCCTGCCAAGGGTGGCTTGGAAGGTGATGTTATTGTCCATGTATCTTACTATTCAGACATGGATTTTGACAAATGCTTTTGGAAGAATCAACAAGAATCTTACGCAATCTGTTTTGGATTTATGAGGATTGTATGAGATACTGAATTCTCGAGCAAAATATCATTATGTTTTGGATCAAGTTGTATGATGTATTTTCAACAGATTGGAATGAGAATGATCATGTCATGTTCTGCCTTCACCTCTTTTTGTGCAAATTGACTGGGAAACACCATTAAGCTAAATGAACTTCAAACAAAGAACGAAAAGAGAAAGAAAATCAATAAGGAATTCCTTCTTTTTAAGAATTTGAATGTCAAAATAAACTGCAAATTAACACGAACTCTAAATAGACGAAAATGAAATTGAATCACTAAAACAAATAAAACAAATCTAAATCTTAAATTGATTTCCATTCTGAATCCTTCTGTTCGAATCTTTTAATTCTCTTTCTTCTGTGTGTTAGAGGATCGACTAGTTCTATTGACACGAAGCCACGAGCTTTGTTCGATTTGGTTCTGATGGCATGGGACTGGGTCCCTCTTCATACAAATCTCCTTTCAAGGCTAGAGCCGAACTTCTAGCTCTCTTTCAAACTCTGAGGCTGGAGCTGAATTTCCAGTTCTCTTCGAGACTAGAGCCGAACTTCTAGCTCTATTTCAAGCTTCCGAGGCTGGAGCCGAACTTCCAGTTCTCTTCGAGGCTAGAGCCAAACTTCTAGCTCTCTTTCAAATTTCTGAGGCTGGAGCTGAACTTCTAGTTCTCTTCAAGGCTAGAGCCGAACTTCTAGCTCTCTTTCAAATTTTTGAGGCTGGAGCTGAACTTCCAGTTCTCTTCGAGGCTAAAGCCAAACTTCTAGCTCTCTTTCAAATTTCCGAGGCTGGAGCCGAACTTCCACTTCTTTTTGAAGCTAGAGCAGAACTTCTAGCTCTCTTTCAATTTTCTGAGGCTGGAGCCGAACTTCCAGTTCTCTATGAGGCTAGAGCTGAACTTCTAGCTCTCTTTTAAACTTCCGAGGCTGGAGCCGAACTTCCAGTTCTCTTCGAGGCTAGAGTCAAACTTCTAGCTCTCTCTTTCAAATTTCTGAGGCTGGAGCCGAACTTTCAGTTCTCTTCGAGGCTAGAGCCGACCTTCTAGCTCTCTTTCAAATTTCCGAGGCTGGAGACGAACTTCCAGTTCTCTTCGAGGCTAGAGCCGAACTTCTAGCTCTCTTTCAAATTTCTGTGGCTGGAGCCGAACTTCCAGTTCTCTTCGAGGCTAGAGCCAAACTTCTAGCTCTCACTTTCAAATTTCCAAGGCTGGAGCCAAACTTCTAGTTCTCTTCGAGGCTATAGCCGAACTTCTAGCTCTCTTTTAAATTTCTGAGGCTGGAGCCGAACTTCCAGTTCTCTTCGAGGCTAGAGCCGAACTTCTAGCTCTCTCTTTTGAACTTTTGAGTCTGGAGCCGAACATCCAGTTCTCTTCAAGGCTAAAGCCAAACTTCTAGCTCTCTCTTTCAAATTTTCAAGGCTGGAGCCGAACTTCCAGTTCTCTTCGAGGCTAGAGCCAAACTTCTAGCTCTCTTTCAAATTTTCGAGGCTGGAGCCGAACATCGAGTTCTCTTTGAGGCTAGAGCCGAACTTCTAGCTCTCTCTTTCAAACTTTTGAGGCTGGAGCCGAACTTCCAGTTCTCTTCGAGGCTAGAGCCGAACTTCTAGCTCTCTTTTAAATTTTCGAGGCTGGAGCCAAACTTCCAGTTCTCTTCGAGGCTAGAGCCGAACTACTAGCTCTCTTTCAAATTTCTGAGGCTGGAGCCAAACTTCCAGTTCTCTTCGAGGCTAGAGCCGAACTTCTAGCTCTCTTTCAATTTCCGAGGTTGGAGCCTAAATTCCAACTCTCTTCTTGAGGCTAGAGCCTAAATTCTAGTTCTCTTTCAAATTTTCATGGCTGAAGCCTAACTTCCAGCTCTCTTCTTGAGGATAGAGCCTAAATTCTAATTCTCTTTCAATCTTCGAGGCTAGAGCCTAAATTCCAGTTCACTTTGCAATCCTGAGGTTGGAACCTAGGTTCCAATTTTCATTTCAAAATCCAGAATTTCCACAAAATCCATCTTGAAATCAATCTTAAATCAAACTTCAATAGGAATCGAAACTCTGATCAAACCGAAATTCAAACTCAAAATTAAGACTTGAAATAAAAAATGAAACGAATCTAAAGTCCGATCTCTCTTGAAATCTTGTGATTTGAAATTCACCTCCTTTTTCCCCAGCGAGAGTTCTGGAATCTTCAGTCTTGGAGATTTACCTGATACTCCCCAGCAAAAATTTTATGTGCTTCATTCTAAGTGTGTCACTTAGACGTTTGTGTTGGTTCTGTTGATCTTTTCGGTCAACGCCAATACGCGCGGTGTGCTTGGTTAGCACACCACACCTATTGGGTGTCCATTTGTTGACCTCATTTTTGATGAGGTCCTTTCTCTTCTCTCCCCTTAGTACTTAGGATCTAGCCATAGGGCTTCTCCTTGACTATCTTAGAGGACTATAAATGGGACCCATCATTTAGAAATTCAAACACTTCTTGACTCCCTTCAAACCCCACAATTTTGATTGTAAACCCCCAGACCACTTGGAGGGTTAAGACCAATATGTGGAGGTTTAAAGGACGAGTTTCCTATAGGACTCTTTGGCCTTAGGATTACCCTGGGTGGCCTGGTCTTGGTGAGGGTAAGCTTGCACACACCACACTCTCACACATATTCCAAACCCTAAAACTACCTTTAACCAATTTGACTTCCCGACTCATGTAGGCAATTCATATGGATGAACCTCAACCCCTGGGCCCCTGGCTAAGAGGGTTAGGAACAACATAGTGAATGTCTAAAATGAGTCCGCTCATGGCTTCTGTGAGCTTAATATGGCTTCATGGCTCAACCAAAACGATTCCATTTCACTTATATTTGATCAATCTTCATTTTTCCAAAATTTCAATTTTTGACCCCGGGGGCCCTACACCCGCCAAGCCTACCAAATGCCCTTGAAATTGCCCAAAATTTGTAAAATTACCTAAATTATCCAAAACTCCTCAAAATCAATCATAAACACTTCCCCCCACTCAAATTGATCATCCATAGCCAAATACACCAAAATTTTCCAAAAATACCCCTCAATACCCTCTAAATACCCAAAATACCCTTTTAGCCCAAAAATCCAAAAATTCCCAAAAAAATTCCAGAAAATCCCAAATATTCCCAATTTCATTTTGTTCAACCATACCTTAGGGTAATTTTTCCAATTTAATCAACTTTTACCAAAACCCCCAATTTGACCTATTTTTAACCTAAGTGGACCCAATGTCCTACCAAACCAACCCAATTGACCTCAACTTTGATCCAATTCAATTCTAAAATTCAATTAAATATCCACAATATTAATTTAGACCAAATCCAAGCCTAATTTAATGAATATTTGGATCCAATTTCAATTTGAAGCCTAAGCCCAATTTTGGCCCATGACCTAAACCTAGCCCAAACCAACCCAACTCAACCCCAATTGGCCCCAAACCTTTTATAAAACCTTCCTAACATCCCCAAAAACAAAAAACTAACATGATTTACCCCAACTTTGAACCTAAACTCCACCCAAACCTAACCCAAAACCAAAATCCCCTAAATTGGCCTAAACCCAAACCAAACCCAAATAGGCCCAAATCCCTAAATCAAAACCTAACCAAAATTGAAAACTCTTTGTAACACTCCCATAAACATTTCCCAACATTAATTTTACATTAAAACCAACATTAGCCCAACCTTAGCCCAAGATAGCCCAAGTTAGTCCTTTTTGGCCCATTTTGAACCCATTATCAAAAAGACCCAAATTAAATACAATTCAACTCAAATGACACCAAACCTTTTCCAAATCACTCATGATACATCCCTAAACTAAACCCAAAATTTATTTGGCATGGTCCTTCACAAAACTTTCATACAAAAGTCCATTTTAAAATCTAAAAGCCCACTTCCATAAAGCCTTTAAAAGCCCATTTTCACCAAAGTTCAAAAAGCCCAAAATTTATTCTAAAGCTCACATGACATCTTCATTGATCATCCATTCAATCAAGACCACCCCCTATGTCCAAAATCCATCATGTTGATCAAACCAAAATGGCATCATGACAAATCCCATCAAAAGAATTCAAAATTTTCAAAATTCCAAATAACCCATTTCCATGAAATTGAGCCAAGCCATGAGCAAGCCATAGACAAGCCTTGGAGCCATGCTTAAACCACATGGAAGCCATGAGAATCTTAGGATTGTTAACCCTCCCTAAATGGCAAAAGGAGGAGATCCTTTAAACACTCCCTCAAAGTCATTAGCCATACCCATGTTCCACCCTAACCCAAAATTAATCCAAATATATTTGGATGGGGACTTCTCCACTCCAAACCAAGTCGACTCACCTGACCTCCCTCAGCCCAAATCAGTCCCTTGGTGGGTGCACCAAACCCAAATACATGGATTAACCAAAATCAAGCCAAAATGACCCTTGCCCCATGCCATTTTAATCAAACCTCCTTACACATGGCAATAGCCATTTGACCTTACCAAATTCAACCCCTGACCACACTGAGTCTGATGATGACCTGACCCTGACCGGCCAGCCACCAGGCCACCAGAAAATGCCATGGCCGAAAGGTCTAAATGGATTCAAAAATTCCATTCCCCCTTGCTGACTTATCCCAACTCAATTGGACACCATGGCTGTTCTTCCCTTGCATAGAGCAGCTGATTCCAAGCCTCAACTCCTCCTGGGAGGCCCTCCAGCCACCTCTATTTAAACACCACCACCTCTCGGCCAATAAAGGTGATGAACCAGAGCTTAACAAAACTCTGCCAAAATTGCTCGAGGACCTTCTCCTAACCCAAATCAATTGATTCCCAGTGTCCCTTTGACTTAATCCCCATTAACAGAGCTCAATTTCTCAGTCAAAATTCCACCAAAAAACCAGGACAACTCTGAAACCTCCACCAAAATCAAATTAAACTCACCCACACCTGCACAAGACCTAGAGAAGGAGTTTCCCGGTGAAAGCCCCCTCACCAGGCCAGCCATCCTCTCTATCGGCTAAGCTTTCAAATCAGCCTTGGTCACTTTCATACCCAGGCAATTCCCCAGAGCTAGAGGCTTCATCTAGAGCTTCCTTGGTGCAATCGAAGGTGCCACAACTTTCTGGTTGAAGCTTCACTCCTCAGAACCAAGGTATGGACCCCTTCTTCCTCTCGAGCTTCCAACGATTCTCTATTTTGCTTGGCTTAATTTCATAGAATATAAACTGTATCGATGTGTTCGTCTCCTCAAGACGAATCCATAGAGCCTAAGAACACTAAAATTTGTTGAGAAATGAGAGAGATCTTAGGGTTTTAGTGTGGACGGCTCACGGGACACACCAGTCATAGACGATGACCAGGCGTCATCTGATTGCGTGTGTATCGAATGGACGGTCCAGATTGCGCTGTATTGAAGGATGGAATGAGACCGCGGGCCGCGTGGCATCTGAGTCAGATGGCGGCGTCGAATGGGAGCGCTCCGCGTGGGCTTTCGGATCCACCGAGGTTGAGTCAGCGTCGCGTTGGATAAGTAGATAAATAGGCTATTTCTATTTATTTAAATACCAGGAAATTGAAAAATCCATAACTTTCATAGAAAAATCATAAAAATAAACTAAAAATACCCTCTTGCTCAGTAAACAGAGGAGTGCAATGTGGAAAAGAAATCAAGTCATTTTGTCATTTCAATGTTTTAATTCTCTATTTGCATAGATATTTCACCATGACATGAGATCATAGGACTTTTGTAGCCTCTGATCTTGGGAACATTCCCTAAATTTTCCAAGGTCAGAGGCCATCTCTATGGCAAGTTATTGATTTTCCAAATTTTTATGCCTGTTTTGATATTTTAATTCCAGTAATTAGCATGTTACTTAGAAAATTTTAGGAAAATTTGGGGAAGAATCTTAGGACTAGAGGACCCTAGAAAAATTATGGTTTGAGTTAATTCATTAAGAATAATCCTAATTGGCCTAAACACTCAAAATTGAATTTTAATTAATTAGGATTAACCACACATCAAAATAATTTGAAAACATTTCTCCACTGGTCTTTAAGATCAGAGGAACCTCACATAAAAATTTGAGATCAATTGGAAGTGATTAGTCCCACTAAATGGATTAATTAAATCACATGATCAAAATTAAACTTTAAAAATTCATAACTCCAAAAAATACATTTTCAAAATTCACCAAATTGGTTTTGGGACTTCTCTGATATCAGAGGAGTCTAAGAAAATTAAAATTGGAATTTTCCAAAAATCTTCATTTTCTACCTTATTTTAATATTTTAAATAATTATTAAAATCATAAAAATCACAAAAATATTAAAAATCATAAAAATGTCATATTTTGCCTCCTAATCACTTAGGAATAAACTAAATATTTTTCTCAAGTCTCTAGGTTAAGATATTGAATTTTAAAGGCTTAAAACATTTTTTAATATTAAAAAATGAATTTCCCTACATTTTCACTAAATTAATTCTAATAAATCAAAGAAAACTCAGAAAAATATAAAATTTGCTTCTCTGGACTCCTTGAGGTCAGAAAGACTTAAGAAAAATATAAAATCCATTTTTCAACTTTAATTTTATTTTATAATTAATTAACACTCCAAAAATCAAAATAATTATAATAAATAAAAAATAATTCAAAAAATCACCAAAATTGGTTCAAATGGTCCTCTGGTCAGTAGGAACATACCATAATTTTCCTAAGGACAGAAACCTTACCTAGATCATGTTGTTGAATTTTTATTGAAAACCCATATTTTTCATAAAAATAAATATATAAATTAAATTAAATTCAGAAAAATCACATTTTCTCCTCTAATGTCTTAATTGACATGTGAGTGAAGTGACATAAAAATTTTAAGCTCATTTGAGCTCAATTTGATGAGTTATGAAATAATTAGGCTTAAAAAGGGCATAATAGTAATTAAGAATTTTAACCGCAAATTAATATTTAGGTTTAATCAAGGGGAGGGTAAAATATCTGATTTTAAAATTTTCATTAGATGATTGAAACCCAGGGGATTAAGGGGTAGAAACCCATTAATAGTCTTGAAAATATTTAAAGTAAATTTTAATCAAATAAACAATTTGAATTTTGGAAGAATTCGTTAAAATTTGGATTATTAAGATTAGGGATATGATTTAAGAAGATATCAATTATTTAATCTAAAATCCTTAAATGAATCACTTTAATAATATTCAACTTTTAATCAAACTCAAAAATGATAATTGAAATTAATAAATTAAATAATTAAAAGAAAAAGAGTAACCCTTATTAAATTAAAACTTAAAACAATGAATAACTTGATAATAAAATTGAAACAAATTTAAAACATTAAAAATTGATCTCAAAGATCACTTGAAAGCAAATGTAAAACAAACTTGAAACATCCAAAATCAACCTAAAAAATAATTCATAATTAAAAATCAAACCAATTAAAAATTAACCTAAAATATTTCAATTAAATTAAAATTAAATCATTAAAATCTAAATTGAATAATCTAAACACCTCTTTCAACCCAAATTAATATAATACATTGAGATCATTTAAAATGTAAAGATTTAATTAAATTAAAATAACTTGAACATTATTTCAAACTTAAAATTATTAAAATTTCATAACTAAATTAAACCACTTTAAATCATCAATTCCAATCACTAAAATATTTAATAAACTGATTTCCCCTTAAAGGCTTGCATTATCATAACTCTTAAATGGAGCATTAAGTGAAATTTCACATTACTCATAGGATAATCAAACATCCTAATTCACTGAGCAAGAAGCAAAATTTAATTGAATTCTCGAATGATTAATTCACCAGTACAATAAAATTCATTTAGACTCAAAATAATCTCAGAAGTATTGAAAAGATGTTTAGGACTCGTCCTAAGCACTTTCTCAATATGATAAGATGTTTTAGAAGAACAACTGAACTTAATTGTTCTTTGATGAAGAAAATCATCCTTAAACAAAAACAAAAGAACCTAGACATCATAGGAATTGACTAGCAATAGGACTAGGATTTTGGTTGACAACCAAAACCTTTCCCTTAGCTTTACCTAGGTATTTGTATTAAACATTTAAATGCCTTAACATGTGTTTTAAGTGTAGCTTGGAATGACGGGATGACCCTCCAGGTACGCTTTTATTTTATTGCAAGTTACTTACATGTACTGCGCTTTACTTTTCTTGCATGTTAAACAAGATTGTTGCATGAAAACTGAAACCTTTTAGGATAGCCACAAAACGGAAATCAAAACTAAATTAAAAGTCACTACAAGATAAAATTCACCGCCACAACATTGAAAAGATAAAACAACTCAAAATTTAATCACAAACAAAACAACAAAACTACAATTGCAACTAAATTAAAACGTCTCGTTGAATGATAGGGAATACCTTGGATGATGCAACCCACTTGTTGCTAATAGGATTTCCCACAGTCGAAATGAAAGTGTGAAACTCATTTAGTTGAGTTTAGCAAATTCATCTGGACTAAGTGAATTCGACGAAAAATAATGATGCCGGGATGACGGAATCGTGGGATCTTAATCGGTTCTGTTTAAACAAATTTAAGATTTGTTCTAATTAAAATACTAAAGACACTTGGATTTTAAGACTACTCTAAACCAAAACACTTTTCTCATCTCCTGATTTTCACCTTCTAAAACTAAACCTCTTCAACGACAAGGAGCTTGGAGCATAGTGGGCAGCACAACCATCGTCATCAGCAAAACTTGTGTCTACTTCAGTAAACCTTTTATTAGAGTTAAACAACCGAGCCATAGGACTTCGTGGTAGTTTGCCTAATACAACATAAATCCTCAACTTTTTTTTAGGAATTTGCATAATTGTGTTATGCAAATTAAGCCCTAACCAGTCTTAGGATTCTGAGGTAGTCGTTTGGTATGACATAATCCCTCACATCTTCAAGGCTCTTTGTATGATTGTGTCATACAAATATAAGTCATAATTAATTAAAATTAGCAAGATTGAAACACTAAATAAATTCTCAAATTCAAGCCAAACAATAGGATAGTTTGGGAAGTTGCCAAGATTCCTCTTGGATCCTCAACTTCTCCTATTCTCTTCCGTTGGATTCTCAAAATAAACTGTTCCAAACTTGATCCGATCCCTTTTGAAATTTCCAAAATCCAATTGTTTGAAAACCTTAAACTTTGAAATTCGTGAGATCAAAACCACTGATCATTATCGAGAGTTTTCTTAAATGATTCCCGTTATTTAAGATGTAATTAACTATAGGGGCTTGCCCTTATAGGGAACTTTAAGACTCAGGTAATATAAACCCTACTTAATTCCTTTATATTAAGCAGGGGAACTTGTCGGCTTATAAAATTGGTTCACAGACCAAACAGATGTCACAAATCTTCTAGTTTATTTAATCAAGCCCCATCATCAAGCAGTGTGTCTATTCTTCAGGATAGATACACAGTTTGTGGTGTGGTGCTCGTTTATATAAACTATTTGGGATGTGAGATCGGTTTGATTTCACATCTAAAAATTTTAAAACTTAAAATTATTTTCAAAATCAAAAGCTACTTTCCAAATTATATATATATATATATATATATATATATATATATATATATATATATTCAATTTGAATTTTAAAAAATCTAAAAATTTCGCCGACAATTTTTGTAGGTGACCCCTTTTCAAAATACAACACTCAACCTAAAAATATGCCGACACCTCCATAATAAAGTCCCAGTGGATAGTGTCATATGCTTTCTGGATATCCAATTTATAGATGAGATTGCTACCTCTATGAGTCTTGTCCAGATCCAGCAGTAACTCCTGTGCTAAGAGAACATTGTCAGTTATGGATCTGCCTCTGATAAAAGGTATCGGTTAGGGCCGATCGGCTTATCCGAGTGGGGTTGCAGTCTTCCTACCATAATTTTGCTAATAGCCTTGCTTATCACAGAAGAGAGGCAAATGGGTCTGAAAGGATCCCAATTCTGTATGTTATTATTTTTTGGGACAAGCACAAAGTTTTAAGCACTGAAATAGTTTGGAAGAGGATGACCCTGAAAAAAGCTCTGAATAACCATGACCACATCCAACTTGATAATATCCCAGGCTTTTTTATAGAAGTCAGCTGAAAAGCCATCAGGTCCAGCAGATTTTGTACTGTCAATAGAACAAATGGAACTCCAGATTTCCTGTTCATATGGAATAGAGGTAAGGTCTACACTGTTGGTGTAGTTGAGCTCAGTGGAAAAGTAAGTAGCATCAATAGGAAGTCTGTGCACAGTAGATTGATTGAGAAGCAGCTGGAAATGATTGACAACATCTTGTGCAAATTTAGTGACATCATTGAGTCTTCTTCCATCATCAGAGATAATAGAATGAATGTAGTTACATTTTCTCCTATATCTGATATAGGCCTGATAATACCTTGTGTGCCTATCCCCATTAATGAAATGGTTAATAGCAGCTTTATGCTGTAAGAAAAGTTCCTGTCTTTCAATAGCAATCAGTAAATGGTTTTGGGCATTTAATAACTGTTCCTCCCCAGTAGAACCAGCTTGGACCTCAGCTTCAAGCTTAACCACAACATCTTCAGCCTCTTTGACACCTTGAAAAACATTACCAATAGAATTCCAGCTCCATTTCTTCAGTTCTTTACTAAGCTTAGTATGCAAAAGTTTCAGTTTGACCACAGGGGAAGGGTGGTCAATTTGGCACCAATGAGAAGTGACCTGATTAAGAAAGTCAGGATGGGAAGACCACATATTAAGATATCTGAAAGAGGGTGGAGGGAGCAGGTATTATTAGGTGAGGTGATAGAAATGAGGAGTGGTCTGTGATCAGACCCAGCAAGACATAGATGTGTAACTGATGTGAGGAGCCAATTGTTGAGCCAGTAGTTATTAACCAAAATTCTATCAAGCCTCTCCCACAATTTACCTCTTTTCCATGTATATGGAGGGCCCCTAAACCCAATGTCAAAGAGATTGGCAGCCTGAATGTTGTCATTGAAGGTAGTCATTCTATTAATATTTGGGGTTCTGCCCCCCCCCTCCCCAGCTTTTCAGTAGAAGAACCAATATCATTGAAATCCCCACCCACCATCCAGGGGGAAGAAATCAGATCTCCAATACAATGAAGGTTTTCCCAGAGATTTAGTCTATCCTCTTCGCTACATCCTGCATAAACAAAGGTGGCAAAGCCACTATGACCATTAGTCTTGAAAGAAGAATGAATGAACTACTGATGATCAACCAAAATAGACCAGATGATTTCCTTTCTACAAAAGATCCAAATCTTATTATTGCAGTTGGCATAATGGGAGAAGCCATTAAGCTTCCTGAGAACTTTAAGGGGGTGTTTATATACAAGTGGTTCAAAAATTATAATGCACCAAAGATTATGTTTTCTATTGAGAGATATAAGTCTTTTAATAGAGAGGGGATTAGCAATTCCCCTAATATTCCAACAAAGGAAATTGATCATTTAACTTTAAGGGGGGAGGAACTTTGGGATCTTGATTTAGTTCTACCTCTTGTCTTAGAAGTTCCTACCAGCTCCCCTACAGTTAGAGGTGACCCCAGTTTTTGAACTTCTGAGAATGATTTTTTCTTCTTTCTAGAAACTTGGGTATTCCACTTCTCCTCAAGGCTATGTTGCATATCATTTATTAGAGCATCAGGAATGATCTCATTCTGAGAGTTAGTATTAAGTTTCACTGTATCCAAAGTATGGTTTGATGACTGTGAGGGAGTAATGATTTGAATTGCCTCTTCTTCCCTTCTAATCCAATTTGAAGGATCTTTACTGCCTGTACCAGAGGGGTCCCCCAAGGCAGCGGGTGAGTTAGGAACATCATTCCCAATCTCCTCCACAACTTTGGTGATGGGAACATTCTGTTCAGCAGGATTACTAGGGTCAGGAAGCAGTAGCCCCCCAGAAGAGGGATCACTGGAATCACAATGGGCTGAACTTGTGACTTAGTAGTAACCACATTAGAAAATTTTCTAGGAGGGGTTGTAACCTGTAGCACCTATCATTTGTATGACCAAACATTTTGCAGTGGGTATAAAAATAAGGTTTTTGCTGCATAATGACTTCTTGCCATTGCCCCTCAGTAGCAGAACCTATCCAAATTTTCTTAATGTCAGGAAGAGTAATATCCCTTTCAATTTAAATCCTTGCCATTTCAGGTTTTGCCTTATTTAAAGTTGCTGCATCTAGCCTTAAAGGAGTTCCCAGGGATCTCCAAATTTGAAATAAGGCTGTCTGATTGAAGTATCTATAGGGGAGTTGAGGGAGCTTGAACCAAATTGGGACTATGGGAGGATCTTTATTGGGATCAAAATCAGTTGTCCACTTGAGCAGTTTCATATCCATTTCTGCTATGGTTAGGACTTGTTTAGCAAACAACCTGGCATAATCTTCTTCATTTGATAGGTTTATAAGCAAATTTCTGCAATCAAGGAGGCCTATCCTCCAGTTACCATTGAAATTCAGAGATTCAAAATAGCTTCTAACTAATTCCATTTTAGGGTGACCCAACACAAACTTCCCAATAAGAGTTAGTTTAACTTCAACATCAAGGTTGTCAAGTTCTTGCTCAGTGAAGATGACTGCAGGACATCCCTCTTTTCCTCAATGGGTCGAATGAAAGGACAAGAGATTTTTCCAGCAGCAGCATCATGCAAACATAGGTGGAAAATCAGCTTAGCAGGATCAGAAGTAGAGGGGGCCCTCACAACCACACCTGCATAAGTAGCTTTTGCCCAATCTACATTTGTTTCCAAATCAATGGGGGAAGCCATAACCTCAGACTTCCAGCCAGTGAGTATGGAGAAGGAAGAGAGGATCCAGTGGAGCAGAAACAAATACAAAGACAGCCAAAGTTTTTAAAAGACACAGAGAGGCAATAGCACAAAACTACAGAAAACAGCCACCAGATAGCAACAAAAGGCCAAGTTCACAGAACCAGAAGAACTCCAATGGAACAGTAAAATTCAAAAAGAGAAGACCTGGGAAGGTCCAAAGCTCCCAAAAGAGGACCACCAAGAGGAAGTCAAGCCACTAGACAACAAGAAGAGACCAGCTGCCACCTTTACCTTCCACTAGAACCACCACCAAGGGAGCCGCCGCCGACAGGGTCATGCTGGGAACCCTAGCAGAGCAAAGCTCACCACAGCCACCATTATAGTATTTAATATATATATATATATATATATATATATATATTAAATACTATATATATTAAATTAAATACTTTTAAAAGCGGGAAATGGGATACCCATTATGGCGACCGACACCAGTTTATAAAACGAGGCTATAATAAATTTTTGACATATTATTCTCCTGAATCTTTCAGAAACACTACAATGGATTCCCCAGACTTAGTCTTTTCCTATTTTCAAGATCTTAATTCACCAACTAATGAAGATGATTACTTTCACCAAAATGAAATTGAGCTATTTCACGAAGCTGAGTTTATACTGAGTAGTCCATCCCAAATAATTGCAGAACCCTTCAAGGAATTTAATTTAGATCATTATGAAGATTTTCTTCTTTTTAAAGAAGATTTGCCTCAAGAGTTTCCTATAGAAAAATTGATGTTTGAGAAAATGGAAGAAGAGATTGATCGGAAAGGAAAGAAAGTTTGTATTGAAGATGATATTTTCTCACCATCCGTATATGAGGACGGATCTTGTTCCAAGAGTGTTCCGCTGACATGTACCCAACGAAGAAACATAAACCATTCTCTTAAAAGAAAGAAGAAAAAAAATGAAATCAATAACTTTGAAGCATCTGAATCTAAAGAAAGTGTTTTCAGGAACCCTTTTTCTCTAAAGAAAAATAAGTTTTATGTAGTACCCATCAAATACGAAGATAACACATTCCAATCCTTTCAAAGAGAAAATTTCCCGTCAATACAAAGTATACATTTTGTATTCAAAAGGCTTGCACAAAAAGTCAAATATTCAATCTCTCGACTCTTAGACAAAATGGGATGTGCAGTTTCTTCATCCATGAAAAGAATAATTCTTACAAAAGAAAATTCTACTTGTCAAAAAATGAACCAACAATTTCCATACCCGGGTACCAGTTAAACTTCGTTTAAGACCAAGAGTAGAAGATCTGACTATCTTAAGATATAGAATAATACAGATGAATTAAACTTAGAATAGAAAAGAAATCTAATAAAATGAAAGCTCTAATGCAAACGTGTGGGAATCGTTCCTATTCACAACACGATGATACATTTCCTATAACAACCCATCCTATACTCAAGAAAAATGTGTGGAAACATAAACTATCAGAAGGAATCTCTCATGTTATGACCACTCTTGCAGACACTTGTCAGGAAAAGACTTGTGCGAAACATCCTTTTAAATCATTTGAAGGAAGATTGAAGAAATTAAAAGCTGGCACCAAATGATTTTTTGGACAAAGAAAAGACAATTTTATAAATAGTACAAACAAAGAATTTGCAGAAAAAAACATGGTAGAGACGCAAGCTACTTCCTCAGCATGAGAACTACCTACCTCAAATGAATAAAACATAACAAAAGAATTACGAACAATTATTTGATAACTAGATGAGTAAATTAATCATCTCAAACAAAAAAATTTGAAGAAATGATGGTAGCTTTACAAAATTCCTCACACAAAACTCTACTACCTGCCATTGAAATTATTAGACCTGAAGCAATACATATTCTTGAAGATAAAAGAGAACTAATAAAATTGAAAAAATAATCAAAATAAAAAGGATTCTACTCAGAGTGGAATTCCCTAAAAAGAAATTACACAACTTGTGGAACAATAAGTAAAAGAAACAATGGCTCAGGTGAGGGCTGGATCATTTATTCCAAAGGTTAGACCCTATCTGGAGGAATTTGACTATGTCCAATATCCTAAAGTTTTTATTCCACCTCTCTTCAAAATGTTTGACCTGACTGGTAACCCTTGTCAGCATCCTGCACACTTCAGAGCGAGTTGCTGCAATGCAGGGGGAAGCGATGCTCTTTTATTCTGCCAATTCGTTAACAGCCTTACAGAGGTTTCTTTCGATCGGTGTGCAGAACTTCACAACGAGTTCATTAAAACTTTTTGCAGAACTCGATAACCACTTCATCCAACGATTTGCGGGAGCGCAACATCACATAACAGTTTGAGACTTGGTTGTGGAGAAACAAAAGCAAGGAGAAACTCTTGTGGATTACATTTTGCATTGGAGAAATCTCAGCATGAAATGTAAACCACAACTTCAGGAACAACGTGCAATTGAAGTCCTACTTAAATATATTCATGGTCTTATAGCATACATGCTTAAAGGATTTTCAATAACGACATTTAAAAAGTTACTTAGTAAAGCTGCCAACCTTCAAGAGAAAGCTAAGCAAATGAGTGTGACTGAAAAGACAAAGAAAACAAAGCCAGTCAAGACAATCAAGAAGAAATCAGGAAATTTCTCCACAATAGAAAAGGGTAAGCAAGTAATGCAAGTGCAACCTAAGCAAAGGAAGCAATGACAGAATATAAATCAACAACAACCGCAGTCACCCCGCAACTACAATTGCAATAATCAAACCCATCAATTATAGACAAGAAATCAATGTATAGAGAATGAACAAAGACTAACCTTTTAAAATGGAAGCTGTTGCAAAGATATTTCGTAGCTTATTAAAAGTACCAGAATTCAAATTGCCTTAAGCTAAGAGGCCTGGGGAAGTTGATATGAAAGACAATCCCAATTACTGTCCTTACCAGAGGATGCTCGGACACAAGATTGAAGAATGCTTTATCTTCAAAGATTGGTTGGAACGTAACTTCAAAGAAGGGAATATAGTAATCCTGAGAGAATATCTGAAAGTACCTGAAAAAGATTTAGTCAATATGATTTTGATTGATGAATTTATTCCCAATAATTATTTCGGAAATGAAGACAATAAAAATACTGCTCAGGGCAAATCTCTTGAAAAGACCTTTGTAGACTTACAAGTCACACAAGTTTCAACATCGACATCAAAATCTTCCAAGAAAGAAAAGAAAATATTAAAAAGGGTTAGAGGACTTCTAGATATAGGGGCTACTGTTCCGTTTGCATCTCCCACTTCTCGTGTTTCTTCACGCTCTGCTAGAATAGTTATCTCAGACGAAGGGAGGAAATCCCTCGAGCCGTTGACTCTATATGACTTTCTCTTTATCCTTATTATGAATAATAACACTTATAGCTTTTCTTACATTTTGTCTTTTTTTTAATAACACTTCTGAAAGTGAGCAATCCAATTTTGATCCTGTAGATAATACTCAAAATTTACATAATTTTGATAAGTTAAACGATGATCAAGAAAACGACAGTTCTAATAAAGGTGAAAATGAAGATGACACTGTTATGCTTGAATTACGAGTACCAATTTTCGTAGAATTGGAGCTCTCTGACTTAGAGATAAAAGAGTCATACGATACACTACAAGAAATAACTGAAGTCAACTTGCGAAGTAGAAGAGTTCTACCTCTAAGAATGACTCCTAAAGAAAAAGAAAAACAAATAGTAGCACTAGAAGAGATTGTCCCTCCAGTACAAGAATGATTATCTAAAGGAAACAAAGACAATTGTCATAACAAAATAGACTATAATGTACTAGCCCATTTAAGAAGATTACCGACAAAGTTGAGCATTTATGTTTCCCTTATCCTTTCCAAAAAAAATAAGGGAATCATTAATAAAAGCTCTCTTATATCCAAAAATTTGTCTAGCTCAACTTGCAAGTATTTCTTCAAATGAGGATTCATTAGAAGAACAGACTAAAATAACTTTCTCTGACAATGACTTGTTCCTCGGTACAACCGAATATAATTATCCATTATACATGATAGTGAATATCAACGACACTACACCTTCGAGAGTGCTTATTAACTCTGGCGCCTCAATTAACATTATGAACTTGAGAACTCTCGCATACTTGGACATCACGCTTGTAGATTAACAAGGGATAAAATGATATTACGAGGATTCAATCAATAAGGAGAACGAGTTTTAGGGTCAATTACATTTCTCCTGAAGATTGATAATTTGGTGGCAATGGAAAAATTTAATGTCATTGATTCTGAAACTTCTTTCAATGCCTTAATTGGTCGACCCCATGAGCATAAAATGGTCCCCTCTTCAATACATCAATGCATTAAATATCTATAGAAAGCACATAAATGTTGTTTACAGGAGATCTACAACCATTCTCAGTCCATGAAATCGGTGTGCATGAAGTTGCTGCATACTACGCTCCAACAGAAAAAAAATGATATTCTCTAGAAATGTAGTAATAAATACAGAAGAAAAAGATAAAGATAAGAAGATGAGTGAAAAGATCATAACAATGAACAACAAGTTAACAAATATTTTTTTTCAACACTCAAGAAGGATAAGAACTCTCATCAAACTCGCATTCGAGGTCATGGTTAGGGACGAGGATGAGAGAGGGAAAATCCAATGATTGACATGATGAAATCACCGAAGTTCAAGATTCTTCTGGACTTTGAAAAATAAAACTAAAAGGAAATGACAACGTTGATGATTTCAAAAGAACCAAAATTCAAGATATCTCTTAAAGAAGAAGATAAAGAAAAACAATTCGAGTCTATGTATTAGCAAATTAATCATTATATACACGCTATGACCCTAACTCCAATCTCTTCATCTAAAATTAAGAATTTAGTGGTAAAAAAAGTATATGGTGAAGATGAAAAGTCTATTAAGTTTAAACTTGGTTCTACTTCTATTAATTCTGAGACAGATGTAAAATTAGAAGATGAAAATCTTATGAAATCAATGAAAATCCCTTTTGAATTTTTTTCACCGTATGTTCAAAAACTTATTCAAATGTTTTGATGCCTAAACAATGGTCATTAAACCAATCTTATCTTTTTAAACAATTGTGGTATAACAACAAACAAAACCATAACTCTAAAGAAGGTATTAGGTTTGGTACCCTAGAACCTCAAGATGACACAAAATTTTACCTAGTTGTCTGTTGATCTCACTTTTGTAAGAGACTATTTTTGATCCATTTTGAGAAATGAAGTCAACCATTATTGACCTTCTAAATCTCATCAAATCCTAATGAAGCCCTTTTAACCTAAATCTTTATGTCATCCTAAAACGATTAGATCAGCAAGCCCTAAACTGGTCAAACCTTGACCTGAATGGTCAAATTTAGTCAAAATGGTCAATCTATGATCTAATGACCACCACATTGACCACACTGGTCAACCTTTGACCGAAAGGGTCAACTTTGGTCAAAATGGTCAATCCATGACCAAATACTACCACATTGACCATGTTAGTAAACCCCATGGCCTAAATGGTCAAATTTGGTTAAAATGGTCAATCCATGACCTAATGACCACCACATTGACCCAAAGGTTGACCCCATGACCTAAATGGTTAAATTTAGTCAGCATGACTAAACTAGGTCATACCACCCAAACCTAAAGGGCCCCATGACTAATCTAACCATGACAAGGTCAGATAAGTCACATTGGTCAACCCTAGACCTAAATTGGTCAACCATGGTCCACCTTGGTCAACCATGGTCAATCATGGTCAACTTTTGTCAACTTGGGTCAAAATACTTAATTTTGGACCAAATTGATAAAATTAGTCAAATGGTCAATACCCAAAATCATTTTAACCAATTTATGGGTTAATATTATAATTACAAACATTTTTAATTAATTACAAGATTAATTCAAAATGAAATTATAATTAAATAACCTAAATAGAATTTGAATTTAAGACATCACACATGACATCAAAAAATCATAATTGATTTTCAAAATAAAAATTAATTTATGGGAGGTAATCAATGGGTCACCCATAACCCATAGAACCTATTATGACCCATAACACATCATCCTTAACAAAAGATAAAAGTCGTCATGGAACCACCATGAAGGGAGGAGCTTATGTGTCATTCTTTTATGAAAACATTGGTGAGATGGTAACTTAGGTAGATGAAGACTAACTAGCTTAGTTTGAAGTCACCATGCACCTTATCTCCCACCCAATAAAGATGTGCCAAAATATAGCCCAATCTATACCATTAAATGAAGACCTCATCATGGCTAGCCATGGAAATGAGACAAGGATAAGCTTATGTGTCACTCTCCCTTAACCCTACTTAGTGAGCTTGTGAACTTACATGGGGGAGGTTAATTCAGTAAGTTTTAACTAACCCTATCTACCTCCCAAGTCATCCAATGGAGGTAAGATAAGATAAAAATACAAATTGAGCCTTAATGGAGGTTTATCATGGCAAGCTCGGGGAGCTCACCCATGATTATCTCCAGCCAAGGGACTTGTCCTCATGCGATCATGAGGTTATTAACTTCATCCCCAAGCAATCCCAAGCCTATCAAAGCTCCTCCATAGCCTCTCAATGGCTATAAATAAGCTTGACCGGAGAGCTCAAAGGAAGAAGAGAGAACCATATACACTGCTCAAATCCTGAAACACCCAAGACCAAAAGTGCTCTCCAAACCCTAAAGAATTGATTCCCCCTGGATTCAACTCCTGAAACTCATTAGCATGCCCTAATTTCACCCCCCGATTCCAAGATAAATTTTGGGTTTGATGCTAAATTGGTTCTTCTAAAAGCTTCCCCAAGCTGTAAGGAGATGATCCCAATCAAAATTGACCTTCCAAATAAGCCTTAACCTACATTTCAATATTCTGTTTCAACTGTGAGCTCCTTTTATCGAATTCCCACTCAAACCCAATTTCAACTCAAATTGAGTCAAGAGCAAGCTTTCTGAGCTCAAGGCTAAGCTTTGGAACCAATCCAATCGAAATTATATCCACTAAGGCCAAGGTATGGTAGCTAACCCTAAAATCATCTCGGTTTTCAAACATTGTGAAGAAGATCTTCATTTCATGGCTAATAATCAGTATGGATGTCTTCGCCATGAGGAGATGATCCTCTATAAACAAAAATCATCAAATTTAGTTGAAGATCAAAGGAGATCTTGAGCTAAAATCAGATGATGAACTGATGTCAACCATTTCCGTGTATTGGAAAATGAAGGCCTGGATCGAGTAGCACTGTGGTACCGTCCATATGAAACAACGAAACTGCGGGCCATGTGGGATGTCGCGTGTAAAGATTCAGCCAACTGAACCGCGCTGCGTGTGAATTCAGCGCGTCCGAGGTATGAGTCAGTACAACATCAGTTAAATAAGAAAATATGGATTTTCTTATTTAATTAAATTCAGAAATCTTCAAAAATTCCTATCTTTGCATAGAAAAATTACAAAAAGAAACAAAAAATATCCTCAGGTTCAAGGTGATGAGGAGAAAAATATAAAATTAAAATCTTGATTTAATGATTCATATTTAATTATTAATTAATTAACTACTCTCTAGAGTAATTGAATTATTAAAAATTAATTATATATCTAAAAATTATGAAATTTTTACATAAATAATCCTTTCATTCTTAGGAACATTCTGTGATTTTTCTAAGTTTTGAAAAAATCCCTTAGACAAGTTTATCTATTTTCCATGAAAGTTTGTAAGTATTTTTAAAAATAATTATAAAAATTAGGAAATGAAAAAATTAAATTCAAAGTTGGTTAGGAAATTTTAGGGTGACAATATTGGAACATTAAAATAACAAATCTTAGCCTTTTGAGAATTCAATATAACAACTTAGCTTTTAGGGTTAAATTATAAATTAGAAATTTATATTCAAAACCCTAATTTATCAAACTTAGCCCATTTTACATTGGGCTAAGTCAATTTTGAGTCTAACTCCAAATAGACTCAAACTAAACCTTAATAAGGTTTAACCCATTATTAGGCCTAATTAACCCCATTAAACCTTAATCAAATTATGTTTAATACAAATCAAACCCTAACTAAGTCAAAGACACCAATTCGACCTGATTAAACTGTATTAAGCCTTAATCACATTAGGTTTAACATCATAAACTATAATTAGGTCTAACCCCTGATTAGACCTTATTAACTTAACTAAACCTTACTTACATTAGGTTTAATTAACCCTAATCTATAATTAGATCTAACTCTTAATTAGACCTAATTAACTTAATTAAATCTTACTTACATTAGTTTTAATTAATCATAAACCATAATTATTTCTAACTTCTAATTAGACCTAATTAACTTAATTAAGCCTTACTTACATTAGGTTTAATTAACCCTAAACTATAATTAGATCTAACCCCTAAGTAGACTAATTAACTTAATTAAACCTTACTTACATTAGGTTTAATTAGCCCTAAAACATAATTAGGTCCAACCCCTAATTAGACCAAATTTACTTAATTAAACCTTACTTACATTAGGTTTAATTAACCTTAAACCATAATTAGACTTATCCCTAATTAAGTTTAATTAATCAATTAAACCTTATCCAAATTAGATTTAATTAACCTTAAACCATAATTAGACTTATTCCTAATTAAGTCTAATTAATCAATTAAACCTTATCCAAATTTGGTTTAATTAATCTTAAACCATAATTAGACTTATCCCTAAGTAAGTTTAATTAAACAATTAAGCCTTACTCACATTAGGCTTAATCAAACATTAAACACTAATTAAGTATAACTCTTAAGCCTTACTTACATTAGGCTTAATCAAATTTAAACCCTAATTAAGTCTATCCCTAATTAGACTTAATTAACATTTAAGCCTTACTTACATTAGGCTTAATAAACATTAAACCCTAATTAAGTCTAACTCTAATTAGAATTAATTAACCCTTAAGCCTTACTTAAATTAGGCATAAACAACTCTAAACCTTCATTAAACCTAATCCTAATTTGAATTAATTAACCATTAATCCTTACTTAAATTAGGCTTAAGTAACCAATTAGACTTAATTCATCCTTAAGTCTTAGGTCTAAGCTTGACTTTAATCCTAAAGTCTAAATCAAACATAAACCTTAGGTTTAACTTATATTGAACCTAATTCAATCAAAACTTAGGGTCAATTTATATTGAACCCAAATAAACCTCTAAACTTAAGTTTAAACCATATTGAACTTAGTTTAAATCCATAACTTAGGTTCAACCTAACTTGAACCCAAGTTAACCTAAACTTAAGTTTAACCCATATTAAACTTATGTCAAACCTCCAACTTAGGTTCAACTCAACATGAACCCAAGTTAACCCAAACTTATGTTCAACCCATATTGAACTTAAGTTAAACCTAAACTCAGATTCTACTTAACTTAAACCTAAGTTAACTTAAACTTAAGTTCAATCTATATTGAGCTTAAGTCTTGAACCTAAGTTAACCAAAATCTTAGATTCAACCTACATTAGATCTAAGTTAAATCTAAACTAAAGTTTAACTTAAACCAAATCTCTAGGTTTAACCCACATTGAACCTAACTCAAACAAACTTTAGGTTCAACTTAAATTGAACCTAATCAAACCTTTATGTTCAATCTACATTGAACCTAATTCAATCAAATCTTAGGTTCAACCTAAATTGAGTCTAAATTTAATTCTGCTTTAATTTCAAATCAAATTGAACTTAAACATAGAATTTAATCCAAATTAATCAAATCATGGATTAAGTTTAAGTTGACCTAAACTTTAGGATCAACCTAAATTAAAGTTTGTTTAAATCGCAGACTAAAATCTAAGTCTAATCTATATTAGACTTAATCTTTGAAAAACTTATAATTTAAGTCTAATCTATATTAGACTTAATCTTTGGATTAAAATGACATTAAATCTAAAAACCTAAAATCTAAAGTCTAATCTATATTAGACTTAATCTTTGAATTCAAATGACATTGAATCTGACAATCCCAAAGTCTAATTAATGTTAGATTTTACTTAATTTAAGTTTAATCTATATTAGGCTTAACACCTTTAGGTTCAAAAGACATCAAATCTAAAAGTTTAAATCTATTTAGATTCAAACCAAAAATAATCTTAATACAAATGAAAAAAATCACAAGAATCAATCGGTTAATAAATCGTAAACAACCTAAAGTACTTCAACCTTTAAAATCGACAAAAGACATCAGAACATAATGAAAAATTAATCAACAGAGATCATCAAATGAAACTTGAACTCCAGTGTTCTTGATCTATGAAGATTTCTTAGACGATGCAATCCTGGTTGTTGACAAGAGTCTTTCGGTCCTAGTTTAATCATCTTTCAGACTAAGTAGATCAAGGCCTTCGATGACCCTGGGACGACGGAGCCATGGACATCTTGACCGGGTTGTCTAAAAATTAAAACTTAACTAATAAAATCAAAACTTTTTTTATTTTGTAAGAATAACGCTGACATTCTTTTTCTTATAGGATGAAGACAAAGTTCCATTTAGATTTACTTTGCATGTTATTATGATGTGTTAACTCTGTTTTACAGGGTGACATTATGAAGACAGAACAAATAACAACAAAAATTTAACTAAAATGACATTAAAATAAAACAATGACAAAATGAAAAAACCAAAACAACACAAAATCAAAAATTTTAGGATAGCCACAGAACAAATTACAAAAGGACATCAAAACAACAACATTGAAAAAACAAAACTAAACAAAACAAAACAACCTTGACAAACAAAAATAAAATAAAACCAAAATGATAATAAAATAAAATACAAATTCAAGAAAAACAACAAAAAACTAAAACTAAATAAAACCAACAAAAAAATATTGACATCGACAAAACTAGATCTTTAGGGTACCACGTTACCCTTAGGATTGAATATTGACGTTTCATTTCTTGAACTTAGAAATTCTTATAAAATGAATGTTTGACGTTAATCAGGAGTTTTCTTATGTAATTTTAATCACCTAAGATGTAATTAATTATGGGAGCTTGCTCCTATAGGAGAATTAAAGAACTCAAAATAGAGTCTCTGGTTATAAAAATTTTTTACATGATTCTACCTATATGAAAACTTCAGTAATGACATAATCTGAAGATTTCCTCTATAGGATTATCATTTGATTGTCAGCCGCTAAAAGACGACCGTGCAAATGTTTGGATTTAATTTATTGTGTGTGTGTGTGTGTGTTTGTGTTTGTCTATATATATATATATATATATATATATAAATAATATCATTTTTAAATTTAAATTTGAAAATATGAATTCAAAACTAATCGCATACAAACATTAGTTTAAATAAGCGAGCACTACATTGCAAGCCATGCATCTACCCCGAAGAATAGACACATTACTTACTAATGAGGCTCGATTAAATAAACTAAAGATTTATGACATCCGTTTAGCCTGCGAACCATTTATGTTGACTGAAAAATTCCCTTGACTAGTATGAAGCAACTAGATAGAGTTTATATTAATCTTGGGTCTTTAACTTTCCTATAAGGGCTAGCATCTATAGTTAAATACATCTTAGATAACCGAATTCATTTAAAAAATCTCTTGATAAAGATCAGGAAAAATTATTTTCATGACTTTGAAAAGGTAGGATTCTTCAAAGTAATATGGTATTAGGAAATCTTATAGGTGAGTGGCTCAAATTTGGAACACTTATTATAGGAATCCAAAGGAAGAGAGAGTTTAGGTAAAACACAGCTCCAAGAAGAATCTTGGTGATTTCACAAACTATCCTATGGTTTGGATTCAATTTGAGAAAATTATTTACTGTTTTATCCTGCCAATTTTATTATCTAGGGCTTACATTCACTCGATACCGATTATGTGAATAACCTGGAGGATAAGAGGATTTATGTCATATCAAATGATAACCTCGGAATCCTAAGACGTGTTAGGGCTTATATTGCACGATGTGAAAATCCCTAAAGAGGTAAATTGAGGATTTATGCTACACTAGGCAAGCTACCTCAAAGTCATATGGCTTGTTGTTTAATTTTAAGGAGTTTTTGCTATTGAAGATGGCCGTGCTGCCCACTGTGTATGCTCCAAGCTCCTCGTCATAGCAGATTTAGTTTTAGAAGTTTCAAATGTAGGAGATTGAGAGAAGTAGCATGTTTTGTTAAGGTTGAAATTGAGATGTCTTAATATCTTTATTAGAGTAATATTTAAGTTGATTATAGCGACACCGGTTAGGATCCCACGGTTCCCACGTTCCAACACCACTATTTTCTTCAGATTCACTTAGCCCAGATGAATTTACAAAATTTAACTAAATTAAATCAGTACTTTCACTCAAACCATGAGAAATCTTGTTAGCAACTGTAGATTACCTCCTCCAAGGGATTCTTGATCATCCGAAGCTACGTTTTAACTTAGTTGCAATTGTGATTTTTTTTATTTTTGATTAAATTTTGAGTTGTCTTATATTTTGACTATCGTGAAGGTGAATTTAATCTTTGTTTTGTTTTAATTTTGATTTTTGTTTTGATTTTGTGGCTATCCTAAAAAGTTTTGGCTTTGACATGCAGAGTGATCTTGTTGTTTATTGATCACAGAAAAATACATTAAGAAATTCATATCTATTTTTGATGAAATTGCATTTTAAAGAAATGTATTTTCTTTATTTTATTGCAGGAATGAAGATTTATAAGTGATGGAAGCCAAAATCATGAAATGGAGCAAATTTGGATAAAAAAGGAGGAAATTCATGCAAATTGAACTAAGTCGCCGACGGCGAGATCGAGGCTGCCGACAGCGAGATCATGAGGAGAATTTCTGAAGGAATTATAACTACCTCGCCGACAGTGAGCCCGAGCCCACTGACAGCGAGATCGCGCGGTTTGAAAACCTTCTAGAAGCCCCGCTGACGGCGAGGTCGTTTCCCGCCGACGGCGAGACAGTTCAAAATGCATATACATTGAACCTGGACACTTTTTGAAGAGATGTTTAAGCACCCCTTGGACCTTTGCTTACCTCTATAAATAGAGGCCGAATTCTAGTGATTTAGTGTGTCTTTCTAGTGTCTTAAGTGTCATTTATGTGTGTTTCTTGAGTCTAATTTAGTGAGTTTGAGTTTGTTTAGTGAGTTCATTAGTTTAATTGAGTGATATTTAGTTTACTGTACTAGAAGGAAAAGTCAAAGGAACTTCAAGGAGTCTGCTTGGGGAGGAAATTAAGATAAGTATCTTTGTTTATTGTTGTTAACTTTAAATGAAATCCATGCTTTGTTTTATTCCCATGCATTCTGAGTAGTTTTCTTAGTCTTTCTCCTTGTTTATGAAAATTATGCGGATTGATGAAATTAAATAGAAGTACCTAATATAATATAAATAAATTGTGATATTTTTTACTTAAAACTTAATTTACTTTCAATCGGCCGATTGAGTTGTTAAAATATGTTGAATTATCAACTATAGTAAAAATTACATCCAATATTCAGGGAAGTCAAAAGCCTTGGAAGGCGGGTGTAAATAAATAGGGAAATATTAATTATCAGACGTAGAATTGGACATTTTAGTGTGACGGACTAAAATATTCAATTCGGTCCTATTGTTTAAGAGCCGAAGTGTAGATGTTAGCCCTCGAAGTGAGGGGAACGTGGGAGCTCCGAAGTGGCAGCCAGTATCCTCCCGAGCCTAGCCGCGGATTCAGTAATCAAACATAGGATTAGTCAATATTCTTTGCACCTGGACCAAAGGGTAAAGAATAGGAATGCTCCTATTTGTCACAATACAATTTAAGAATCCTATTTAAATTCATCATTCACATAATTTTCTAAAAAACAAGGAGAAGGATACTTTTTCTGAATTATTTAAATCAACTTACTTAAAGCATTAGTTTACTTTAGTTTACTATAGTTACTTTGAATTTCCTTTCACTTTATTCATAAGTAATTCCTTTAAAATTTAGCTGATAACAAATCTGTTAAAAACTTCCCTGTGGGATCGATAACCAGGACTCCACTAGAGCCCTGTATTACTTGATACGATACATATACTTGCGTAGAATCCACATTATACATTAAATCATATATCTATATATAAAGCGGGATCAAGTTTTTGGTTCCGTTGCTATTAACATAATTTGCAAACATATAAAAAGTGGGTCAAGTTTTTAGCGCCGTTGCCGGGGAAGTAAAGAAATTATTTACTAGAGTAATGGACTATTTAATAAAATTGTATGCGAAAATTTGGAAACGAAAATTTAATACCTTACGATTCAGAATTAGAGCGCACAATTAAAAGAATTAGAAAACAAAAAAGAGAAATTATAAATTTAACACAAATGGCAAATATTCACGAAAATGAAAATATCAATCAACCAAGACCATTACGAGATTATGCCAACCCTACATTAGATGAAATTCATTTAACTATTCAAAACCCTGATGTAGCTGCTAATTCATTCGAACTTAAACCTGCAATTATCCAAATGGTACAAGATAATCAATTTAGTGGTTCACCTACTGAAGATTTGTAATTTACATCTTGCTAGTTTTTTAGAACTATGTGCTACTTTCAAATATGAATGAGTATCTAACGATGCTATTAGACTTAGACTTTTTCCTTTTTCTTTAAGGGATAAGGCTAAAATGTGGTTAAATTCGTTAGCACTCGGATCTATTAAAACTTGGGGAGAATTATCACAAAAATTTCTATCCAAATATTTTCCACCATCTAAAACTGCTAAGCTTAGGAATGATATAACATCTTTTAGTCAGTTTGATGGAGAGTCAATATATGAATCTTGAGAGAGATTTAAAGAACTTCTTAGGAAATGCCCACATCATGCGTTACCAGATTGGTTAATTATCCAAACTTTCTATAAGTAGGATCTTTAAGATCAATCATCGATGCTGCTGCTGAAGGATCATTAATGTCAAAACCATTTGATGAAGCCTATGCACTAATCGAAGAAATGGCAACTAATAATTTTCAATGGCCTGCTGATAGAATGAATCCGAAAAAAATAGCTAGTATTCATGAAAATGATGCAATATCTATGTTGCTTCATAAATTGCTGCTGTATCTAAAAAATTAGATCATTTTGGAATGAATTACTCTCCAACTATATCAGAAGAAAATTCATCTGGACAACTTATAGAATCCTAATCTCAATATGAAACGATTAATGCAATTAACAACAGACCCAATAATCCTTATGCAAATTATTATAATCCTGGATGGAAAAATCAACCTAATTTTAATTTGAATAATAATAAAACTAATCAACCATGGATGAATAATATGACACAACAATTAGGAAATCCATCTAATCAAGGAAATCCTAATTATAAATCTAATTATCCACCTGGATTTAATAACCCACAATTTAAAGATAAGAAATTATCTATAGAAGAATTAATATTAAATATGGGTCAACTTTTACAAAATCAAGGAAATCAATTACAAATACAAGGAAACCAATTACAAAATCAAGGAACAGCTATTAAAAATATTGAAACTCAACTTGGACATATCGCTATCGCACTTAATAATAGAATACCTGGAACATTTCCTAGTAATGTGGAAATAAATCCCAAAGACAAGGGAAATGAACAAATTAAAGTGAAACAATTACGAAGTGGAAAAGAATTAGAACCTCGAATTCAGAAAGAACTTGAAAGTCAAAAAGCGGAAGTGGAAATTGAAAAGGAAAATAATCAACAAGATCCAAATTTAGAAAATCCTTTAATACCAATGAAAATTTCTGTTGAAAAACCTCCACCACCATTTCCTCAACGACTAATTCAACATAAAAAAGACAAACAATTTGCTAAATTCCTTGAAATTTTGAAGAAATTAACGATAAATATTCCTTTCGTAGAAGCTTTAGAACAGATGTCAAACTATGTAAAATTTATGAAAGATATTCTAAATAAAAAAAGAAAATTTACCGATAATGAAATGGTCGCACTTAGTGAAGAGTGTAGTGCTATTATTCAGAAAAAACTTCCTGAAAAATTAAAATATCCTGGTAGTTTCACTATACCCTGCGCTATTGGTGAAACTTAGGAGCAAGCATCAATCTAATGCCTCTATCAATTTTTAAGAGATTAGGATTGGGAGAAATTTCACCTACTTCAATAACTCTTCGATTAGCTGATCGTTACATTACATATCTAAGGAGTTATTGAAGATGTATTAGTAAAGTGGACAAATTTATCTTCCCCGTAGATTTTATTGTTCTAGATATGGAAGAAGATAAAGAAATTCCTATCATTTTAGGAAGACCATTTTAGCCATCTGGAAAAGCTATGATTGATGTTCAGAAAGGAGAATTAACTATGAGAGTAAATGACCAAAAAGTAACTTTTAATATTGCTAAATCAATGAAATATCCTGCGCTAGAAAAAGATGATGAGTGTTTTCGAATGAAAGTACTCGATCATTTACAAAAAGAACATTTTAAAGAATATTATGAAGAAAAATTAGAAAAAAAAATATTGAATTAATTGAAAAATCGGAGATAAATGAAGAACTAGATTATATTCAAGAAAAATTTGAATTTTTGGATAACACAGAAAATACTGAAAAATATAATTCCATCAATTATTAAACCTCTTGAACTTGAGTTAAAAATGTTACCTAATCATTTAAAGTATGCTTACTTAGGTAATTCTTCAACTCTACCAGTTATTATTTCATCTGAATTTAATGAATCTCAAGAACAAAAACTTTTAGATACATTAAGAAAATATAAGAAAATTTTTGGTTGGACTTTAGCAGATATTAAAGGAATTAGTCCTTCAATCTGTATGCACAGAATTATTTTAGATAATGAACATAAACCTAAAGCAGATCCACAAAGGAGATTAAATCCAATAATGAAAGAAGTAATCAAGAAAGAAATTTTAAAATGGTTAGATAATGGTATTATATATCTTATTTCTAACAGTGCTTGGGTAAGCCCAATTCACTGTGTATCTAAAAAGGGAGGGGTGACTGTCAAAGCTAATGAAAATAATGATCTTATCCCTATAAGACAAGTTACTGGATGGTGAATATGTATTGATTATAGAAAATTAAACACAGCCACCAGGAATGATCACTTCCCTTTACCATTTCTAGACCAGATGTTAGATAGATTAGCCGGACATAAGTATTTTCGTTTCTTAGATGGATATACCGGTTATCATCAAATACAAATTGCTCCTGAGGATCAAGATAAAACTACATTTACTAGTCCTTATGGAACTTTCGCTTTTCGAAGAATGCCTTTTGGATTATGTAATGCACCTGCAACATTCCAAAGATGTATGATGTCTATATTTAGTAAATTAATTGATAATGGAATAGAAGTATTTATGGATGATTTCTCTATATTTGGAACAACATTTGACACATGCTTAAATCATCTTGAAAAAGTATTTGAAGTATGTGAGAAAACTAATTTAGTTCTTAATTGGGAGAAATGTCGATTTATGGTTACGAGCGACATTGTATTAGGGCATAAAATTTCGGAAAAAGGCATGGAAGTAGACCCTGCAAAAATTCAAGTAATAGCTAAATTACCACCTCCAACTACGGTAAAAGGGGTAAGAAGCTTTCTTGGACATGCTGGATTCTACAGACGTTGTATTAAAGATTTTTCAAAAATTACTAAACCTCTATGCCAACTTCTTGAAAAGGACAAGAAATTTGAATTTACAACTGAATGCTCGAATGCTTTCGAATTATTAAAAGATAAATTAATTACGGCACCTATAATAGTTTCACCTAATTGGGAGAAACCATTTGAGCTTATGTGTGATGCTAGTGATTATGCTTATAGGAGCGAGTTCTTGAGCGAAAGATATTATAAGATTTTTAAAGTTATATATTATGCTAGTAAAACTCTAAATGATGCTGAAATAAATTATACAGTTATTGAAAGAGAATTATTAGTAGTTGTATATGCTTTTAATAAATTTCGGCATTATATAATAGGAACTAAATGTATTGTGCATACTGATCATTCTGCTATAAAATATTTAATGCAAAAGAAATATTCTAAACCAAGATTAATTAGATGGATATTATTAATGCAAGAATTTGATTTTGAGATCGTTAACAAAAAGGGACCGATAATCAAATTGCAGATCATTTATCAAGATTAGAAAATCATGAATTATCTAACACTCATAATGAAATTTTAGACAGTTTTTCTGATGAACAACTATATAATATTAATGAGTTGAAAATACATTGGTATGCTGATATAGTAAATTATATTGTAAGTGACATTTTACCACCTATGTTAACTTTGCAACAACAGAAAAAATTCATTCATGATACTAAAACATACTTTTGGGATGAACCATACTTATATAAGCAATGTAAGGATCTAATTATTAGAAGATGCGTGCCTTATGAAGAAAGCTGAACCAATTATTCAAAAATGTCATGACTACGATTTTGGAGGACATTTTGGGACGGATAAAATTGCATATAAAATTCTACAATATGGATTCTACTGGCCTACTCTATTTAGAGATGTATATAGATATATAAAAACCTGCGATAAATGCCGAAGAGTAGGAAACATATCAAGAAAAAATGAAATGCCTCTGAATTTTATATTAGATGTTGAAATTTTTGATGTTTGGGGATTAGATTGGGACCTTTTATTCCTTCATTTGGAAACTCATATATATTAGTAGCTGTTGATTATGTTTCTAAATGGACTGAAGCACAAGCTTTATCTAGGTGTGATGCTAAAAGTGTTTCAAAATTTCTTATGAAAAATATTTTTACTAGATTTGGAATGCCGAGAGTGATTATCACTGACGGAGGAACTCATTTTAGAAACAAATATATTCACAAACTAGTAGAAAAATATAATATTATGCATAAGATATCAACTGCTTATCATCCACAAACTAGTGCATTAACTGAAGTTTCTAATCGAGAGATTAAGCGTTTATTAGAAAAGTCTGTAAATCCTAATAGATCAGACTGGTCTATAAGACTAGACACTGCATTATGGGCATACATGACTGCTTATAAAACTCCGATTGGAATGACTCCTTATAGGCTTACATATGGAAAATCTTGCCACTTACCAGTTGAATTAGAACATAAAGCATATTGGGCGATTAAAGAATTTAATTATAATATGAAAGAAGCTGGTGAGAAGAGATTGTTGCAATTAAATGATTTGGAAGAACTAAGAAACGAATCATATGATAATGATAAGATTTATAAGGAAAGAATTAAATTATGGCATGATCGGAAGATTAATCAGAGAAATTTTGAACCAGGACAAGAAGTTTTGCTTTATAATACTAGACTGAAATTATTTCCTGGGAAATTGAAATCTCGATGGTTAGGACGTTTCACCATAACTCAAATATTTTCATATGGAACTATAGAAATTGAAGATCCAAAAACAGGACATAGATTTAAAGTAAATGGACATAGATTAAAAGCATATTTCAAAAATAGAAGACCAAATTTTAAAGAGGTTTTAATGCTTAGTCAACCTCGAACACTAACTAAATTAGGTCGAAGTCGACGATGTTAAACCAAGCGCTTTATGGGAGGCAACACATAGTAGTCTTTTATTTTAAATATCTACAAATTAGTGAGTCTATATTATTAAAACAAATCTTACTACTCAATTTTTTTATTAGAATCATCACAAAATTGAACCTATTTGATGAGATCAGAAAATATTTGGACCAGAGCGAAAATGGGCGATTTTTACGAATCTCGCCGACAGTGAGCCCGAGCCCGCTGACAATGAGTTCGTGCGTCATTACTTCAGTTAGTTTTATAACTAAGTCGCCGACGGCGAGGAACTTCCCGCCGACAGCGAGGCAGTTGAAAATTTGGTTTCTTAAAGATTTTTCGTGCGGTTTTAGACGGATCTAAGCCATTCCTTCGTAAGAAATTATTCCAAATCCGATTTTACACCATTTTCTTCCTTAGGAACGACTAGAGACCAATCCTTTCCATCCAAAATGGCCACAAAATTCTTAGAAACCACAAAAACTGAAGTTTTCAACCGGAGAAAATTCGTCAATTCGGAGGCACAGCGAATCTTCAACAAAGGCTTGATGAAGAAAAAACTTATTAAAGAAAGAGGATTTGTCAACAGAGGAGTAGAGAGTTCTACTAAAAAAATCGAAGAAATGATCACGCAGCGGCATTAGGAGGTATTTTGTTATACGACATCCGCTGTAGTTATACCAGTAGTTAAAGAGTTTTACTCTAATCTACATGCGATCAATAATGGAAATGTGTACGTCAGAGGAAGATGGGTAACATTTACTCCTGTAAGGGTAAATGAATTGTTTTCTATAGAGAATACCTCTGTTTGTCATTATTCCAATTTTGTGCCTTCAAGATACAATATGAACGAAATCTATAGATATCTGACCGACGAACTGGATGATTGGGAGTTACGAGAAGAGGGGTATGTCAGTTTTTCTGCATCACTTCTTAACCCTGTCTCAAAGCACTGACATTTCTTTATATCATCAAAATTATTACCTACCATGAGAGTAAATAAAGTTTCAAAGGAATGCGCTATTTTAAACTATTGTATTCAAATTGGATTACCTATCGATGTTGGATCAATAATAGTAAAGTCCGCATTGGGATTAATTGTGCATGGGTCGGTGCATGGACTTGGACACCCATCTACTATATTTGCTTTATGCGATCGGTACTAAGTTTCTTATGAGGCTTGGGAAAAAAGTACTTTTACCATGGAAACAACTGGATCCTACTGATATGTTTCCCACTTTGGATAACAATGATGAGATTACCATTATTTCTGATAGAGCATCACAGAACAATCCTTTAGCAAGGCCCTTTACTGATAAGACTAATTTCATTCTAAAGAAGATTAAGGGATTTGAGAAAGAATTGCAAAAAGTGATGAATTCTATTGACAATATCTCTGATATGTTTGATCATATTGATTGGAGAATGAAGGAGCACTTTGATCATACTGGACATCCGGAGGCCGGTTTTATTCATCTACTAAGACGAAATGATGGATTAATGAAGAATCTATCGCAGAATTCCCTTTCGGGCCTTTCTACAATTTATTTGTGCACTCGCGTCACATCGGAAATATCGGACAAGATGTTAGTTCGACACCGAAGAGTAGGAAAGATTTCTATGTTTATGTTATATTTGTATATATATATATATATATATATATATATATATATATATATATATATATATGTGTGTGTGTGTGTGTGTTTGATTTGGAGTTAGATTTTATTATGAGTCAAAATTTGATTTGATCATCTCAGATTTGATGAGATTTTATGTAAATTGTTATGTCTCAACATTTAGAGTATTGTGGTGTGAATTGCGATGCTAAGTATTATGGATTTGAACATTTAAGTTAAGTAAGTGTTAAGTTGTTACTCGTGAAAGTTGTAAGTTTCATGGATTTTATATATAAAGTTATATTGTTTATGTTGTGTGACTTTTTGTGAGTATAAGTATCTAATCTTTGTATTATTATTAAATTAAGTGATTGAAAGATTGATTAAGGGCAATTCGAGGTTGAAAATGATTGACGAATTTCAAAAATTTAAAATTTTTTGGATCTCACCGACGGCGAGAATTATCTCGCTGACAACGAGAAAATCCGCTGACAGCGAAACCGAGCTCTCCGACGGCAGATTTTTCCCGAAACTTTTACCTTATGAAATTAATTAGCTCGCCGACGGTGAGAAAAATCTCGCTGACAGCGAGAACGCAAAAAGACCTATATTTGACCGGTCAACCGACACTATTCATCATCTCTTTCCTCAAATTTTTGAAAAAACCGACCTAAGCTTAAGAGATCTTGGATTTGAGGCGATTTCAACACTTTTTGACACCGGATTTCATCTTCCCTTGGTAAGAACTTCACTCCTATGCAAAAATTTTTTATTTTCACCATGGATTTCTTCTACATTGGAGAATTTTGAAAAATTTCGAAATGTGAAAAAATACTTGGAAGAATTTCATAAAAATTGATTTAAATGGATTTTAGTTGTTGTACGAAGCCTTCTTAGTAATATTTTGGAGTTTAGTTATGATTTTTGCAAATTTCACAGATCGAGAAATGGCTCCACGACAAAAGCGACGAATAGATTATGACGAAACCCGATTTTTTAATGCAAGAGCACAAACGCGATATTTTCAAAATATACAAGCAAGAAAATGCATTCAAGATCGAGTTTTCAAGAATCCAGGAGGAGAAGTTGAGCGAATCATTCAGGAGCGAGGATGGGAAAATTTATGTTTCGTTACCAACAGAGCAATTTGTAGAAGTAGTAAAGGAATTTTATGCAAATTTAACACAGGCGAAGATGCACCGATTAAGGTTAGAGGATTTTTTGTAGATTTCAACGCTGCTAGAATAAACGCTTATTATGAAGTACGAGACACCTACACTAGCGAGTAAGAAACTTTTGGAACTATGGAAGGACCACTGGAAGAGGTGATCAACTTCTCACTGATGGGAAAGGAGTCTGGAAGATAAAGCAGCGGGAATGGGTAAATTTCCCTCTTTCTATGCTAAATGCAACATCTAAAGCCTGACATTATTTTATTTGTTCTACTTTGTTACCTACCTACCACCATAGTGAGGTAACAAGAGATAGAAACGATTCCGAATTTACGTATTCGGAACTGAAGAGTATTAATGTGGGAAATGTTATTTATAAAAACATATTAGCCACTGCTAGAAATGAAAGTGGAGGAGGACTAGGACATCCTGGTCTTATCTATGCACTTTGCCAATTATACGGGGTAGAGGCAAGAGATGATGAGGAATGGATTGAACCTATGAAACCCCTTACTCAGGCTAATATAAAGAAATATGAATCCCACGAAGGATGGAGATCTGGGACAAGGGATTATGTACCTTCTTCAAGTAGAAATATACCCTCTACTAGTTATGAACCACCCCCTCAGTACACCACTCCTACCCTTCAAGATCTGATGAATGAATTGACCCTGAGTAGAAAGAGTTTTGAGTTATTTGGAGAAAATATGGAAAGAAGATTTGAGCATATAGATCAAAGGATCGGAGGCTTGGAAAGAAGACACGATTATGATAACAAATATCTCCAGCGACATTCAGAATACGAAATTGCCTACTATGAAGCTGAACGTCGATATAGGAGTGGTGATTTAGATGTTGTCTTTCCTGAGTGCCCCCGTTATTCACAGTACCAGCCTGCTCAGCCTTCTCAGCCTAGAGATCAAGGAGATGACATAGTTTGGGATTTTAATGTAGAAGATTTGAAGCTTTTGTTTAGTTTGTTTGGTTTGTTTAGATTTTTTGTTATTTTGGGAAACTTTATTATTTTGGATGTGATTATTTTGTACTTTCTAGAGACTATGGATGTTGGTATGTTTGCTTATGTTATGATGTTAGATTTCTTGTGTGTTAAATTAGTTGCAATTTTTTTATATATATAGGATGTTAGTCTTTCTTTAATGTGTTTAAGTTTTAAATATATGTGTAGTAATAGATTAAGTTTTCAATTGTTATGTTTGATACTTATTTTAAAATTTCATCCCTGCACTTTCTTTTAAATTTTATATGTGGAAGAATCTAACAGTACAGGTTATGTAAGTAATGAAAAAGCCTGCAAAAATTTCAAAGAAAAGAAATACCTAAGGTCCAAAGGTATGATGAATTTTATTATATACTTTCCCTTTTTCACTATGTAGTATAGATAGAAAAATTTAAGTTTGGGGGAAGGTAAAAATACAAATTTAATTATTAAAATTGTTCTCAATTTCTATTTTAAAAAATTATTATTAAATGATTTTCTATAGTTGTTTTTCAATTCAATAGACATGAGTTACTTTATTTATTTATTATATAAAGTTAAGGAAAATATTTCTAGTAATTCAGTTAATTAATGGAATAAGATATTCGGTTAAAAGGAATAAGAATATAGTAAACTATTTAAAGTAAGGAAAACTATATTTTGAAATTAAAAATTCTTAAGTATTTAAGTGAAAAGAAAGGATAGAAACTCAATGAAGTAAAGGCTATGAAATATATATAAGCAAAGAAATATTTTAAGTTTCAAATTTAGGAAGAGAAATTGAAGTTCAAAATTATTAACAGGCTATCCGATACAGTAATCCTCACTTGAAAAAGAAAAAGAAAAAGAAAAAGAAGGATTGAAAATCAATCCAAAAAGAAAAAGAAAAGAAAAGAAAAGAAAAACATCAAGTGAGGAGAAGCTTGAGGAGATGCCTTATCAAAAATTTGCTTCAATGGATTCAACCTAAAGGGTAAAACTTAATTATATTTCTAAACTTATATTTATGGATTAGTATTTTACTAAATAGTGTTTTCTTGAATTTCTTATCATCTAAATATCTTAAGTAATTTACTATTTTAAATATAGTCATTCTCGAAATAAATAGAAAGCTAGAAATCTTAGACCTGATAACTAGATAATCTTATATCTATAAAGTTATTTTAATTACTTAGAAATATTTCTATTCAACTTTATTATAATGTTATTTAAATTTAATTCATATTATCTGAGTTGAAAAATTCTATTATAGAAATCATTATCTTTATTTAGTATTAAAATTACTTGAGGACAAGTAATAATTAAGTTTGGGGGATTTTGATCACAGAAAAATACATTAAGAAATTCTTATCTATTTTTGATGAAATTGCACTTTAAAGAAAGTTATTTTCTTTATTTTATTGCAGGAATGAAGATTTATAAGTGATGGAAGCAAAAAGCATGAAATGGAGCAAATTTGGATCAAAAAGGAGGAAATTCATGCAAATTGAACTAAGTCACCGACGGCGAGATCGAGGCCGCCGACGGCGAGATCGTGAGGAGAATTTCTGAAGAAATTAAAACTACCTCGCCGACAGTGAGCCCGAGCTTGCCGAAAACGAGATCGCGCGGTTTGAAGACCTTCTAGAAGCCCCGCTGACGGCGAGGTCGTTTCCCGCCGACGGCGAGACAGTTCAAAATGCATATACATTGAACCTGGACACTTTTTGAAGAGATGTTTAAGCATCCCTTGGACCTTTGCTTACCTCTATAAATAGAGGCCGAATTCTAGTGATTTAGTGTGTCTTTCTAATGTCTTAAGTGTCATTTGTGTGTGTTTCTTGAGTCTAATTTAGTGAGTTTGAGTGTGTTTAGTGAGTTCATTAGTTTAATTGAGTGATATTTAGTTTGCTGTACTAGAAGGAAAAGTCAAAGGAACTTCAGGAGTCTCGCTAGGGAGGAAATTAAGATAAGTATCTTTGTTTATTGTTGTTAACTTTAAATGAAATCCATGCTTTGTTTTATTCCCATGCATTCGAGTAGTTTTCTTAGTCTTTCTCCTTGTTTATGAAAATTATGCGGATTGATGAAATTAAATAGAAGTACCTAATATAATATAAATAAATTGTGATAATTTTTACTTAAAACTTAATTTACTTTCAATCCGCCGATTGAGTTGTTAAAATATGTTGAATTATCAACTATAGTAAAAATTACATCCAATATTCAGGGAAGTCAAAAGCCTTCGAAGGCAGGTGCAAATAAATAGGGAAATATTAATTATCGGATGTAGAATTTGACATTTTAGTGTGACAGACTAAAATATTCAATTCGGTCCTATTGTTTGAGAGATGAAGTGTAGATGTTAGCCCTCAGGTGAGGGGAACGTGGGAGCTCTGAAGTGGCAACCAGTATCCTCCTGACTCACCGCGGATTCGGTAATCAAACATAGGATTAGTCAATGTTCTTTGCACTTGACCAAAGGATAAAGAATAGGAATGCTCCTATTTGTCACAATACAATTTAAGAATCCTATTTAAATTCATCATTCACTTAATTTTCTAAAAAACAAGGAGAAGGATACTTTTTCTGAATTATTTAAATCAACTTACTTAAAGCATTAGTTTACTTTAGTTTACTATAGTTACTTTGAATTTCCTTTCACTTTATTCATAAGTAATTCCTTTAAAATTTAGCTGATAACAAATCTGTTAAAAACTTCCATGTGGGATCGATAACCAGGACTCCACTAGAGCCCTGTATTACTTGATACGATACGTATACTTGCGTAGAATCCACATTATACATTGAAGCATATATCTATATTTAAAGCGGGATCAAGTTTTTGGTTCCGTTGCTATTAACATAATTTGCAAACATATAAAAAGTGGGTCATTTATCACGCAATTTCACAAGTAAGAAAAGTAAGAGAAAGTAAATTGCAGTGCAATAAAATAAAAGCGTACCTGACATTTCTTCTTGTTCCTTCACCGGAAAGTTTAGCCTTGCAATGCATATATACATAATATTGAGGGAATCGAAACATGCTTATAAGAAAAATTGGGCAAGCCTATAGATGGGTTCATCACAAGTCTACCGAATCCTATATCATAACTTGGTGGGTCCTATCTGTTTAAGTTTATAGATGATTTCTCAAGCAAGGCATTATAAGTTTGATCATCCTCCAATATATCTAAAAGGTTATGAGAAATGTCTGGGGATTGGGCCCCAGACATCTCACAATCTCTTGAAAAGTTTCGAGTTCGTTCAAACTTATTATGTTGCTTGATGACCAATCCTATTCATACCCTTATGCTCAATGAACTGATGTTTTGATCAACCCTAAGAATGGGATAATCATCACTTGAAATTCTGTTAGCAAATTATGTGAGTGAAGGCCCTTAGGGGCAAATTAATTTATCAAGAAACTTAGCCTATTAAATTTTTTAAAATTGAGCTTGTAGTGTTTCAAACATGTTCACAATTAATTTTATCAACTATTCTAATTCGTATTAGTTAAATTTAATTAAGCCTAGCTCACTACCAAGCCCTTAAGACTTAATAGGTATATTTGCAATTTTAGGAAAAGTGAACTTACATGATTATGATTCTTATCAAAGTATTGAATTTTCATTAAACACCAACTAGAGATATTAGATTGATGGATTATTAACTTCCAAATTCAAACCCCTAACACTGGGATCATTTAATTTTAATTATCTTCCCAAATTAAAATGATTAAAGAGATTATAAATCTATCTTTTTGTGACTAAGATGAAATTAGTTTCTACCATTTAAATCTCTTGCATTGCAATCATCTAAATATTCCAATTATGATCATTCATTGCCCATAGCCCTTGGATTAGTCCTAAATATTTAATTAAGACTTAAATTATTTAATTACAATTTTGCCCCTATAAGGCCTATCACCTCATAATTCATTAAATATAACTCAAATGACTTTAAAAATCTTAAGTTACCTCACTCATGGGTCAATTAGAACATTAGAGGAGAAAATGTGATTTTTCTAATTTTAATTTAATTTATATAATTATTTACATGAAAAAATGAGGATTTTCAAAGATAATTCAATAACTTAATCAAAACATAATATTTATTCTTAGGAAAATTACTAGAGGTTCAACTTGGACCAATTTTCATTGTTTTTGAATTTTATTTTAATTATTACAATTATTTTAAGTTCTAGAGTATTAATTAAATATAATATATTATTTTAGTTGAAAATTAATTTTAGTATTTTTCATAAATTTCTCTAAAGACAGGGATCTCAGAGAAATAAATTTTATATTTTTGTGATTTAGGTCTAGTAGTGTCTGAGGTTATGCAGAGAATGAAAGACAGACAGTATCTGAAATGATTTTTTTTTGTCAGTTTATATTACGACGTTTTGTTTGTAATATATAATGTACTATTGATATCAGCATGATGACATAATGTACATTATCTTTTGATGTTAAAATGAAATATTACAAAATATTTTGCAAGTTCAATGAATGCCAAGACAAAACACCGACAATAAAATGAATAATCATGACATAATAAAATGAGAACAAAAAAATATATATAATATTTTGGTTCATAAAATCAAAATCCCCAGCGGAAAATTATGTACAGAGTTTTTTACACATTCTCCCTATTATCTCTCCAACTATTGGAAATAAGACCCTTCCTCACACGGAAATAAGGCATTCCTTTAGATCTTTCTTTGAGAAAGGACGTAAGTCGCATAGCAATCCTTCTTAAAATCGACATATCGACATTTGACATTTCCGAGAGATGGTATGGCATCCATCCTCTCTCAGCTATTAGATATAGGACCCTTCCTGACATGAAAATATGACATTCATTTAGCTTTTTATTTGAGAAACAATGTAAGTGGCATATCATTCATTCTCAAAATTGACAAATCAACATTTGACATTATAGAGAGATGGTATGAGATCCATCCTCTCTCAGCTATTCGATATAAGACCCTTCCTGACACAGAAATATGACATTCCATTAGCTCTTTCTTTGAGAAAGAATGTAAGTTACATGGCATTCCTTCTCAAAATTGACATATCGACATTTGACATTTCCGAGAGATAATATGGAATCCATTCTCTCTCCAGCTATTGGATTTAAGACCCTTCGTGACCTGGAAATATGGCATTCCTTTAGCTTTTTCTTTTTGAGAAAGGATATAAGTCGCATAACATTCATTCTCAAAATCGACGTATCGACATCTAACATTTCAGAGAGATGGCGTGGCATCCACTCTCTCTCCAGTACCCGTCCTGACAGAGAATTATGACATTCCTTTAGCTCTTTCTTTGAGAAAGGATATAATTCACATAACATTCCTTCTCAAAATCAATAAATTGATATCTGAAATTTCCTAGAGATGGTATGACATCCACTCTCTCCTCAGTTATTGGATTTAAGACCCTTCCTGACACGAAAATATGTCTTTCCTTTAGCTTTATCTTTAAAATGATAAGTCGCATATCATTCCTTCTTAAAATTGACATACCGACATTTGACATTTCTAAAGGCCTCTTTTAATGGAATATGGCATTCATCTTTATTTGACTATTTAATATAAACCTTCCCGACATAGGATAGTGGTTTTATTATATTCTTATCATCCCTTTATGCATTACTCATCATGAGATCTCATTTAAAGGGATATAATATTTATTCTCAAAATTATCGACAATGACAATCCATAAATTATTTATGTCACTTCGATCAATGCCAATATGTACGCCATATTTGTTTAGTATCCCACACATATTGGGGGCCCGTTTGTTGTCCTCACTTTTGTGAGAGACTATTTATGATCCATTTTGAGAAATGAAGTCTACCAATATTGACCTTCTAAATCTCATCAAGGGCCTTTCAAACCTAAGGTTTAGGGGAAACCCCTAATGAAGCCCTTTTAACCTAAATCTTTATGACATCTTAAAATGATCAGATTAGCAAGGACAAAGCTTGAACTGGTCAACCCTTGACCAAAATGGTCAAATTTAGTCAAAATGGTTAATCTATGATCTAATGACCACCACATTGACCACACTGGTCAATCCTTGACCTAAATTGTCAAATTTAGTGAAAATACTCAATCCATGATCTAAAGACTACCAGATGACCATGTTGGTCAACCTCATGACCTAAATGGTCAAATTTAGTCAAAATGGTCAATCCATGACCTAACGGCCACCATATTGACCCAAAGGTCAATCCCATGATCTAAATGGTCAAATTTGGTCAACATGACTAAACTAGGTCATACCACCCAAACCTAAGGGGCCCCATGACTAACCTAACCATGATAAGGTTAGATAAGTCACATTGGTCAATTTGTGACCTAAATTTGTCAACCCTGATCAACCATGGTCAAATTATGTCAACTTGGGTCAAAATACTCAATTTTGGACCAAATTGATAAAATTGGTCAAATGGTTAACACCCAAAATCATTTTGACCAATTTTTTGGGTTAATATTATAATTACATACATTTTTAATTAATTACATAATTAATATAAAATGAAATTATAGTTAACTAACCCTAAATAAAATTTGAATTTATGAAATCACACATGACATTAAAAACCCATAATTAATTTTCAAAATCAAAATTAATTTATGGGAGGTCACCAATGGGTCACCCATGACCCATATAACCTATTATGACTCGTGACACATCATCCTTAACAAAAGACACAAGCCATCATGGAGCCATCTTGAGGGGAGGAGCATATGTGTCATTCTTTAATGAATACATTGGTGAAATGGTAACTTAGGTGGATGAATACTAACTAGCTTATTATGAAGTCAACATGTACCTCATCTCCCACCCCATAAAGATGAGCCAAAGTATAGCCAACTCTGTACCATTAAATGAAGACCTCATCATGTCTAGCCATGGAAATGAGACAAGGATAAGCTTATGTGTCATTCTCCCTTGACCCTACTAGGTGAGCTTGTAAACTTAGATGGGGGAAGATAATTCAGTAAGTTCTAACCAACCCTATCCACCTCCCAAGTCATCCAATGGAGAGAAGCCAAGATAAAAATCCAAATTGAGCCTTAATGGAGGTTCATCATGGCAAGCTTGGGGAGCTCATCCATGGTTATCTCCAGCTAGGAAACTTATCTTCATGCCATCATGAGGTTATTAACTTCTTCCCCAAGCAATCCCAAGCCTATCGAAGCTCCTCCATACCCTCTCCATGGCTATAAATAAACCTAACCCGATAGCACAAAGGAAGAAGAGAGAACCATATACATTGCTCAAATCATAAAATACCCAAGACCAAAATTGCTCTCCAAACCCTAAGGAATTGATTCCCTCTGGATTCAACTCATAAAACCCACTGGCCTGCCTTAATTTCACCCCACAATTCCAGGACAAATTTTGGGTTTCACATAGAACTCATCAAAACCCTAAATTGGTTCTTCTAAAAGCTTCCCCAAGCTATAAGGAGATGATTCCAGTCAAATTTGACCTTCCACATAAGCCTAACCTACTTTTCAATATTTTTGTTTCAACCATGAGCTCTTTTTATCAAATTCCCAATCAAACCCAATTTCAACTCAAATTGAGTCAACATTAAGCTTCCTAACTTAAGGCTAAGCTTTGGAACCAATCCAATCAAAATTCCATTCACTGAGGCTAAGGTATGCCAGCTAACCCTAAAACCATCTCAGTTTTCAGACATTGTGAAGAAGATCTTCATTTCATGGCTCATAATCTGTATGGATGTCTTCACCTTGAGGAGATAATCCTCTAGAAAAAAATCATCAAATTTAGTTGAAGTTCAAAGGAGATCTTAAACTAAAATCATGAATGGCTCTCAATTCATCCTCCTTTTGGGATGATTCCACTTCCGAGTATTGGAAATGGACAACCTTGATCGAGTCACACCGTGGTAACGTCTGTATCAAACAACAAAACTGCGGGCCACGTGGGATGCCACGTGTAATGGCACAGCCAACCGAACCACGCCGAGTGTGAATTCGACGCGCCTGACGTATGAGTCAGTGCCGCGTCACTTAAATGAGAAAATATTAATTAAATTTAGAAATCTTTAGAAATTCATATCTTTGCATAGAAAAACACAAAAAATAATCCAAAAATATCCTCAAATTCAGGGTGATGAGGAGAAAATTATAAAATCAAAATCATGATTTAATGATTCATATTTAATTTTTAATTAATTAATTACTCTCTGGAGTAATTTAATTATTAAAAATTTATTATAAATCTAAAAGTTATGAAATTTTCACAGAATAATCCTTTCATACTTAGGAACATTTTGTGATTTTTCAAAGGGTTGGATAAAGCCATGAGACAAGTTTATATATTTCCCATGAAACTTTGTAATTATTAAATAACTATAAAAATCAAAAAATGAAAAAATTAAATTCAAAATTGGTTAGAAAAATTAGGGTGACAAAATTGGACCCATAAAATGACAAATCTTAGCCTTTTGAGAATTCAAAATAATAACTTAGCTTTTAGGGTTAAAATTATAAATTAGAAATTTATATTAAAAACCTTAAATTATCAAACTAAGCCCGTTTCACATGGGGCAAAGGGTCTGTTTGGGGCAACTTCAGCTTATCCTTATAATCTGCTGAGAAGCAGTTGATCAGGATAAGTTGTCTGGCTTTTTAGTTTCTGCATTTGTAAAACAGCTGATTCTAGATAAATGACCATTCTGCCCCTGTTAACATCCAACACTGCACACTCTCTACACTATCTTTATCATAACCTAGCTTTAAAAACAATGAGCTCCAACAAAAGATCTTCCCTAACTAATCAACCCATCACATCACACTTCATGAATCTAGAACCTTGTTCCCCGTCTTTCAGCTACTATGTGAGCATCACCAACACTAATTAATTCTAAAATTAAAATAAAAGACAAAATAACATAATTCCAGATTCCACCCTTCTCATTCGATTACTTAAAATTTAAAAGCGACTACCTGCTAGAACTTACATGTTATGTACCCTCGATTGAGATAGATGCAGGTGTGCCGGCAGCGACGACAAAGGTGAGGAAATGCTTGTCGTTGAATGCATGCTGCCTTTCAAAGAGGTCTTGAGCTTTTGACATGCGGATGTTGTAAAGGACTCCACAGCTCTCAGTAACTGTAGCCACTTGTTCTGTATGAGATCGAGTGTCGACTCATCTCAATGGCTTGCTGGGTAGATTTAAATGGGTTTTCGAAGGCGCAGGATTATCCACGAGGACGACGACAGCTTTTCGGGGTTATGGCAGAGAAGAACGCTCGAAGGGCGAGAATGTATTTCGCTAGAGCAATACACAAACCGCGAGGTCCTGGCTACTTTTAGCTTCTAATACAACATACGAAAATGTGTTTTTAAAATGTCACCAAAACAATTTTTCCAAACAGAAGGTGGCATTTTTAGAACGTCGTCGCTGTTAATAAGCACTCCCAAATGCATAGTAAGTCAATTTTGAGTCTAACTCCAAATAGACTCAAACTAAACCTTAATTAGGTCTAACCCATTATTAAACTTAATTAACACCATTAAACCTTAATCAAATTACGTTTAATACAAATCAAACCCTAATTAGATCTAAGACACAAATTAGAACTAATTAAACCATATTAAGCCTTAATCACATTAGGTTTAACATCATAAACTATAATTAGGTCTAACCCCTAATTAGACCTAATTAACTTAATTAAACCTTACTTACATTAGGTTTAATTAACCCTAAACTATAATTAGTTCTAACTCCTAATTTGACCTAAATAACTTAATTATACCTTACTTACATTAGGTTTAATTAATCATAAACCATAATTAGGTCTAACCTCTAATTAAACCTAATTAACTTAATTAAACCTTACTTACATTAGGTTTAATTAACCGTAAACTATAATTAGGTCTAACTCTAATTAGACTTAATTAACTTAATCAAACCTTACTTACATTAGGTTTAATTAACCCTAAACCATAATTAGGTCTAACCCCTAATTACACCTAATTAACTTAAATAAACTTTACTTACATTAGGTTTAGTTAACCTTAAACCATAATTTGAATTATCCCTATTTAAGTCTAGTTAATCAATTAAACGTTATCCAAATTTGGTTTATTTAACCTTAAAACATAATTAGACTTATCCCTAGCTAAGTCTAATTAATTAATTAAACCTTATCTAAATTATGTTTAATTAACCTTAAACCATAATTATACTTATCCCTAATTAAGTCTAATTAATCAATTAAACCTTATCCAAATTAGGTTTGATTAAACTTAAACCATAATTAGACTTATTCCTAATTAAGTATAATTCATCAATTAAATCTTGTCCAAATTAGGTTTAATTAACCATAAACCATAACTAGACTTATCTCTAATTAAGTCTAATTAAAGAATTAAGCCTTTCTTACATTAGACTTAATCAAACATTAAACCCTAATTAAGTCTAACCCTAATTAGACTTAATTAACTCTTAAGCCTTACTTACATTAGGTTTAATCAAATTTAAACCCTAATTAAGTCTAACCCTAATTAGACTTAATTAACCTTTAAGTCTTACTTACATAAGGCTTAATAAACCTTAAACTCTTAGTCTTAATTAATCATTAAGCCTTACTTAAATTAGGCATAAACAACTTTAAAGCTTAATTAAATCTAACCCTAATTAGACTTAATTAACCCTTAATCCTTACTTAAATTAGACTTAAGTAACCAATTAGACTTAATTCATCCATAAGTCTTAGGCCTAAGCATGAATTTTAATCCTAAAGTCCAAATCAAACTTAAACCTTAGGTTTAACTTCTTTTGAACATAATTCAATCAAAACTTAGGGTCAATTCATATTGAACCCAAATAAACCTCTAAACTTAAGTTTAACCCATATTGAACTTAGGTTAAAGTCATAACTTAGGTTCAACCTAACTTGAACCCAAGTTAACATAAACTTAAGTTTAACCCATATTAAACTTAAGTCAAATCTCCAACTTAAGTTAAACTTAACTTGAACCCAAGCTATCCCATACTTAAGTTCAAACCATATTGAACTTAAGTCAAACCTAAACTTAGGTTCTACCTAACTTGAACCTAAGTTAACCTAAACTCAAGTTCAATCTATATTGAGCTTAAGTCTTGAACCTAAGTTAACCAAAACCTTTGATTCAACCTACATTGGATCTAAGTCAAATCTAAACTTAAGTTTAACTTAAACCAAATCTCTAGGTTCAACCCACATTGAACCTAACTCAAACAAACTTTAGGTTTAACTTAAAATGAACCTAATCAAACCTCTAAGTTCAATCTACATTGAACCTAATTAAATCAAATCTTAGGTTCAACCTAAATTGAATCTAAATTTGATTTCGACTCTATGTTCAACTCAAATTGAACTTAAACATAGATTTGAATCCAAACTGATCAAATCTTGGGTTAAGTTTAAGTTGACCTAAACTTTAGGATCAACCTAAATTAAATTCTGTTTAAACCCTAGACTAAAATCTAAGTCTAATCTATATTAGACTTAATCTTTGGATTCAAATGAAATTGAATCTAAAAACCTAAAATCTAAGTCTAATATTTAATAGAATTAATCTTTAGATTCAAATGACAATGAAACTAAAAACCTAAAATCTGAAGTCTAATCTATATTAGACTTAATCTTTGAATTCAAATGACATTGAATCTGAAAATCCCAAAGTATAACTTATGTTAAATTTTACCCAATTTAAGTCTAATCTACATTAGGCTTAACAACTTTAGGTTCAAAAGACATCAAATTTAAAAGTCAAATTCTGGTTAGATTCAAACGACAAATAATCTTAATACAAATGAAAAAAATAACATAAATCAATCGGTTAATAAAGTGTAACAACCTAAAATACTTCAACCTTTAAAATCGACAAAAGACATCAAAACTTAAATGAAACATTAATCAACAAAGATCATCGAATGAAACTTGAAAACCAGTGTTCTTAATATATGGAGATTTCTTGGATGATGCAATCCTGGTTGTTGACAAGAGTCTTCCAGTTCTGGTTTAAACATCTTTCGGACTAACTAGATCAAGGTCTCCGATGACCTTGGGATGATGGAGCCATTGACATCTTGACCGAGTTGTCAAAAAACTAAAACTTCACTAACTAGATAAAATCAACAATACTTATTTTGTAAGAATAACTCTGACATTGTTTTTCTTACAGGAAGAAGATAAAGTTTTGTTTAGATTTACTTTGTATGTTATTAGGATGTGTTAACTCTGTTTTGCAGGGTGACATTCTGAAGACAGGACAAACAACAATAAAAATAAAACTAAAATGACATTAAAATAAATCAACGTCAAAATGACAAGACCAAAACAACACAAAATCAAAACTTTTAGGATAGCCACGGAACAAATTACAAAACGACATCAAAATAACTATATTGATAAAACAAAACAAAACAAAACAACATTGATAAAATAAATATAAAACAAAACCAAAATGACAATAAAACAAAAGAAAAATTCAAGAAAAACAACAACAACACTAAAACAAAATAAAACCGACATAACATTATAGACATCGAAAAAACCAGACCTTTAGGGTAGCATGTTACCCCTAGGATTGAACATTGACGTTTCTTTCCTTGATCTAACAATTTCTCTAAAAATGAATGTTTGACATTAATCAGGAGTTTTCTTAGGTAATTCTAATCACCTAAGATGTAATTAACTTTGGGAGCTTGCTCCTATAAGAGAATTAAATAACTAAAAATAGAATCTCTAGTTATAAAAATTTTGTACATGATTCTCCCTATATGAAAACTTCAGTAATGACATATTCTGAAGATTTCCTCTATAGTATTATCATTTATTATTCTCTGTTCTTTATTTTCAATCATTCCTAGCCCTTCCCCTTCATTTCCGAGTTTATTAGTTTCTAAGGATTTTTAACATAATTAGAAATAGAACAAGTTACTCGGAAACTAGGGCGATAAGATAGATAAATAGAGTGGTGACTCATCAAATAGACAATAGACACTTTCTTTCCATTTCCATCAAAAAGCGTCAGTACCTCCGGCAGTGATGGTGACGACAGGTCCGAACGCCACCATTGTCATCGAAGGACTTGATTCTGAGCAAACATCTGATCCTACAATCGAAGATGCACCCCCATATTTGTAGAAGAAACTAAAGCAACAGTGGATGAATTAAAAGAAATAAATTTAGGAATGGAAGAAAATCCAAAAGATACTTTTATTAGTTCATTCCTTAATAACATTGAAGCAAAATAAATAGTTCACTTCTTGAAAGAATACAAAGACTGCTTTGCTTGGAGTTATGAAGAAATGTCTGGGATATCTCCAGAAGTCGCAGTCCATAAACTTGGGACAGACCAAACTATAGTTCCTGTGAACAAGCTCTAAGAAGGGTACATATTGAAATCGAACAACAAGTCATTGCTGAAGTTAAGAAACTGATCGAGGCCGATTTTATCCGAGAAGAAAAATACCTGACATGGATGGCTAACATAGTGTTAGTAAAGAAGAAAAATAACCAAATTAGAGTTTGTGTGGATTTTAGAGACTTAAACAAGGCTTGCCCAAAGAATGAATTTCCCTTATCAATTCCAGAACTAATGGTCTACATTGCATCTACACATGCAATATTCTCCTTTATGGATGGATCATCTGGATACAATAAAATCAAAATGTCTTTATAAGATGAACCAAATATAGCTTTCAGAACACACGTCGGGATATATTGCTACAAAGAAGTATCATTCAAATTAAAAAATACTGGTGTTATCTATCAAAGGGCTATGACACAAATTTTCAACAAACTTATCCACAATCAAGTTGAATTTTATGTGGATGACCTTGTTGTCAACAGTAAATAAAAACATGATCATGCATACGATTTGAGAATTGTCTTCGAACGATTATGATAATTTAATCTTAAAATGAATCCTTCAAAGTGCGCCTTTGGTGTCACCTGATGCTACTTTTTTATATGCAACAATTTATAAACCCAGATTTTTATATTTATAATAATTTCGTAAAGTCACAATTTCAAACGCAAGTATACATATTGCTCAAGTAATACATGGATCTAGTGGAGTCCCGTTTATCGATCCCACAGAGAAGCGAGCTAGGAGGTTCTTAGTTAAATTCTAGTCTACTATTATCGGACTTTAGATTGGAGGGTCGATATAAGTGGTGTTTTATCTGACAACTACTCCTGAATGCAGATTATTACAGTAAGGATAATAACTATTCCTAAATGCAAATATTACTTCTAAAGATAACCTTTCTGGATGAGTTGGTTTGGTGAATTTTGAGATAATAAAATCTACAATTTATATGTAGTAAAATGGATAATGTAAAGGAATGAGATGCATTAAATATTATATGTGCTAAATAGAAGCAATCATATTCTTTACCCATTTTTCAACGTATAAATAACATTGGTTAATCCATTGTTTAGTCCCCAAATTCGTGGTTAGGCTGGGAGGATACAGGATTTCACTCGAGAGCTCCACTTCCCTTCGCCTGAAGGCTAACTTTCGCTTCAGTTTCCGAACATTAGGACCAAATTGAGGATTTTAGTCTGTCACGCTCCAATTTTACGCCCATCAAAGTATATTTCCCTATTTATTTGCACTCAACCCCCATGAACTGCACCATCCATGGAATTTGAATGTGGTTCCACTTTGTTGAGAATTACACTGCCCTCCCGGATCATAGCGCAATTACAATGATTTTAACACTGCAACGAGCTCTTTTTGTAATGTAAATGAAGTCCAAGTAAAAAACCATCACATTTATAATTAAAACTTCTTCTAGCATGCATCCCAATATCCTAAACATGAATCCTACTCATTGCAAAAGAAAAGTAGAAGGAAAACAACGACATAATCATCTTATGCCACTATTTCCAAAGAAGAAGAAAGAGTAAGAGAAAGACATCACAAAGCATGAAGAAAACACAACGGAAAACTTCATTTCAAAACAAATCCACAAAATAAGTGTTTACAAAACCATAAGATAATGAAGAACACAATACTTAGCTTTTTCCCCTTGAAAAAAAGAAGAAGATCTCTCCCACAAAGTCTCCCGCTGATCCATGCAATGCTAGTACAAACCCTTACAAATTCTCTCAAAATCCCCTCACTAATCTCTCCAAAAAGGTAGAAATCTACATTTCTACTCCTATTCTAAGATCTCTCAACATTCTCCACATATTTCCTAACATTCCTCTCCAAAACCACCACTTTTTCTAACCTAAATTTGTTCTTTTAAAGTGTAGGGACGAAGTTTGAAGAGTTGCCACAAGAAACCTTTCAAAAAGCATCTAGATTCGATGTATTTGGCCAATAACCACCCAAAGATGCTTCTGAATCGTCATAAATCGCTCCCAAACAGTTTGGGTGCCATCGGCCCTCTATCGGGCGTCGTTTAGTGCATTATTCCACTGAAATTTGTCATTTTTTATGTCTTCTAGCGCTGTCTGGTGCTCTCCCTAGCGTTGTCCGGCACTAGACTACACAGCTCCATCATTTTGCTTCGTTTGGCTCCGTTTCAACTCTGATTCGCTCCGGTTCAGTTGCGTTGCGTTCCTAACAGATAGCCCTACAAAATAAACATAAACAACCTTTCTTTAAAGTGTAATCTCATTCAAAAATATGTAAAAAATTTAGAAGATATTAAGTAAAGAAAGACTTATCAAAATGTGTCAGGCTAAAATTCACGTTTTTTCTCGTTTTTGCTCCAAATTGCACCAATTTTGCTTCTTTTTCTCCAAAAGCCATTTTTTGTGCCAAAAACCATAAAACACACAAAATACCTTCTTTTATAGTGCAATATCATCAAAAATAAGTATGAAATAGACATTAAAATACTATCAAATTTTTATTGGATCAAGATCCCTAAACTTAACTATTACTTGTCCTCAGGTAATTTATTTAATACATAAAATAATGATCTACTGCAATGAACTTTCTTTCTAGAATACCATGATTTTGATTTAAATAAGTACAATAGTAAAATTTTCAGAAAGATCATTGAACAATTCAAGTAAATTCTGCAGGTGTAAGGCTATCTAGTCATCAAGTCTAAAAGTTCTAACCTTCTATTCATTTCAAAAATGACTGTAGATTGTCTTATTAAAGCACTTAAAAGGATTACATGAAAAGAAGTTTATGAGAACACTACTAGTAAAGATGTTAATCCATACATATAAATTCAGGAAAGTAATGAAGTTCTTCCCTTTAGGTAGATCCAAGTGAAGACAATTTTTGATTAGGCATCTCCTAAAGCTTCTCCTCACATTTTCTTTTCTTTTTATTTTTCTTTTCTTTTCTCTTTCTTAGGGATCATTTTCAATCCCCCTTTTTCACTTTTTTTCTTTTCTTTTTTTTATGTGAGGATTACTATATTTGGAAAACCTTTAATAATTTTGAACTTCACCCTTCTCACACTAAATTTGAAACTTACCACAATCCTTTACCTTATAGGCATTTATGTAGCTTATTATTGATTCATGATAGAGTCTCAATCCTTCCCTTTCACATAAAGTTTTAAGATTCTTAATATTTCAAACATACAGTTTTTCTTATTCTGAAAAGTTGACTATAGTCCTATTCTCTTGTACCAAAAATCTTATCGTACAAAATTACTTTTCATTACCAAAAACTTCAATTCAAGTCCACTAAAGTACTTAAATAAAATCAAAATACAGTTATCTAAAATTTAGCTCTATCACAGGAAATCATGTTAATAATTTTGAAAATACTTTTGAATGGGAACAACTAATAGTTAATTCTTTTTCTCCCTCAAACATAAATTTTAAAGTATTTTGCAATTAATTCCATAAAATGTGGCAAGAAGAAAAAGTAATTGAATTTACTAACAACTACAACATTCTATCAAGTTCATATATATGTATAATCAAGATAAAATGACTGTAGAAGAAAGTAAATCTAGCTTAAAACATACTTGCAACAATATTACACTAAAAGAAAGTATTTTCACTTTAAATATTTATTATTCTTCCTACCCCAAACTTAATTTTTAACATATATAGCATTTAGTACAGAAAATATAAGCAGGAAGAAAAAATAATTTAGAAATTATATCTACCACAAATGTCTATCAAAAACATCTTCAAATATTCATCAGGACAAAACAATATGCAGCAGAAAGTAAATCTAAACTAATCATGTCAGAATGAGATTCACTAAATAAAAGTTTAACTAGCATAACAGGTATCAGCAAGGGAATATAAAAATATTCTTCAAGTCTTATATAAAGTTGTAACACAAACATAAAAACACATAATAAATTAATTTAATTCTTCTATTAACTCATCACATCTCACTACTTTACTTCTGAATTCTAACAGAATCACTACACTGGTAAATTAGGTACTTTCAAATGATTTTGTAAATTATAATCTTAAAGATAAGATTATCCCTGTTGTATTGGTTTCCAGACACCAATCTCAGGCATCATCTAATCCTCTTAATTAAGCACCTTTTAGAATTATAAATCATAGTGTAAGATCATCCTCAAGTTACTCATCAAATAGGTTCGCGACTCCTATCAAATGAAAACAAAGTTAGAGAAAGGAAGTAACAAAATTAAGATGGATCTATCACTGTTTAAATTCATGATATCTCTTATAAAACTCAAGTCCGAGTAAAACCCAAGTTAGTGAACTCGTCAATCCAACCACTACAAGAGAACATACAAGTCTATCCATAACAAGAAGTTAAGGAATCACCTCCCTCATGACACACAAAGATCAAATCAAACCACTAACAATCCAAACATCTACCAATCAACAATCAAACTTATCAATCCATAATGACACATAAAGATCAAGTAAATCCACTCTAAAGCAAACATAATACAAAAGTATGGGTTGCCTCCCATAAAGCGCTTGGTTTTAACGTCGCGGACCCAACAAATGATTCCTCCTGGATCAAAATTCAATCTAAGTAATCCTCGATCAATCACCCAATCATTTTCAGATCCAGGGATTCCTACAAAATCCTCAAATTAAAATTTTTCATTAAGCTCTTCCTTTTCAGATTGATTTATATCATTGTTCCTTATATTTCTTACTAGATCCAATATTCTTCTATTGATTTTCTTAATTTGCATATTAATATCATCCTTGAAATTTATAAGAAATGGATCTTTATAACATAATTCAAGATCTCCCAAATTTTGGATTGAATTCTCTCTAAATAATTCATATTCTGGATCAAAATCTTCTATGTTACTCTTCTGTTTTAAGTTATCTTCCAATTCTTCCCCTTGGTAATGATTAAATTATGCACGCAGTCTTTCTATATCTATCTTAGTTGAGGAAATAGGTTTTTATAATTCGTTAGGAATTTCTTTTAATAGTCTTCCAATATCATTATCCTCTTTTCTCAACTCAAAGTTCTTTTGAAATATATCCTTAAATCCTCTTCCAAGTCATAGTTCGATATCATTATCTTGTTCATCATTCAATTCAGGTTTTTCTTGTGATTGAGTCGAATCTGAAGTTATAAAGACTGGTGGTGTAGATGAATTCCCTAAATATATATGCTTTAAAATTGTATAGGGCACATTCATTTTAAGCTCATGAGATTTCTCAACCTATGGAATTAAAAGTTCACTATTTTGGTAGCATCCATCATTTCACACCTCTCCTAAACATACATACAGTCTTCTTTAGATAACGTTTTTAACTCATCATGAATGTCCATTTCGATCTCATCTGTTAACTTACTTTCAAAACTTTTTTGGAAATGGTCTTTACTTAAATAATCAATTTCATCCATCCAAAAAAATCATCATCTTTTCTCTCAGCTGGATCATTTTTGTTCTCCTTAGGTTTGATCTCAGTGTTGCCAGAAAGTGTTCCCTGGGGTCTATTGCTAAGTGAATTAGCAATTTGTCCCAGTTGATTCTCTATGTTTCTAATCATAGCTTTTTGACTTTGAAATTGGTTTACCATTTGCATTATCATTTCTGCTATAGACATATTCTCATCCTCAAACTGTTGATCATTGTTAGAATCCAGTGGATATGAAGGTCTATAGCTTGTGTTATTCCAACTTCCATGACAATTTTTTTCATGATTTTTTTCTCATTGTTGGTTTCCATCCCTAGTAGTATGATTCTAATTAAAATTAGGATGGTTCTTCCAACATAAGTTTTAAAAGTTAGAATGTGGATTGTTTTTGGTATTTAAAGTCTCATATGATAAGTTAGAATCAATCATACACCCTAATGAACTTTCCTCACTTACATGAGTAAATTGAGTCTGGTTCACTCTAAATTGGTCCAACTTCCATGATACTGTAGCAACCTGAGATGCAAGAATTGCAATCACATCTGTATCATGAGCACTAGCTACATTTTTAGTATTTACCCTTGGAAAGGGCCATTAATATTCATTTGCAGCCATTTCTTCAATTAATGCATATGCTTCATCAAATGATTTTGACATTAATGAACCACCAGTAGTAGCATTAATAATGATCCTAAGGGATCCTACTAACCCATTAAAAAAAGTTTGAATGATTAACCAATCTGGTAGAGCATGATGTGGACACTTTCTTAGGAGTTTCTTAAATCTTTTCCAGGCTTTGTATATTGATTCCCCTTCATACTGACAAAATAAGATAATATTGTTTCTAAGTTTAGTAGTCCTTGAAGGTGGAAAATTCTCAGCTAGGAATTTCCGATTTAACTCCTCCCAATTTTTAATAGAACAAGGTGCTAATGAGTATAACCAAATTTTAGCCTTATCCATTAGTGAGAAAGGAAAAAAGGCTTAGCCTAACAACATCATCTGACATGTCATTATAAAGAAATGTAGCACAAAGTTCTAGAAAACTAGATAAGTGTAAATGAGGATCTTCCAAAGGAGTTCCCTCAAACTGGTTGTTCTGCACAAGTTGGATAATCACTGTATTTAGTTCAAACGAGTCAGCTTTTACGATAGGGTATTGTATACTTGAGGGAATTTCATCTGTCCTAGGATTTACATAATCCCTCAATGATTTATGATGATTTTACAAGTTATCATTTTGAATGTTTTCCATTTCCATTTCTAGTTTTTCAAGTCCTTTCTGTTTTTTTCATTTTTCTAACTTGGTACTATAAGGCACAAATAGTATAGATCCTTTATTTTGCACACATAACACAACAAACAATACATTAACAATAAAACAAGTAAAATGAAAAATATATTCAACACAACAAAACATTTTCACAAACATCTTATTTTTCACATAAACAGTTTTTTCACAACACTTTTTCATACCAAAAACACTTTTCACACAAAAAAAAATTTATGTAACTAAAGTTTTTTGATTCTATACCAAATTACTTCAACTAAAATTCTCCTAAAGTTCTTACCGAAGCTTTCCCAGCAACAGTGCCAAAAACTTGATGCGACTTTTTTATATGCAAGAATTTATGAACCAAGATTTATATATTTATAATAATTTCGTAAAGTCACAATTTTAAATGCAAGTATACGTATCACTCAAGTAATACAGGGCTCTAGTGGAGTCCCATTTATCGATCCCACAGGGAAGCGAGGTAGGAGGTTCTTAGTCAAATTCTAGTCTACTATTATCAGACTTTAGATTGGAGGGTCGATATAAATGGTGTTTTATCTCGCAATTACTCCTAAATGCAGATGATTACAATAAGGATAATAACTATTCTTAAATGCAAATATTACTTCTAAAGATAACCTTTCTGGATGAGTTGGTTTGGTGAATTTTGAGACAATAAAATCTATTATTCTTATGTAGTGAAATGGATAATATAAAGGAATGAGATGCATTAAATATTGTATGTGCCAAATAGGAGCAATCCTATTCTTCAATCATTTTTCAGTGTATAAAGAACATTAGCTAATCCAATGTTTAGTCCCCAAATCCGTGGTTAGGCTGGGAGGATACTGGATTTCACTCGAGAGCTCCCACTTCCCTTCTCCTGAAGGCTAACTGTCGCTTCAGTTTCCAAACATTAGGACCAAATTGAAGATTTTAGTCTGTCACGCTAAAATTTCCAATTTTACAACCATCAAAGTGTAGTTCCCTATTTATTTACACTCAACCCCTATGAACTTCACCGTCTATGAAATTTGAATGTGGTTCCACTTTGTTGAGAATTACACTACCCTCTCGGATCATAACGCAATTACAACGAATTTTAACACTACAACAAACTCTTTTTGTAATGTAAATGAAGTGCAAGTAAAAACCATCACATTTATAATTAAAACTTCTTCTAGCATGCATCCCAACATCCTAAACATGAATCCTACTCATTGCAAAAGAAAAGTAGAAGGAAAACAACAGCATAATCTTCTTATACCACTATTTCCAAAGAAGAAGAAAGAGTAAGAGAAAGATATCACAAAGCACGAAGAAAACACAACGGAAAACTTCATTTCAAAGCAAATCCACAAAATAAGTGTTTACAAAACCATAAGATAACGAAGAACACAATACTTAGCTTTTTCCCCTTGAAAGAAAGTAGAAGATCTCTCTCACAAAGTCTCCTACTAATCCATGCAATGCTAGTACAAACCCTTACAAATTCTCTCAAAATCCCCTCACCAATCTCTCCAAAAAGCTAGAAATCTACATTTCTACTCTTATTCTAAGATCTCTCTATATTCTCCACGTATTTCCCAACATACTCTCCAAAACCACCACTTTTTCTAACCTAAATTCATTCTTTTAAAGTGTAGGGACAAAGTTTGAAGAGTTGCCACAAGAAACCTTTCAAAAAGCATCCAGATTCGACGTATATGGCCAACAATTACCCAAAAACGCTCCTGAAACGTAGAAAATCACGCCCAAACAGTTTGGGTGCCGTCAGGCGCTCTATCGGGCGTCGTTCAGTGCATTATTCTGCTGAAATTTGTCATTTTTTATGTCTTCTAGCGCTGTCCGGCTCTCTTCCTAGCGATGTCTGGCACTAGACTACACAGCTCCACCATTTTGCTTCGTTTGGCTCCGTTTCAACTCTGATTCACCCCGGTTCAGTTGCGTTGCGTTCCTAACAGATAACCCTACAAAATAAACATAAAAACAACCTTTCTTTAAAGTGTAATATCATTCAAAAATATGCAAAAAGTTTAGAAGATATTAAGCAAAGAAAGACTTATCAAAATGTGTCAGGCCAAAATTTGCGTTTTTGCTCCAAACTCCACCATTTTGCTTCTTTTTCTCCAAAAGCCATTTCTTGTACCAAAAACCAGAAAACATACAAAATACCTTCCTTTATAGAGCAATATCATCAAAAATAGGTGTGAAATAGACGGTAAAACACTATCAAATTTTCAGTGGATCATCACCTCAAAGAAGTTTTTAGGATTTGTTGTTCGACATCGTGAGATTGAAACTGACCCCCTCAAAATTGAAGCTATTTTAAACATGCCTCCTCTGAAAAATCTAACTTAATTACGATTTTTCCAAGAAAACTAGCAAACATATGATGCTTTATTTCTAATCTATCAGGTAGGTGTTAACGTTTCACAGCCTTAACCAGAAAAGATACCAAATTCTTATGGGATAAAAAATGCCAACACACCTTTAAAAATATCAAACAATATTTGACAACACCTTCTATTTTAGCAGCCCCAATTTTAGGAAGACCTCTGGTCCTCTACCCTGCGACATTAGATAACTCCCTCAGAGTATTGGGCTCAAGTTAATGACAAGGGTAAAGAAAATGCATTATACTACATAAGCCAATGTCTGGTCCCAACCGAAATAAAATATCTTGCAATTAAGAAGCATTGTTTAGCTTTAATTTTTTCAGTTCAAAAGTTAAGACATTATATACTATCTCATAAGGTAACTCTTATCTTAAGGGTTAACCCTTTACAATATTTAATGACTCAGCCAACACTTCCTAGAAGATTAGCAAGATGGGCAATGATATTACTATAGTTTGACATAACATTTATCCAGCTATGCACTGTCAAATGACATATTTTGGTAGACTTCTTAGCAGCACACCCTGTACTGACTTGGTCTTCTATTAATGATGATTTGCCCGATGAGCAAATATTAGAAATAAAAAATTCTGACATGCAATGATGGGAATTATATTTTGATGGAGCTTTATATGCTCGAAAAGACAAAGACAGATACAATTATATCTGGCAAAGTAGAAGTAGGATTAATTTTTATCACTATAAAAAAGCAATGATGTCATTTTCCTACCATTTGATCGAGCCATGCAAAAATAATGAAGCTGAGTATGAAGCGCTCATAGTCGGTTTAAAAGTGACGATACGGATGGAAATAAAAAATATCGACATCTACAGAGACTCTCAATTGATCATTAATCAGATCACGGGAAAATACAAACTTTGAAATCGTGACTTGAAAAGTATTTCTGTTACACTCTAAAATTGCTTCAATAAATTCCAAGTGTAACGTTTTTCCTAGTTCTAAGACGAGACAACTCTTTAGCAGATGGTTTGTCTAAACTAAAAAAAGAGTTTGCTTCTCCAGAAGAGGATAACATTCCAATTTTGTAAGAGGACGATAGGTTCTCTCTCAAGTCTACATCGATAATCTCCAAAAAATTAAAAAAACATGACTGTGATAGTTGTTAACAAAGATGGGGATGATTGGTGACAACCAAATATTCAATATTTGCAAACTGGAACATTAACTGAAAACGGCTTTGTTGCGGCCCAAATAAAACAAAGAGCATTGTCTTACACTCTAGTGAATGATGTTCTTTACCGATGATCTTTTGACCAGAGTGGTTAAGATATTTAACCAATCTGAGGCTCAAGTGATTGTTAAAGAAGTTCATTCAGGACTGTGTGGTGCACACCAATATGGATCAAAAATGAAAATGAAAATAAAAAGAATGGGATATTATTGGCCGACAATGATGACCGACTGTCTAGAAACTGCAAAGAAATGTCATCAATGTCAAGTGCATGGTGTGGTCTTGCATCGACTGTCTAATGTATTACATCTGACAATTGCATCCTGGTCGTTTGAATGTTGGGGCACAGACGTAGTAGGCCCTATAGACCTCCATCATCTAAAGGTCATCGATTCATTTTAGCTGCTACAGACTACTTCTCCAAATGGGCAAAAGCAGTATCGCTCATAGAAGTCAAAGCAAAACAAGTTCCCCATTTCCTTAAAACACACATTGTCTATATATTTGGAATTCCTTAAAGGGTCATATCAGACAATAGACTAGCCTTCAAAAATATAAGAATGAACAAATTTATCCTAAGACATGGGATAGATTAGGGATTTTTCAACGATTTACTACCCTAAAGCCAATGGTTTGGCTAAAACTTTCAACAAAACACTGGTGTAAATTTTGACAAAGATATTAATCAGCAGTCCAAAACAATGGCATGAACTATTGGTAGAAATCTCATGGGCCTATCGAACTACATATCGTACACCGACATGGTCAACACCGTTTACTTTGGCATATGGTTTTGAGGTCGTGCTTACTATTCAAGTGCATATTCCTTCTCTCAGGGTTGCAGTTGCAAACAAAATAACTGAAGAAGTAAATGCAAAACTACGACTTAAAGAACTGGAAAGCTTAGAAGGTAAGTGTCTACAAGCTCAACGAAATTTTGAATTATATCAAACAAAATGATATGGGCGCGTGACAATATGTTTCTTCTTAAGACATTTCAAATCAGTGATTTGGTCTTAGTACTTCGAAGACCTATCCTTGCTCACCGAAAAATATGTGGAAAATTTGAACTAATGTGGGAGGGCCCTTACGTTATTGAAAGGACATATTTGGAAGGATCCTATCAACTGGTCGATTGTCAAGGAGAAAAAAATTTACCCCCAATCAACGAGTGGTATTTGAAAAAATATTATGTGACATAAAAATAATGACTCGTTTGTAAACTGTGAAGATATTAATAAAATAAAAATAAATTTGAATATGCCTCAATAAGGCTTTTGACTTTTTGAGATTTTCCTTTTCGCTCATTGAACAAGTTTTTGTGAGCATGACTTCTTAAGATAAATAAATCATCAAATAAATCTATCAATTTCACATAATAAATTGAATTAAAATAATGTATGATATGTTTCCATTAACTAATTTCTCATAGAGAAATGAAGAACAACAGACTTTTGTTCACTTTTCGAAGTGGTGTGTGTTTGGTACTGGAGCGTCGATGCATTGAGGAAGGATCAAGAATCCATTTTGATGTCAATCTGACACAGGTTGAGCTATTGTATAAGGTATCGTTGTTATCCAATTCCAATAAAAAAAAAGCAGAGGAGAAATTACTTGTGCTGGAATTTAGAACCCGACATCAGGATATTACTAAAGAAAAAGTGAAACCGACGGGTCAGAAACAAAAACTTGACACTTGGAAATGAAATAAGTGGTAGTTGCTACAGCTCATGGGATCATAGAAGAATTTGTTGCTAACATCAATAAATTGTCATCCGGATTGACTCGGACTCAAAGACAAAACTGTAATAAATGAATAAAACAACTTGAAGAAAAAGAACGATAAGGCACGAGACATATAGAGGAAGATACCACTGGATTTGAATTTCCAATTCTTGAATATACACCTTGGGAGGTATATTCTGTCTTGGGAGTATAAAATTTAGATTTTTAGGAAGAAACAATAGAAAGAACAATCTTCACGCCAAATCCGTATGTATCGGTACTAATTCTTACGACGTCGGAAGGACCAACCGATAGATAGATCATTTCTGAAGAAGAATTAAGATGTATTCAGGTGTTTAAACGACATTCTTTTGAATAATTAAAGCACCTAAATGGTTGGACTATCAACATACTTAAAGGTACTCAGTTAGTCACTAAAAGTCTTCGATGAAGATGAACAAGCGGCTATCATCGAACATGTAATGGAAGCACGTGACCTTGGACGAGCTGGAAGCTTGAAAAAGAGTACATATTTAGAGCCTAATGAGTGGATACATGGTAAAGGGCGAGTGACTATTCAAAATAGATGTTTTTAAAATTATGCCAAAGATAGAGATGGGAATCCTCTTTGGATTCTGCAACATGAACAGGTGGATCTGATGCCTACAGTCATTATTCATATTATCAAGCGATTGGTGACTTGGAATATAATGTCATCTAGTTGTATCATCAATATCTATGAAGAGGGAGATTGTATCCCACCACTTATTGATAGTCATGACTTTGAAAAACTTTTTTGTATGTTATCACTATTAAATAGATGTTCTATCATGTTCGGGAGAGAAATATGTATTATAGGGCCAGAAGAGTTTCGTGGTTGTTACCAAATTCCCCTTCCTTGTGGATTAGTCCTAATCTTGCAAGGAAATGGAGCTGATGTTGCTAAACACTGCATACCAAGTGTAAGCAGATAACAGATCTCAATAACATTATAAAGAATGCGTCCCGAGAAGCGTCATATTGGTTATCAACCTGTATCATAACTTAAGGGAATGTAAACTTTAGTACTACAATGACCCTTTGAATATCCAAGCACCTGAGACATATTTGACGAAATTTGTTTCTGATAGTGTCTCAGAGTGCAAGATATCCATGGTAGGTCTCGTAGTATTCCAGGTAGCTAAAATGATAGACATAAATATGATAGCAGTTTATATGCTATGTTCTGCTGATAGCTTTTGTCATGATGTTATGCTTATGACACATCATATGCTGTTGACATCTTTGTAAACATGTTTATCAATGTATGATATATCTATTGAAATAAAAAAGAACTCTAGTTTTGTTACAAAAAAAAATCTCAAACTGTCTGCAATGCTTGTGCAAGTCCAGAAATGTCAAAATGAATACCTACAGTTGAAAATGGCATAAATTAAGATATTTTTTTTAAATAACATCAGCATTAAATCTCAAAAATCTAAATCAAATCCCCAGAGGAAATTCAAAACTTTATACATATCTCTCTTGCTATTAGATATAAAGCCTTTCTGACACAGAGTTATGGTATTCCTCTTCTTTTAGGATAGGATATAATTCTCCTAGCATTCCTTCCCAAAACCGACATTTGACATTTCTGAAAGATGTTATAAGACTTCCTTTATTTAATCATGGCTTCCATCTTCTCTCTTATTATTGGATATAAAGCCTTCCTAACATAGAGTTATTGTAATTCTCTTGCTCTTCCTTTGGGATATGATGTAAGTCTCCTAGCATTCCATCCTAAAACCGACATTTGACATTTCTGAGAGATGGTATAAGAGCTCCTTTAATGGAATATGGCATCCATCTTTCTGTTATCTATTGGATGTGAGCCATTCCTGACATGAAATCATGGACTTCTTATAGTCATATCAATCCTTTATCCAGTAAAATTTTAAAATTTAAGTACTTAACACAAATCCATTCTTTTCAAAACCACCAACAAACTAACAATTTTATTGGGAACGGCTTACATCCAATAGCCAAAAGAAAGCCAATATGTGTTGCAAACTTATTCAGTATTCCACACATATTAGGGGCATTTTTTGACCTCACTTTTGTGAGGGTACATTATGAATGACATTCATAATCTACCATGGGAAGGAGTCTACCAAAATTGACTTCTTGAATATATCTAGGGTCCCCTAAACCCTAAAATTTAAGGTAAACTTTAATATACCCTTTTGAGCCCAAATTCTGAAGACATCCCAGATTCATCAATCAAATGACAATAAGCCCTAATTTAGAATCACATTGACCATTTGGTCAACCCTAATAACCAATTGGTCAAACTTTGGTCATAATGATCAATTTTGGACCCAATGACCACCACATGGACCATTGGGTCAACAATAAACCTTATTGGTTAAACTTTGGTCAAAATGATCAATTTTGGATCCAATGACCACACATGGTCCATTTGGTCAACCGTAGACCTAATTGGAAAAAAAATTGATCAAAATGGTCAATTTGGAACCCAATGGTCAACCCAAACACCAAATTGGTCAAACTTTACCCTTTGGTTAAACTAGACACTAAATTGGTCAAACTTCATCAATTGGCTAACCCAAAACCTTATGATCATCCCAATGACCATAAAGTCAACCATATATCTATAATTGACCCAATCATCAAAACATCACTATATGGTCAATTTGACCACCATGGTCAACCTTTTGGATAACTTGGTCAAATCAAACCATGCCATCAAATCCAATGAGCCCATGACTCTCAACCATGAAATGGTCAATTAGTCACTCTGGTCAACCTTGAATCTAAATTGGTCAACCTTGGTTAAACTTGGTCAACTCCACCAATTTTGGTCATAAGTGGTCTTTTAATCAATTTAGTTTATTCTCTTAATTAATTAATCATTTAATTGATTAAGGAGGGCGAAATTAAATCTTATTAGACCTAGGATTTAAGTCCAAAATCACGGCCTAAGTCCATGGCAACCCTAAATACATGCTTTATACTTAAGCCCTAAATCCAACTCATAGCCTATTGGTATTAGATCATACACAACCCATTAACACCCACCATGACATGAATGACATACTTAAAACCCCAAGCCTACAGTTTTTTACCTAATTCAAAGCTCATCATGAGGCCATTATGAGGGGAGGTTAAGTGTTAATCTTTCCCAAATATCTATCCAATTTTATGGGCTGAGGCAGATGTGTTCAAGCCAACTCATCCATGGGCCCTTCTCCACCTCATCTCCCCAATGGAGGGTAGCCAAAGATATAACCAAATCCTTGCCTTAATGGGAGTTCATTATGGAAGACTTCGGGAAGCTCAACCATGGCTATCCTCAAGCCAAAAACTTATCTCCAATCATCTTGAGTGCTTACCTTCTTCCTAAGAAATTCAAAACTTATCCATGGCTTCCCCATGCCTATAAATAGGCTAACCCAAGAGCCCCATGGAGAAGAGAGAAGAGCCTACACTACCCAAAGCCTGAAACACCCAAGATAAAAAGTGCTCCCAAACCCTAAGGAGTTAATTCTTACAGAAGCTCAACTTTTCACCAGAAAAATAGAACAAGTTTTTCAAGTCTACATGAAACTCTTCCAAACTTCAAATTAACTACTCCAATATCATCACAGAGTCTCATGAGGAAGTTCGCAATCAAAGTTGGCTCTTCTCGCAGGCTCTAACCCATTCCAAGACCAACCCATGAGGCCATTTTAGATTGGATATAGCTCGACCTAATTTCACTCCAAATTGAAGTCATGAGGAGCTTCGTAAGGATCTAGTGACCATTCCTATCAAGCATGATTGAGGCTTCACCTCATCAAGTCTAGGTATGTTTTTCTCGGGTTTAGACCTTTGTGAAGAAGATCATTTCAAAACATCCACATCACCGTATAGATGTGTTTGTCTCTTCGAGATGAAGCGTTAGGAACAAATTTCATTAAAATCCATAAAGATTTGACAGAGATCTTAGGGTTTAAAAATGAATGGTCTGCGAATTATACCAGACTGATAATGATGGCTGGATGTCGTCTATTTCCGTGTATTGAAAATGAACTGTTGTGATCTAGCCAGACCGTGGATCCACTCATATGAAAAAAACATAACAGCGGGCCACTCTAGCTACTGCGCATAAAGTTCTAAGAATCAAACGACGTCGTGTGTTGCTTCAACGGACCTGAGGATCCAGCCAGTGCATGTGTGGATAATCCTTTAAGTGGGGTTTAAATAATTATAGAAAATATATAAAAACTTAAAAAAAAAACATATCCTTGAATAGAAAAACATAAAAATATGACAAAAATGCCTCTGAATTCAGAAAAATGAGAAGAAAACTATAAAAATGAAATCACAAATAGATGAAGTATATCTTATTTTAAATTAATTAATTACTCTCTGAACTAATTTAATATTAAAAATTAATTATAATTCTAAAAATCATGAAAATTTTAGGGATCACTCTTCTCATACTTGGAAATAATCTCTAATTTTCTAATGCTAAGAAAAATCTCTGAATTCAAACTCGCCTATTTTAATAAAATGTTGTATTTATTTTCTAAAATAATGATAAAAATCAGAAAAATGGAAATAAAAGATTTTAAAATGTTTAGAAATTTTAAGGTGATAATTTTAAACCTTAAAATAACAATTTTTAACCTTTGAACAATTTAAAATGGTATCTTTGCCTCTTAGGGTTGAAATTGTAAATTTTAAAATTTAGATATAAAACCCTAAAATTCTTTAGGCTTGCACATTGGCCTTGAATGATCAATAGGACTGACCCAATCCTAGTCCTTAAGTCTAATTTCCATATTAAACTTAAAGTGAGACTAAACCCAAACTAACATTAAGATAGGTCACCTCCCTTTAAACCATTGGGATTAACCTATATAGACCCAAATCAAAATCTGAATTTTTGGTTCAATCCAAATGAACCCACACCATACTTATGTTTAATCTATATAGACCTAAGTCAAACCCAGAAATCTTTGAGTCCACCCCCAAATTAACTCAAACCAAACTTATACATGTGGGTTCAATCTAAAAGAACCTAAACCTAATCAAAACTTTAATTAGGTCTAACCCCTATTAGACCTGATTAACCTACTTAAACCTTAACTACATTAGGTTTAAGTCTAATTAAACTCTAATTAGGTCTAACTTCTATTAGACCTAATTACCCTACTTAAACCTTAATTACATTAGGTTTAAGTCTAATTAAACCCTAATTAATTCTAACACTAATTAGACTTAATTAATTATTAAGCCTTAGTTACATTAGGCTTAAACAATCTTAATTCAACTTAAACACTAATTAAGTATAACCCTAATTTGACTTAAATAAACCCATTAAGCCTTACTTACATTAAGCTTAATCAAACAAAAACCCTAATTAGGTCTAACCTTAATTAGACCTAATTAAACTGATTAAACCTTACTTACATTAGGCTTAATTAACCTTAAACCCTAATTAGGTCTAACCCTAATTAGACCTAATTAAACCTATTAAGCCTTACTTACATAGGCTTAATTAACCTAGAACTTAATTAGGTTTAACCCTAATTAGACCTAATTAAACTAATTAAGTCTTACTTACATTAGGCTTAATCAAACATAAACTAATTAGGTCTAACCCTAATTAGACCTAATTAAACCTATTAAGCCTTACTTACAATAGGCTTAATTGACCTAAACCTTAATTAGGTTTAACCCTAATTAGACCTAATTAAAATCATTAAGCCTTACTTACATTAGGCTTAATCAAACATAAACCCTAATTAGGTCTAACCCTAATTAGACCTAATTAAACCTATTAAGCCTTACTTACATTAGGCTTAATCAAACATAAACCCTAAATTATAATTAGGTCTAACCCTATTTAGATTTAATTAATCTAATTAAGCCTTACTTACATTAGGCTTAATTAACCCTAAACCATAATTAGGTTAAACCCTAATTAGATCTAATTAACCTAATTAAACCTTACTTACTCTAGGTTTAATTAACCTAGAATTATAATTAGGTCTAACTCTAATTAGATCTAATTAATTTAAGTAAGCTTTACTTACATTAGGCTTAATTAACTCTACATATTAGACCTAATTATTCCAATTAAACCTTAAAATATAATTAGATCTAACCCTAATTAGACTTAATTAATTTAGTTAAGCCTTATCTACATTAGGCTTAATTTACCTTAAATTGTAATTAGGTCTAACACTATTATACCTAATTAATTTAATTAAACCTTACTCATATTAAGTTTAATTAACCTTAAACTATAATTAGGTCTAACCCTAATTAGACCTAATTATACAAATTAAGCTTTACATAGGCTTGATTAACTTTAAACCCTACTTATGTTTAACCTAATTTAGACTTAAAAACCCATTAAACTTTACTCTAATGAAGAGAAAATACATCAACCTAAACCTTAGGTTCAATTTATATTGAACCTAAGTCAAACCTAAACCTTAGGTTCAACCCGTATTAAACCTCAGTCAACCTAAACCTTCGGTTCAACCCATATTGAACCTAAGTTAACTTAATAAAGCAATAAAACACTTAAAATAAAGCAACCAAAACAAATTCAAATACTAAGGCAAGTAGCACTCAACACCTACTACAAAATTAGACATACATTAGAACCACAAACACACATAATTCCTACCAACCTTCAGTGGTTGTTGACTGAATTGTTGTCCCCCTTTTCAATTGTTGAAAATTTTTAATCAAAGATGTGGAAGAAAAAGGTACGAGAGAATTCCATAGCCATCTTATCATCAATTCAGTTTTTATTACTATACATGGTTACCTAATAATCCTGATAGCAAGCCATGTAATTGAATTGAAGCTTCATCTGCCACTCCATATGCTCGTACTGATGATACATTTCATGTAAATTTTTGTGTAGTAATGAAAGATCCTCTTTAATATTTCCTAATTTATTAGTAATCCTTTCCAAACTGAGTGCTAAAAACCCATTGAAATGGGTTTGAGCATCTCTATGCACAAACTTATCTCCATTTGCCATACCATTATTTTTACTCTCCATGGAAGCAAGAAAATGGACAAGAGAACTCAAACTACCTCTAAACTGCTTCTCTCAAGCCTAAATTTTGATGTTCTAATGATTGGGGATGAGAATAGGAGTTTAAATGGAAATTGGAGGGTTAAAATGGCAGGGGAATTTTTTTCCACGTCTAGTAACTGTGGTGCCTAGGCGCCAGTTTTACTGGGCACTGGCGTTTAGTCACCAATCTTAGTAAGCACCATTTCTCCTATCGTCAAATTTTTAAGTCCCAATCATGTTTAGATCATCAAACGGCATCTTATATGCCTCTTTAACAATAGTAGGTCTCAATACTACATCCTTAATAAACATAAATCAATCCACACAAATTATTGTGGGTTGTCTCCCACAAAGCGTTTAGTTTAACATCGTCAGCCGACATATCCAAATGTTTTACTCACCCCAGCATCAAGATTTCTTTATAAAAAGGCTTGTTTTCACCAATATAAGGTTTCAAACTATGTCCATTTACTTTAATTATATGTTCATTTTTTGGATCTTTAAAATCCACAACACAAAAAAAACTTTTATCACAATAAATGGCCCCAACCATCTGGACTTAAGTTTTCCGAAAAATAATTTCAATCAAGTATTGTATAACAAAACCACTTTTCCAAGTTCAATATAATTTCTTAAAATTTTTTGATCATGCTAATTTTTCATCTGTTCTTTATAAATTCTAGCATATTCATAAGATTCATTCCTAATTTCCTCGAGCTCATTTAATTGCAATAATAATTTCTCACCAGCAACTTTTAAATTACAATTAAATTCCTTTATTGCAAATAAGCTTTATGTTCTAACTCAAGTGGTAAGTGACAAGCTTTTCAGAAAATGAGCCTATATGGTGACATTCTTATAGGAGTTTTATAAGCAGTCCTATAAGGCCATGATGCAGAATCAAGTCTAGCCGACTAACAAGTTCTACTACGATTTACAGCTTTTTCCATTTTTTTTAATTTCACGATTAGATACTTCTGCTAAACCACTGGTCTGAGGGTGATAAGCTATGGCAATTTGATGTTAATTCCATATTTCCCAAGTAATGTGTCAAGTATAAAATTCTTAAAGTGACTTCCCTCATCGGTAAGATCACTGTTAGCATTCTAAATCTGGAAAAATTAATTTTTATTTTAAAATTTTGAAATGCTTACAGCATCACAATGCAGCAAAGCAACAGCTTCAATCCATTTAGACACATAATCCACAGCTAATAAGATGTAAAGTTTTCCTGAAGATGGTACAAATGGTCCAATAAAAATTAAACCTCATACATCAAAAATTACAACTTCCAAAATAAAATTTAGGGGCATTTCATCACTTGTAGAAATTTTCCTACTTCTGACATCGATCACAAGCTTTCACATAAGTGTTAACATCTCTAAACAAAGTAGGTCAATAAAATCCAGATTGTAAAATTTTAAATGCATTCTTATCCACTCCAAAATGTCCCCTAAAATCATATTTATGACATTTTTGTATAATTTCCTGGGTTTCTTTGATTGGTACACATCTTCAAATAACAGAGTCTTGACATTTTTTATATAAATAAGGGTCATCCTAAAAGTGCAATCTAGCATCATGAATGAACTTTTTCTTCTGGTGGTTTGTTAGTTCGTATGGTCAAATTTTATTAAATGAGTAGTTAACTGTATCAACATATCATGGAATGTGCCACTCAGTTACTACATATAGTTGTTCATCAGGAAAATTTTCATTTATGTCAACATCAATGTTCTCATTATTTTTTTGTTTAAGTCTCAATAGATGATCAACAATGATTATCAGCACCTTTCTTATCCACTATCTGAAAACCAAACTCTTACAAAAGAAGGACCCATCTGATTAACCTTAGTTTCGCATCCTTCTTCAATATAAGATATTTAATAGCGGAATGATCAGTATGCACAATGCTTTTAGTTGCAATAAGATGTGCTCTAAAATTATCAAAAGCATATACTATTGACAAAGCTCATTTTCAGTTGTTGTATAACTAATTTAAGCTTCATTAAGAGTTTTGTTGGCACAATATATAACTTTAAAAATCTTATCATATTTTTGTCATAAAACTGCCCCAATAGCATAATCACTTGTATCTCACATTAACTCAAATGGTTTCACTAAATCAGGTAAAATAATGATGAGTGTAGTGATTAATCTTTCCTTTAATAAAGTGGAGGCGTTTAGGCATTCCTCATTAAAATTAAAATTCATATCTTCTTCTAAAAGATGGCATAGAGGCATAACAATTTTTGAAAAGTCTTTAATATACCTCATGTAAAACTCAACATGTTTTAGAAAACTTTTTACTCCTTTTACTGACATAGGAGGTTGTAATTAAACAATTGACCAAAGAAAAATGTATTAAGAAATTAATATCAATTTTATATTAATTTTTGATGATATTGTACTTTAAAGAAAGGTATTTTCTATGTTTTTTTGCAGGTATGAAGATTTATAAATAATGAAGCAAAAAGATGAGAAAAGGAGCGAATCTAGAACAAAAAGGACCAAAAGAGACAAAAGTTGAACTAGGCCGCCGACGACGAGGAATAGACTGCCGACGACGTGTTTTTCCCGAGAGCATTCAAATATATCATAAAGGAGCCCGCCGACGGTGAGATCGAGCCCACCGATAGCGAGCCTGAGAAGTTGGCCTATGTTCTAGAAGCTCGCTGACGGCACCAACGAGCCCGCCGACGGCGAGAAGGTCGGTTCAAGCATGATTCATTGAATCTGGATGCTTTTTGAAGAGGTGCTTAAGCAACCTTTGAAAATATTTCTCCCTCTTTAAAAGAGACGAATTTAGGCCGAAAGTGTGTCCTTTTTGAGTGTTTATTTAGTGTCTTTAGTGTCTCTATAGTGTCATTAGTGTGTGTAAGTGTGCTCTAGAGAGTATAATAGTGAGTTTAGTTGAGTGTGTTGTACAAGAAGGAAGAGTTAGAGGAACTTCAAGGAGTCTGCTTGGGGAGAAAATTCGAGATAAGTTGTGTTTATTATTTTATAACTTTGATTTTATATGAAATCTAAGTTTTGTGTTATTCTTCCTATGCATTCTGAGTAGTCTTCTCTGTCTTTCTCCTTGTTTTTGAATTAGTTGTGCCTATAATATTCAATAAAAATTGTGATAATCTTTCTACTTAAATCTTAATTTACTTTCAATTTGGCCAATTGAACTGTTAAACTATGTTGATTTCACAACAAAAGTAAAGATTACATCCAAGATTCAAGGAAATCAAAGTCCTTGAAAGGAGGGCGCAAATAAATAGGGAAATATTATTTATCGGGCGTAGAATTGGATATTTTAGAGTGACGGACTAAAATCTTCAATTCAGTCCTATCATTTGGGTGCTGGAGTGTAGATGTTAGCCCTCAGGCGAGGGGAACGTGGGAGCTCCGAAGTGAGAGCCGGTATCCTCCCAGCCTAGCCGCAAATTTAGTAACCAAGCATAGGATTAGTCAATATTCTTTATGCCTGGACCAAAGGGTAAAGAATAGGAATGCTCCTATTTGGCACAATATAATTTTAACTAATTTAATTATCCATTCACTTAATTCTCTTAACAAGGGGAAAGATACTTTTCTATATTGCAATTTCTCATTCAAAAATTAGTAGTAGAATTTAGTAGAAGTGTCTTTATTTACGTTTATTAGATAGTAATTTCAACTGTTGTAATTAGTTCATAATCTCTAACTTCTTTGTGGGATCGATATCTAGGACTCCATTAGAGCCTTGTATTACTTGAACGATACGTATACTTGCGTTGATAAGGGGTAACTTTGCTATTATTGAATATTATTATCTTTACACCTGTTAACACTTATATAGTTACGCATCCACCCTCTCAAAAATAACTTGAATTTTTGCTTGATCAACTTCCATGCCATTTTTCAGGAATCTTATGTCCTAACACAATTCCTCTTGTGACCATAAATTGACATTTTTCCTAATTAAGAACTGACCTCAAGCTGCTGACTTAAAGTAATATTTCAAAAGTATTTTCAATTCAGTGACAAAGTATAATCAGTTTAATAAGAAAGCAACCAATATATACGCAAGTATATGTATTGTTCAAGTAATACAAGGCTTGAGCAGAGTTCTGTTTATCGATCCCACAGAGAGGAAGCAAACCTTATAGCGTAGCACAAAAATCCAATATTCAAATTTGTAAAGTACCAAAAGTAAAGACTAAGATGCTAATGTTTAATGATGTTAGAGATTTTAAAATTGCTAAAGTACTTTCTAAACTTCATATTAAAGTTAACTATTTCTACACTAACTTTTGTAACGGAAGGTTCAAGTTTAGAGAAAGTGTCCTCCCCCTTATAATGATATTATGGTAAGTGAATGATAGAGATTAGTATAATTATTTTATTGTGCCAAGTAATAGCATACCTACTCTTTACCTTCTTCTGAGTGCTATAAAGAACATCGGCTAATCCTAGGTTTAGTCCCTAAATCCGTGGTAAGGCTGGGAGGATACTGACTCTCACTCTAGACCTCCCACTTCCCTTCGCCTGAAGGCTAACTCTCGCTTTAGTTTCCAAACACTAGGACCAAATTAGGGATTTTAGTCTGTCACCTTAAAACCTCCAATTTTATGTCCAACAAATCATATTTCCCTATTTATTTGCACCCAACCCCCATGAACTACATCACTCATTCATGGATATTGAATGCAATCTCTACTTTTGTTGTAGAAAGCATAGCCCTTTTAGATCGTATGTTTCACTATTTTAACAATTTAAGTGGCCAGATCGAAAAGTAAATGAAGAACGAAGTGAAAATCATCAAAATTTATTATCTTTCATATGGCACATCTAATCTAAACTGTCACTTCACCATTTATCATTACAAGGAGAAAGATAAATAAATCTACTTAGAATTCATGAGGAAGATACGACAAAATAAAGATTTATATATAAAAATAAAGTTATACAAACTATGAAAAGTAAATACAACTTATCTTTATTTCTTCCCCAAGAAAATCCCTTAAAATTCCTTTGAATCTCCTTCTCTCTTCACAACAACACACAATTCTCTCTTGGAATAGTAGGGAAGAAGCAATCTCTAACTTTCCCTGTCCTCCTACAACTCTTTTGAGAAGAATCCCTCACAAAACAACACTAAACACCAAACCCTAAACTCTAAACTCTCTCTAAAGGCTTCCTTTTCACCCACACACACTTTACGTCACTTACATAAACACACACACCACTAATTCTGGTGCCCAAAATAAGTTAAAATAGTTTAGGAACGAATTTCCCAAGAGTTTCCTTATGAATCCCTCCAAAAGTCGTCCAAATACATTGAGTTTGGTCTCCTCTGACATTGGGCGTCGTCGGCACTGGATACGGGGCCGTTGGCACCATATTGCATGATTTAATTCTGATCTCTCTTGTAAAACTCGCTCTTGGTGCTGGGTTGGGTAACTTTGGGTCTAGAACTTCAAATTCCTAGTTTTTCCTTTTTTTTCGCTCCAAATTTGCTCCTTTTCGTTTCTCTTTGCTCCATTTTCCTAAAATCATCATACCTGCAACAAAACATGAAAAATACCTTCCATTAAAATGAAATATCACCAAAAATGAGTAGTAAATGTATATGAAAAATCAAATAAATTTTTGGTGCATTAAAATCCCTCAAACTTAACTATTACTTGTCCTCATGTAATCCGTTTACTACATAAAAATACGGCTCCTAGTACTGAACTTTACTTATTCATTACTATGATTTTTATTTAAATGAATATAATTGCAAGATTTTTAGAAAGATTTTCAATTAATCGAGTCAAAACTATAAGTATAAGAACATTTAGTAATCAAGTCTAAGAGTTCTAGTCTCTCATCAATTTAAAGAATAACCATAATTTGTCACATAAGGGTGCTTTGAAGTATCATATGAAAAAGAAGCTCTTGAAAACTCTATTAGTAAGGATGCTAATAATTTAAATATAAATTCAGAAGTGTAACCAAGCTTTTCCCTTAAGTTGATTCAAATGAAGCCAATTTTTGATTAGATGTGTCCTCAAACTTCTCCTATATATTTTCTTTTTCTTTCTTTTATTTTTTTTTCTTTTTGGGATTGCTTTTTAATCCTCTTTTTTTCTTTTTCTACTTTTTCTCTTTTTCTTTTCTTGTGAGGATTACTATATTTGGATAGCCTATAATGATTTTGAACTTCACTATATATATATATATATATATATATATATATATATATATATATATTGTCGGCATATTTATAGGTTATGTGTTTTGTAGAAAGGGGGCCTACAGAAATTGTCGGTGAATTTTAGATTTTAAATTTAATTTAAATATATATATATATATATATATATATATATATATATATATATATATATATATATATATATATATATATAATTTGGAAAGTAGCATTTTATTTTTTAAAATAATTTTAAGTTTAATTTGATAGGAAATTGTATAGCTTTTCAAAGATGATATTTGAAAATATAACTTTAAATTTTAAAATATGAAATCAAATCGATCTCACACCCCAAATGGTTTATATAAATGAGCATCGCATCACAAACTGTGTATCTGTCCTGAGGAATAGACACACTACTTGATAATAGGGCTTGATTAAATAAACTAAAAGATTTGTGACATTCGTTTGGTCTGCGAACCAATTTTATAAGCTGACAAGTTCACCTATCTAATATAAATGGATTAGATAGGGTTTATATTACCTAAGTTCTTAAATTTCCCTATAAGGGAAAGCCCCTATAGTTAATTATAACTTAAATGACTGAAATCACTTAAGAAAACTCCCGATAAATATCATTGGTTTCGCTTTCAAGAATACCAAAGTTTAAGCATTTAAAGAATTCGATTTTGAAATTTCAAAAGGGATTGGATCAAATTTGGAACATCTTATTTCGGGAATCCAATGGAAGAAAGGTAGGGGATTTCACGGATCCGAGGAGAACCTCGGTGACTTCCCAACTATCCTATTTGTTTGGCTTGAATTTGGTAGAATTATTTAATGTTGCAATCCTACCAATTTTAATTAATTAGAACTTATACTCGTATGATATAGTCATACAAATAGCCTTGAAGATGTGAGGGTTTATGTCATACCAAATGACTACCTTGGAGTCCTAAAATGAGTTAGGCTTAAATTGAATAACGTAATTATGCAAATGCCTAAATAGATAAAATGAGGGTTTATGTTGCACTAGGCAAACTATCTCAAAATCCTATGGATAGTTGTTTAATTTCAAAGGAATGGTTAAGTTGATGACTTGTTTTGCTGTTGAAGATGGGCGTGCTGCCATTATGCTTGCTCCAGGCTCCTTGTTGTTGCAGAGGGTTTAGTTTAAAGAAGTGATAATCAGGGGATGAGAGAAGTGTTATGGTTTAGAGGTTGAGTTTCAAATTCAATGTCTTAAGTTTTATTAAGGGAAATCTTAAAGTTGATTAAGCGGAATCGGTTAAGATCCTACGGTTCCATCATCCAACACCACTATTTTCATCGGATTCACTTAGTTCAAGTGAATTTTCTAAACTCAACTGAATGATTTCCACACTTTCATTTAGACCGTGGGAAATCTCGTTAGCAACACGTGGGTTACATCATCCGAGGGATTCCCAATCATCCAACGAGACATTTTAATTTTAGTTACAATTGTAGATTTTATTTTTGTTGGTGATTAAATTTCAAGTTTTTTAAACATGCTGGGTTCGATCATTTTCATAAGTTTATAGAATGAAAGAAAATAAAACAATTAATAAATTGTAGAATGTAAATTGCAATAAACTTAAATGTGTACCTGAAGAGTCTTCTCGCTTCCACCGACTGCACTTAAAATGCATGTTAGGATATTCAATATTTAAGGACAAGCACCTCGGTAAGACTAGGGGAAGATTCTGATCATCTACCAACCCTATAATGTCTAAGTTCAGATCCTAGTTTTCTACCAAGTCATATGACGTCTAGGTTGAAATCCTAGTTGTCTACCCAATCCTATGACGTCTAGGTTGAAATCCTAGTAGTTTTTAAAAATGATTTTCTTCATCTCATCAAAGAACAATGAAGTTCAATTGTTCTTTTAAAACACCCCATTAGGTTGGGGAAGTGCTCAGAGACTTAAACCCTGAACATCTTCCTAAACCCTTTTGTAATTATTTTGAGTCCAAATGAATTTCATCATTCGGATGAATTGATCATCCGGGGTTTAATTGAGTCTTCACTCTTGCTTAGTGAATTTAGATGTTTTAATTGTCTTATGAGAGAGGTGACATGTCACTTGACATTTCATTTAGAAGTTATGAAATGAAAGTCTTTAAAGCTAGGTTGGTCCATTAAAGAACCCAACCAGTTGGATTAATATTTTCTTTAAGGTGATTTAATTTAATTCTTAAAGTTTTTAAATTCAGTAATGTTCTCAAAGGGTTTTAAATTGATTGTAGCATTTTAAGATATTTCAATGTTTTAATTAATTGATTATCTAACTTAATTAATTATTTAATTGATTGATTATTTAATTTAATTGACTATTTAATTAATTGATTATTTAATTTAAGATATTTTTAATTCATTTCCTTTTTTTAAATTGAAAAAGGTTATTTTAAATGTTTTAAATTATTATTCTTTATTTAATTAGAGAGATTATTCTAATGTTTTAAATTATTATATTTTTTTATTAAAGAAACTTTTTAAATATCTTAAATTATTTTTTAATTGATTAAAGAAATCATTATTTTTATTATTTTTTTAATTATTTTGGTATATATTAATTATTATTATTGTTATTATATTTTTTTAATTATTCACTTATTAAAGTTATTTCAATTAATTTTAAGTTAAATTTCTATGTTTAAGATTATTACTTATTATTACTTTATCATTATTTCTCTTTAATTATTTAGATTAATTGGGTTATTTCATTTTAAGTCTTGTTAAGAGTTAAATAGATTTAATTAAATCATTGGTTAGATGTTTAGATTAAAGAATGGATATCTTCCTTTATCAGACCCCTAACCCTACCATTAATACATGATTAATCTTCCAAATCTTAAGGATTGTAAGTAATTAATATTTCCTTTTGATATTGATGGTGATTAGTAAGTTCCTACCAGTTCATTCCCTAAGTTTCAATCATCCAAGTAAATAATTAAGATCAAATGTTTCCTCTTTACCCTTGGTCAAGACTAAATGTTAATTAGGATTAAGGTTCCTTAATTACCCTTATGCCCTATTAGACTTAATCACCCTATAACTTTCTAAATTAAATCCCAATGACTTTAAAATTTTTATGTCACCTCCCTGTTATGTCAATTAAGACATCAGAGGAGAAAATGTAATTTTCTAATTTTAATTTTATTTTTAGAATTATTTTTAATGGAACCTTTTGGTTTTCAAAGGAAACTCAAAAACTTAATAAATATTAACTATCTATCCTTAAGAAAAATATGGGAGGTTACTACTAACCAAAGGATCACTTGGACCAATTTTGGCAATTTATTGAATTTTAATTTAATTATAATAATTATTTTAAGTTTTAGAGTATTAATTAAATATAAAGTATTTTAAAAGTAGAGAATTAAGTTTTATATTTTTTAAAAGTCTCTTTGAGGTTAGGGAACCCAGAGAAGCAAAATTTACATTTTTTTTATTTTTATTTTATTTATTAGAATCATTTAGTGAAAGGTTAAGAAAATTAATTTTTTAAATATTAAAAAATTATCCTAGTACTTTAAAAATTAATATCTTAACTCAGAGACTTAGGAAAAATAATTTGATGGTTCCCAAGTGATTAGGAGACCAAATGTGACATTTTGGTGAATTTTTATATTTTTGTGATTTTTTATAATTTTTAATTATTAAATTTTAAAAATGATTAAAAATCAATTTTTATGAAAAATGTAATTTTATATTTCTTGGGCTCCTCTGATCACAGAGAACTCCCAAAATTAATTTGGTGAATTTTTGAAATATATTATAGGTTTTATGAATTTTTTAATATTCAAAATAGCTATGTTACTTAGGAAATTCATTTATTGGATTAAATTAATTTCAATTGACTTTAAACTTTTTATGGGGGTTCCTCTTATCCTAAAGAACAGTGGAGAATTGATTTTGAGTTATTTAGGTTTTTTATTTGTTCTAATTAATTCAAGATTGGTTTTAGGTCAATTAAGCAATTAGGGTTAAATTTAGTGTTTTAATTCATGAAATGATTTTTCCTAAATTCCTCTGGCCACAGAGAACCTACCCTAATTTTCTTAGATTTTTCCAATCACTACACTACTTATTACATTTAAATTATCAAAATAGGCACATAAACTTGGAAAATATGGTTCTCTGCCTAGAGATCTTATCTAGCCTTGAAAAATTCAGGGAATGTTCCTAAAGACAGAGGGAACAAAAGCCCCATGTCCTAAGCCGTGGTGAATTGTGTGTGTGAGTGGAGAATTGATTTAAGTTTTACTGTATTTAATTAATTTAAAAATAAATACTAAGCAAATAATTTTGATTTTAATTCTACATTAGTTTCCACTGTTCACTGAGCAAGAGGGTATTTTTCTTTTAATTTGTGGATTTTCTACACAAAGTTATGCATTTTTTAAGTTCAGGGTAATTAAATAAATTAGAAAATCCTGATTTTTTCTACTTAACCCAGTCAGCGCTGACTAGATCCTCGGACCCGTCGAAGTGTCACGCATTGCTCCGCTATTTGGCGCCGCCATCCGCGTCAGCGCCACGTGTCTCCGCTGTCCATGGATCATTTGCTCATCTGGCGCGATCCTGGCCCTCCGTTTGATACACGGATGATCCGACGGCGTAGGGTCATCATCCCCGTCTGGTGTGAACCCACAACCGCACATCTTCTAGGGTTAATTTCTCCCTTGATTCTCAACGGATTTTCATGAAATTTATTCCTACACCTAGATCTAACCTCGACGAGCATATCTATATGTTTGATCAAGGGTAAAATCAAAATGTTCTTCACAAAGTCTCAAACCAGGCTCGATTTGAGTGTTTTGAGCCATTACCTTAGTCCAAGAGGTGTGGCCTCAATTGCATGCTTGTGGAAGCTTCGTCTGGTCCTGGCAAACCTCTGGGATGCACCAATTCGATCAGGCTTTGAGCTTGGTTCAGAAGTCCTCCAAGGGGTGGACGGCTTGAGGTGAAAGTCCAACTTAGAGGCTCGAACAGAGGGGGATTTTGATGGAGATCTTCTCCTTAAGCTCTGGTGAAGCTTAAGGGAGCTTCAGTTTGGGTATTGGTAGTATATTTTGGAATGTCTTATTTCGGGCCTGAGATTGAGCTCTGAAATTGAGCTCAACCAGGGGGAATTAGGGCAGGAATGCAGTGGGGTTGAGCTTCTCTGGTCTGTGGGAAAAATTTTGGTCACTTGGATAGAGGTTTGGTGAGACTTGATTCCAGCCAAACTTTTGGCTGTGGAGGTGAGGATTTTAAATAGGAGGGGCCATGACTGAGCTTAGGGGAAGTTAGGGCTTGGAATCAACTGCCTAGTGTTGACCTCATTTTTGGTGAGGTCTTTTCTTTCCTTTTAGTGCTTAGGATCTAGCCATAGGACTTCTCCTTGACTATCCTAGAAGACTAGAGATGGAACCCACCTTTTACAAACTCAAACCAAATCCTGATTCTCTTTGGAATCCTACATAGATGATCATTAACCTCCAATTCACTTGGGAGGTTGGGACCAATGTGTGAGAAGAGAAAGATGAACTCCTATAGGATGTCCAAGCCTTAGGACTACCCTGGGTGGCCTGGTCTTGGTGAGAGCTGGCTGGCACACACACTGCACTCTCACACACATCCTAAACCCTAAACCATCCCTACCCAAGCTTGACCCCTGGTTCAATAGAACACTCATGTGGCTAAGTCCAAACCCCTAGCCCTTGGCTAAGAGGGTTAGGAACAACATATGAGATGTTCAAAATAGACATTTTTTGGTCCATGGCTCACTTTAAATTTCTTCACTTCCTCTACTACAACCAAATTCCAATTTTTGCCAAAATTCCTGGTTTTGACATTGGGTCCTCAAGCCTACTCAAAATTACCTAAAATACCCCTACAACCACAAAACCATCCAAAAATTCCCAAAAATTACCCAAAATTCCATAAATTCCTAAAAATCATTTTGAAACAATTCCCACCTCTTAAATCCACCAAAATACCCCAATACCCTCCAAATAACATCTTAATACCCTAAATACCCTCTTTGGCCCAAAAATCCAAAAATTCCAAAAAAATTCCCAAAAAAATTTCAAAAAATCCCAAATATTCCCAATTTCATTTTGTTCAACTACACCATAGGCCAATTTTGCCAATTTATTCCAATTTTATCAAAATCCTTAATTTGGCCCATTTTTAACCTAAATGGACCCAATATCAAACCAAATCAACCCATCTGATCTCAATTTTACCCAATTTCAATTCTAAACTTTAATTAAACATTCCCACTATCAATCCAAACCAAATCCAAGTCCAAATTGAATCACATTTGAGTTCAATTCCATTTGAAATCTAAAACCCCCAAATTTGCCTAATTAATCCAAAACCCCCAATTAACCCAACACCAACCATTTCCCTTTCAAATTTCAATCCTAAACCTTTCATGACATTCCCATGAAACCCGTGCAACCTTCAATTACCCCAATTTGAGCCTAAGCTTAACCTAAATCTATTTGAAATTCAAGATGTCATATTTTTTCCTAAATGGGACACATGCCCTAAATCTACCAAATTGATTGGCCTAACCCTAAAATTTCCTCCCAATTGATGTTGGGAACTCTTCAATTCATCCCCCTAGACCATTTGAAACTTTCAATTGGGTCTGAACCCCACCTTAATCCAACTTGGGCCCAACTTAATCCAACCTTGCCCAAATCAACCAAAATCCCAAAATCCATTAAATTGACCTTTCAATTGAACTCAAAACCTTTCCATGTATTCATGAAAGTTCTTCATAGAAATCATTTACACAATGTTGCTTAAGACACTTGGACCTAAATCAAACCCAAACCCAAGTTACCCCAACCTAAACCCAAATGAGCCAAATTGAACCCATGACCAAACCTAGCCAAATTGAACCAAAGGTGGCTAAACCAATCTTCCCACAGCCACCAAGTGGACCTTAGGAGCCACCCAAGATCCACCTAGCCAAAGATAAGTGAGCCATGGACCAAGGATCCCCCATTTTAATGGATCTCTTCCCTTAAATGGTTAAATCTTCTTTTGCCTCACCCCAAATCCTCCCATACCTGGTTAATCACCATTAAACCCTGCCACCTGACTCACCTGACCTGGGGCCAGCTCCCCTGTCCTTGCCAGCCAGCCTAGTCACTAGAGGGGATCAAAACTGAGAGCCACCACCTACCTAAACTCACCCAAACTTACCTAATTGGCCACCTCAACCAAATCAAACCTTGGAGCCTCTCTGCTCTCCACCTAAGCAACTGAATTCACCCACCAATTGAGCCCTGGCTCAGCCCAATGGCCCAGGCCATTTAAACTCCACCTCTCGGCCATGAGGTGGTTGTTGAAATTTTTCTCAATAGAAACCCCCCCAAATCATCCCCAGAGCTTCTCCCAGTCTAGAGAAGAAGAGACCCACTTGCTTTCATGCCTCAATCTCCACCGGCCGAGCTCAATTTCAGAGCTCAATCTTAGGCCAGGAAACAGGACACTCACCATATCTCCACAGAAACCAAATTAAACTCACCTACACCTTCTCTAGAGGTAGACAAGAAGTTCCCCAGTGAAAGCCCACTCACCGGACCAGCCAGTTCTTCTATCGGCCAAGGTTTGAAATCTGGCTTGGACGAAGTTGTACCTAGGCATTTCACCAGAGCAAAAGCTTCAATTTGTAGCCTCCTGGGACTCCAAAAAACGTGTCGAGCATCTCTGATCAAAGCTTCACTTCTCAGAGAAAAGTTATTGAACTCTTCTTCTTCCCAAGCTTTCAGGGATTCCCCATTTTATTCTGCTTAATTTCAATGCATGATAGCGTATGGATAGACTCCTCTATGCTAGAAGAGCATGTAGGAAGAAACCGCACTCGATTTGGTTGAGTATCGAGTGAGATATTAGGTCTAGAAGGTGGACGGATCTCAGCTCACACCAGTTGGGACGATGAACGGATCTCGTCGGATCATGCGTCTATCGGACGGATGGCCAAGATCAAGCTGGACGGAGCAACAGAACATGAACCGTAGGCCGCGTGGCTGCCGAGTCAGATGGCGGCGCCGAATCAGGAAGTGACGCGTGGAGCTTCGACCCGCCGTAGGTTGAGTTGGCGCCGACGTGGTTAAGTAGGATATTCCAGATTTTATGAATTATTTAAATCCCTGAACCTTTGAAAATTCATATCTTTGTGTAGAAAAATCAAAAATTTAAAAGAAAAATACCCTCTTGCTCAGTGAACAGAGGAGAATAATGTGGAAAAAGAATTGATCTATTTTGTTAAGTACTTAATTTTTAATTAATTAAACACTGGTTTGAATATTTTGATTCTCCACTCATACACACAATTCACCATGGCATGAGGCCATAGGGCTTTTGTAGCGTATATACTTGGAACATTCTCTGAATTTTCCAAGGCCAGAGGCGACCTCTATGGCAAGTTATCTATTTTCCAAATTTTTATGCTTGTTTTGGTATTTTAATTCCAATAATTAGCATACTGTTTGGAAAATTCCAGGAAAATTAGGATAGGTTCCCTATGACCAGAGGGACTTGGGATAATTATTTCATAGCTTAAAACATTGTAAATAATCCTAATGGTTCACTTAACCTAAAATCAACTTTGAATTAATTAAGGTAATTAAAAAATCAAAATAACTTGAGGTCTTTTTTCCACTGATCTTTAAGGTCAGAGGAAACCACATAAAAATTTTGAAGTCAATTAAAAATGTTTTAACCCACTAAATGAATTATTTAAGTAACATGACCATTTTTAAACTTTAAAATTTCATAAAACTTAAAATATATTTCAAAATTTCACCAAATTGATTTTTGTGGACTCTAGAGGAGTCTAAGAAAATTAAAATTGAATTTTTCTAAAAAATTTCATTTTTAAACCTACTTTTAATATTTTAATAATTAAAAAATTATAAAAATCATAAAAATATTAAATTTCATAAAAATGTCATATTTGATCCCCTAATCACTTAGGAACCAATCAAAATTTTTTTCTAAGTCTCTAAGTAAAGATTTTGAATTTTAAGGGCTTAAGACATTTTTAATATTAAAAAATGAATTTTCCAACCTTTTCACTAAAATAATTATAAAAATTTAAAGAAAAATTAGAAAATTATAAAATTTATTTCTCTAAGTCCCTTGGGATCAGGGGGATTTATGAAAAATATAAAATCTATTTTTCAACTTTAATTTTATTTTATAATTAATTAATACTCCAAAACTTGAATTAATTATAATAAATAAAATATAATTCAAAAAATCACCAAAATTGGTCCAAGTGGTCCTCTGGTTAGTAGAAACCTCCCATAATTTTCCCAAGGATAGGAACTTTACATTGGTCATGTTGTTGAATTTTCATTGAAAAATCCCTATTTTCATTAAAATTACTATATAAATTAAATTAAAATTGAAAAAATCACATTTCCTCCTCTAATGTCTTAATTGACATGTGAGTAAGGTGACACAAAATTCTCAAATTCATTTGAGCTTGATTTGATGAATTATGATATGAATATGCTTAAGAGGGCATTAAAGTAGTTAAAGGATTTTAACCTTAATTAATCTTTAGGTTTAATCAAAGGGAGGGTAAATCTTTAATCCTAACCTATATTTTCGATGATTGAAATATAGGGACTTTAAATGGTAGGAACCCATTAAATCACCTTAATCAATAAAAGAAAGAAACATTAATTAAATTACATAAAATTTGGAAGATTAATCAAAGCTTGGATGATTAAAGATTAAAAAGGGGAGTAATAAAAAAATTTCTAATTCTCTAAATTAAATTCTTTAATCTTTAATTTAACTAAACTTTGTTTAAATATTAATTAATGGAACTTTAAGATAATGATTGAAATTAATATTTTAAAAGAGGACTATTTTTTTGAAAACTCTTATGATTAAATTAAATTAAAGAATGAAAGAAGACATTAAAGGAAATTAAATTGAAATTTCCCGAAACTTAAATTAAGAATGAATTTAAAACATTTAAAAATAAATCTAAAAAGTTAAGATCATTTAAACTAATAAAGCTTAATTGAATTAAACAACTTGAACACTATTCCAAACTTAAAATATAATCTAAAGGAAAAAAGAAGATTAATCATAACTAAATCATTTTGAACCATCAACTTAAACTTCAATTAAGGGTGGTCAGAATCCTCTAATTATCTAGTTTTCCCCTAAAGGCTTTCATTATTATAATTCTTCAATAGAGCATTAAATGAAATGTCACTTTACTCACAGGATAATCAAACATCCTAATTCACTGAGCAAGAGTAACCTGCATGAGTGATTCATCACTACAATGAAACTAACTGAACTTAAAGTAATCCCTAAAATGTTTAAGAAGATGTTCAGAAATTAATTCTGAGCACTTCTCTAATATGAGGGGATGTCTTAAAAGAACAGTGAGACTTCATTTTTCTTTGGTGAAGAAAATCATCCTCAATAAAACACCAAAACCTAGACGTCATAGGAATTGACTAGCAATAGGATTAGGATTTTGGTAGACAACCAGATGCTTCCCTTAGCTTTACCTAGGTGTTTTCTTTTGATTATATAAATGCCTTGAAATGTGTTTTAAGTGCAGGTGAAAATGACGGGAATGCCTACCAGGTACGCATTTAAATTTATTGCAATTACATTCCCAATTTATTAAATGTCTTACTTTCCTGTACTTGTAAATGCATGAAAATGATCGAACCCAGCATGCTTAAACAACTCAAAATTTAGTCACTGACTGCGACTTTATATATTAAGCAAGAATTTATGAAGTCGAATTTATATATATTTAGAATTATTTAGTAAAGTCACAAATTCAACGCAAGTATACGTATCGTATCAAGTAATACATGGCTCTAAAGGAGTCCTGGTTATCGATCCCACAAGGAGGTGAACGTTCTTTAAATCAGATAATATAGCACTAAAATCCAATACCCAATGTAACAATAACTTAAGTGTACTACCACTAGTTAATACAAAGTAAAATAAAGCTACTACAATTACTTCTAATTACTGAACTATATTAACTAACAAACACACTAACTTATGAGATTTATAAGATACTTCTATATGAAAAAGTGTCTTTCTTCCTGCATAAAGATTATTATGTGTGGATGATGAAGATTGGTAATTATTTGTGTTGTGCCAAATAGGAGTATATTTGCTTCTTTACCTTTAAAAGAGTACCCCTCTTCCAAGCAAGTAAAGAACATTGCCATATCTTAAGTTTAGTTACTAAATCTAAGGCTAGGCTGGGAGGATACCGGCTCTCACTTCGGAGCTCCCACTCACCCTTCACCCGAAGGCTAACCATAAGCTTTAGTTACCAATCTTAAGACCAAATTGGGGATCCCATTCTGTCACCATGAAACCTCCAATTTGAAGTCCATCACAACTTATTTCCCTATTTATTTGCACTTAATCCCCATAAACTACGCAACTCATTCACGGACACTAAATGGTTTCTTCATTCTTGTTGTAGAACAATCAATTCTTTTGGAATTAATGTTCCTCAACATGTTTTAACAATTCAACTGGCCGGATTGAAAAGTAAATTAAGTTCCAAATTAAAGAAACATCACAACTTTTATAACACTTAAAGGGCACATCATTTCCACATCACCACATCATAATTACTTCATGCAAGAAGAAAGGCAAGGGAGACTACTCACTAACCATGGAGAAGATATAAAAACACATGGATTTTATATATAAAAGAAGAGTCATAGAAACTACGATAGTAAATACAATTTATCTCTTTCTCTCCCCCAAGCAAATTCCTTCAAAGTCCCCTTGATTCCTTTTCTCTTCCTTGCAACACTTGATTCTCTCCTTGGAACAAAGATGAAGAAGCAATCTTTCACTTTACTCCCTCTTCTCCCCTCCTTGGAGAAGAATCCCTCTTAAAATCACAAACCCTAACTCTCTCTCACACTTTCCTCACACTCTCTACAGAAATTCTCTTCTCTTCCTCCTCTCTATTTTCATCTTGGACACTTAATTTAATGTTAGGAACGAATTCCCCAAGATTTTCTTCAAGCACCTCTTCAAAAATTTGCCAAAACTTTTGAATTGGAAGTGAACCGACATAGGGCGCCAGCGGCGCCCTATCGTGCCAATTAATTCTTGAGTTCTCTGGAATAGGGCGTCGGCGGCGCCAGAGCTGTTTTCCTCCAAATTGCTCTATTTTGCTCCATATTCGTTCCTTTTTTGCATTTTTTCGCTCCAATCACCTATAATCATCATACATGCAACAAATCATGAAAAATACCTTCCTTTAAAGTGCAATATCACCAAAAATAGGTAAAAATATATAGCTAAAAGATTATATATTTTTTGTACATCAGTCACTAACAAAAATAAATCTGTAATTATAACTAAAACTAAAACGTCTCGTTGGATGATCGGGAATCCCTAGGATGATGTAACCCACGTGTTGCTAACGAGATTTCCTACAGACCAAATGAAAGTGAGGAACTCATTCAGTTGAGTTTAGCAAATTCATTTGGACTAAGTGAATCCGATGAAAATAGCGATGTCGGGATGACGGAACTGTGGGATCTTAATCGGTTCTGCTTTATCAACTTTAAGATTTGCTTTAATTAAAATACTAAGCCATCTCAATTTTCAAGCTTTCTAAACCAAAACACTTCTCTCATCTCTTGATTGCCACTTTCTAAAACTAAACCTCTACAACAACAAGGAGCTTGGAGCATAATGGGCAGCACGACCATCTTCATCAGCAAAACCCAAGTTTACTTCAGCAAAACCTTTCCTAGAATTAAATAACAAAACCATAGGATTTCGAGGTAGTCTGCCTAGTGCAACATAAATCCTCAACTTTTCATTATGTATTTGCATAATCATGTTATGCAAATTAAGCCCTAATCGGTCTTAGGACTCTGAGGTAGTCTTTTGGTATGATATAAACCCTCACATCTTTGAGGCTATTTGTGTGATTATGTCAAACAATTATAAGTCCTAATTAATTAAAATTGGCAGGATTCAAACATTAAATAATTCTCCTAAATTGAAGCCAAATAATAGGATAGTCGGGAAGTCACCGAAGTTTACTTCGGGTCTATGACATCCCCTACTTCTCTTCCTTTGGACTCCCGAAATAGACTGTTCCAAATTTGAGCTAATCCCTTCTTGAAATTCCGAAATTCAATCCTTTGAGACCTTAAACCTTGAAATTCTTGAGAGCAAAACCACTAATCATTATCGAGAGTTTTCTTAAATGATTCCCTTCATTTAAGATGCAATTAACTATAGGGGCTTGCCCTTATAGGGAACTTTAAGAACCCAGATAATATAAACCCTGCTTAATTCCTTTACATTAAGCAGAGGAACTTGTCGACTTATAAAATTGGTAGACCAAACGGATGTCACAAATCTTTTAGTTTATTTAATCTAGCCCCATCATCAAGCAATGTGTCTATTCTTCGGGATAAAAACACGGTTTGTGATTCGGTGCTCGTTTATATAAACTATTTGAGACGTGAGATCAGTTTGATTTCATATCTTAAAATTTTCAAACTTAAAATTATTTTCAAAAAAATCAAATGCTACCGTTCAAATTATATATTCATATATATATATATATATATATATATGTATATATATATATATATTTAAATTAAATTTAAAACCTAAAAAAATACGCGGACTCCTAGGTCAAAGGAAGAAGAGCCACAGTGACCATTGGGGTTGGGACAACTCAGCAAGGTAAAATTTAAATTTTTGGCTCACATGGAGCTCTCAGCCATGGGGTTTTGCGGTGAACCAGGTGGCCGGCTGGCAGGCATGGGTCGCCATCTGACTCAGTGGGGTCAGGGCTTGACAATGGTGCCTTTAATTGGCTTTGGACATGTGTAAAGAAGTTTGATTAAAATGGTAAAGGGGAAGGGTGTATTTTGGCTTAATTTGGTCAAGTCATGGATTTGGCTTGGTGCATCCTTCCATGGCCTGATTTGGTGCTGATGGAAATCAGTTGGGTCAGCTCAACATGGGTGGTTAAGTCCCTGTCAAAATTGTTTGGATTAATTTTAGGTTATGGTGAAGCATGGGTAAGGTTAATGACTTTTTAAGGGGTGTTTAAAGGCTCTCCTCCTTTTTCCATTTATGGCGTGATGACAAGTATAAAGCTCTCATGGCTTCATGTGGCTTAAATATGGCTCCATGGCTTGCTCATGGCTTGGGAAAAAGTTGGCTCTTTTGCATGAGAAAGGATTTTGGGATTTTTTATTTCTTAATGACAATTTTCATGAAGATTGATTTGAAATGGTTTGATGATGAATTTGAAACTTAGGGATGATTTTAATTGAATGCATGATGAAGAGGAAGATCATATGGGCCTTGGATTGAAAACTTGGGCTTTTAAATTTCCAAAGAATGGACTTTTAAAAATGTATGAGGTAATGGGTAATGGGCCTTTATCATGCATGTGATGATTTAAATTTTTGAAATTGAGTATGGGATGATTAAGCTGGTTTGTAATTGATTTAAATTGGAGTAGGACATGTTGAAATTTGATTTAGAAATGAAATTTGGGAAATTATTGACCATAAGGTTTAATTTGGAGGAATTTGGGCTTATGGGCCAAAATTAGGCTTTTTTGGGTTAAAGTTAGGCTAGTGTTGGATTTGATGTAAAATTAGTGTTACAAAATGTTTATGCAGGTGTGACAAAGAGTTTTCAACTTTGGTTGGGTTTTGATTTTGGAATTTGGGCTTGTTTGGGTTTATGGTTAGTTTAGGCGAAATTGGAGAATTTTGGTTTAGGTTAACCTTGGGTTGAGTTGAGTGCAAATTGTGGGAAAATTAATGTTGTATATTGTTTGTGGGGATGTTACGAAGATTTTGGAATTTACTTTAGAGAAAATTGAGGGGTTTTGGGTATTTTGGGTAGTTTGAATCATGAGGGTTAATTGGGGAAATTTGAATTTTTGGGATTTGGATAATTTTAGAAAAAGCTTGGTATCAAATTGGATCCAAATTAACAAAAATTTTGGTTTGTGGGAGTGTTATGAAGTTCTGGAATTTTATTTGGAGAAAATTGGAATCAATTTGGTTGACATTGGGTTCAATTGGGTTAAGTTTGGGTTTTAGGGGCAAATTTGGAATTTTTGATCAAATTGGGTTAAATTTGAAAAAATTGGGGTATGTGATAGTTGAATAAAATGTTGTGAAGAATATTTTGAAATTTTTGAGATTTTTTTGGATTTTCAAAATTTTTTGCTATGAAGGGCATTTTGGTAATTTTGGGGGCATTTTGGGAATTTTCAAAATTTTGTCAAATTTGGGTAATTTTGGTCAAATTGGATGGTAGGGAATAACTTGGAATGATTTTGAAGGGATTTTGGGAAATTTTGGTAATTTTGGAAATTTGGGCCTTTTCAAGGGTAATTGGGTAATTTGGTAGGTTTAGGGCCCCGAGGGCCAAAAATGAAAATTTTGGAAAAATGAAAATTTTGGAAAAATGAAGATTGATTAGATGTGAGTAAAATGAAACCATTTTGGTTGAGCCATGAAGCCATTTTAAGCTCACAAGAGCCATGAGAGGACTCCCTTTAGGCACTCCATATGTTGTTCCTAACCCTCTTAGCCAAGGACTAGGGGTTGAGGTTCATCCATATGAGTCTCCTAAAAGAGTCAGGAGGCTAGGTTAAGTGCAAATGATTTCAGGGTTCAGGCATGTGCAACAATGCGGTGTGTGCAAACTGGACCTCACCAAAACCAGGCCACCCAAGGTTGTCCTAAGGCTTGACCATCCTATATGAACTCATCCTTGTCTTTCTACACATTGGTCCTAACCTTCCAAGTAATTTGAAGTTTGATGACCATCCATGTAGAATTCTAAAGAAAGTTCAGTCAATGAGAAGTCCTATGGCTAGATCCTAAGCACTAAAAGGAAAGAAATAACTCACCCAAAATGAGGTCAACATAAATATATATATATATATATATATATATATATATATATATATATATATATATATATATATATATATATTAGCTTTTAAATGATTCATCATAGAGTCCCAATTGTTTCTCCTAACATAAACCGCTATGTCTCTTAACATTTCAAAAATATAATTTTCTTTACTTTAAATAGTCAATTATAGTCTAATTCTCTTATACTAAATATCTTAACCCATAAAACTAACCTTTATTGCTAAAAACTTTCATCCAAATCTACTATGATATTTAAATAAGATCAAAAATTTAGTGATCTAAAGTTAAGCTCAACTACTTTAAGCCTTCTTAAAATAATTTTGAAAATATATTTTAATTGAGACCAAATAACAGTTAATTTTTCCTCCCCAAAACTTATGTTTTTTAGTGCATATCAAATTAGCAAATGAGAGAGAAAAATAAAAAGAAAACTAACATTTCTATGTCGGGCTTTTGATTCTTCTGAAGCATGCAGGTATTAATTAAAAATTTAACTAAAAGCATAAAATAATTAGAAGCATTGTTCACATATATATATTAGAGATTTGCAGGGTAAAGAAAATTAAAAACACTACTTTAAAACACTTAATAACATCCATTACAAATTTTGCTACAACTGTTACATATCAACATAAGCTTCAATATAACTTAAATAAAAGTACAATCACTACGTACAACTACCACACAAAAGCAAATTATAAATACAAAAACTCAACACAACAATAACAAACATAAAGAGTACTACACTACCAATCATCCTCTCTTCTTTAATCTGCTCCTTCTTCTTCCTCAGGCTAGTATGGAATATAACTAGGACAAGTAGGAAATATCACACCCGCTTCTCCCCTCATAAATCTCATCAGAGCGTCATGAAAATCAATATCATATTCCACTCTTCTCCTCTGATAATCATCATTGATGTTATTTCTTGCTTCTAAACCATCAATTCTGCTATGAAGCCTTGTAAAATCACCTTGTTGTATCATCAGCCGCTCCATGACATCAGAAATAGTATGAGTCTCAGAAGTAGAAGGTATATCTTGACTAGCAAAGGGAATCTCACTACTCTTACCTCCAAATCTTCATCCTACTTGAGATTCATACGTGCAAATGTTTGGCCTACCAACTCTTCACTACTATCAGCCTCAACTCATGATTGTATACATAATGTATAAATCAAAGCAAGATGTCCTAATCCTCAAAGTGTTTCTCCCTTAGCTATAGTCAGAATGTTATTGTAAATAACTCTTCTAATGTCGATAATTTTCATGTTTTGAATACAAAAATTCAGAATTTCTCTATCTCTAGAAACTTCGCTATGATGCTAAGTAGGTAGTAATCTTGCAAAAATAAAGTAATGCCAGCCTCTAGATGCTACATTAAGAGTGGAAGCAGAAAAATTTATCTATTGTCTTTGTTTAGTTTTCCACTCTCCTTTTCCATCAGTATGAAAAATAATTACCTCATTCAAAGCAGCATCCACGGTACCAAAAGATTTGTATTCATAGAACGGATTATCTCTCAACGGGTACTAAGCATTGATCCATTCAAGAGTGAATTCTACAGTTTGTCCTCGAACCAACAAATATTCTTCTTCAGTATACTGCAAGTTAGCATAAAACTCACAAACAACATCAACAACTACATCGGCAGTAAAATAACAAAAAGTTTCCCAATTCCGATCAGCAATCACCTGATCTACAACTCAGTCAGGATTTTCAAATCCTCAATCTTGTATACACTTCTTGCTACAGTGTGTAGAATTGAAATGGTATTGTGCTTTAACATTCATAAATTTCGTTTCATCAAAATCAACATTTCTCTTCCCCTTAAACATCTTTGGAGCCATATCAAAATATCTATAAAATTTGCAAATAAATCCCAATAAATTCCAAAATCACAATGTTATAAACTCCAAAGTCAAATCTAACAAGTAAGAGCATTTCACCATGGATTTTCTCAAAATGTTCTTCAAAAACCAAAATTTTTTTTATCTCTCCAATGTTGGAGATTTCCATGATGAAAATAAAAAAATTTTAGTTTAAAATAGAGCGCTTACCAAGAGAAGATGAGATCCAACCTCAAAAATCCGAAATCGCCTCAAATTTACATGCAAGTAAGCCCTAAGGGTGTTTTTCAGCCTTGGCTAGAGGTTTAAGGTGATAAATGGGGTAGTACTATTCAAAATCGCAAGTTTGAAGGGAACCTGGAACTTTCAAGTTTTTGGCAACGTCAGCACTGAATCGAGCACAGTCGGTGCTGGTTTGGGCGTTGTCGGTGCTGGTTTGGGCGTCGTCGGTGTCAGACCAAATTTCTGGTTCCAAAATTATTCTGTGATTTTGATCGTTTCCAAGTTACGATGACATCTAATTAGCATTTTAAGCATCTAAATTTAATACTAAATGATTAACTAAGACGAATATCACACAAACAACAAAAAACATCACTTATATATATAAAATCCAAAGTTACAAACTTACACACATCAATCATACTACTACATTATTAACACCGCATTGTAATCAAAACACAACACTCTAATGCCGAAAACATAACATAAATTCAAATCTCAGGCATAATAAGTTTGAAATAACACCATAAGCAAGCCAAATACAAACCAAACTCAACGAAATAAAGTCCAAATACTAAATAAAGTAGATAAAATAGAAAATCACTGCTCCTCATCAATGTCAGTACTATCTTCTCTAATATCTCCCATGCATTGTTGGTGCACAAACAAATTATAGAAGAGTCGAAACGGGAATTCATCAGTCGAATCCTCTTCAATCCAAGACTTTTTCTTCATCAGTAGTATATATCCTTCTTCCATATGCCCATTATGATCAAATGGTTCCATCATCCTCCAATCTAAGTGATCAAATAATTCAGATATATTATTAATTGCAGCCATAAGATTTTGTACCTGTTTCTCTAGATTCTTGATCTTCCTCAAAATCAACTGCACATTTTCAGGAAAATGAGGTTGAATAGGTAGGAAACTCTGAGATGGTTGGTCTGCAGTTATGCTCAGATCATTTTCATCCCCAGTTGCTACACAGTCATAAACATTAGTTGGGTTCATGTGCTTCCATGAGAGAAGCACTTTTTCCCAACTCTCATAAGGCACTTGTGACTGGATGCAAAGAAGAAATATAGTGGAAATATGTCTCAAGCCATAACTTGATCCATGAACAATCAAATCCACAATAGATTTTACAATTATGGTGTCAATATCAATAGGCCTTCCAGTTTGAATAAAATAGTTCAATATTGCACTTTCTTTTGTCACTTTACTAATTTTCATTATCGGGAGTAGTTTTGAAGATATGAAGAAATGTCATTGCTTTAATACAGGATTCAATAAATTAGTAAAGAAATTGACATACACGTTGTCTCTTATCTCCCAATTTTCGCCTTTATCCATCAAATATTGATAGATTTCATTCATATTGTCTCTTGTAGAGCCAAAATTGGTATAATGACAGATTGACACATTATCTATCATGTAAAGTTCATTAATCTTGGAAGGAGTGAATGATATCCACCTACGTTGCACATAGATGACTCCTTGGTTGATTCCATGAAGAATTGCACAAAATTCCTTCACCATACGAATGACTACTGCGGCAGTAGTGTAACAAAACACTTCCCAATGCCTCTGCATAATAATTTCTTCAACGCGAGTACTAGGAACATTCATACCTTGATTAACAAAGCCCAGTTCCTTGATAAGTCTCCTCATTATATGGAATTTATTACAAAGTCATTGCGCCTCAAAACTGACAAACTTTCTCCTGTTGAAAACTCTAAATATTTGAGAATATAGGAAGTTCTAAGCCATGGAATGATAAGTTTGGAACTACGCTTTCATTTTTCTGGAGTTAATGGGTCTTAAAATGAGTTTGGGGAGTTATAAGGGTAAATTCCTGCTCAAATCAGTCAAATTCCACCATTTGAAACTCAAAAAATCGCAACTCGTCCGTAAGCACCGTCGATGCTAAATAGGGCGTCGTCGGCGCCTAAGCTCTAAATTTTATAAGTGCTCTCTAGAAAATCTCGTTGTCGGCGTTGGTTTGGGCGCCATCTGCACCAGAGCACAATTTTACTCCAACATCATTTTGGTCTAAATAAACTCTAAATCTTTGATTAAATCCAACAATTAGCACCATTTAGGATAATTATGAGTGAATATGACTCAAATATAAGAGTATCTAAAAGTAATATCAATTAAAATCAAATCAAACACACTAAAAAACAAAGATAACTATGGGTTTCCACCCATAAAATGCATGGTTTAATGTCATCAACTCGACAAACATTGGGTTTAATCAGGATGACTTAATATTAAAACATCTTTATAATTAGGTGTTAAACCTTCAAAAAATGGTTTTAATCAATGCCCATTAACTTTAAATATTCTTCCAGTTTTAGGATCCTCAATATCAGCAGCTCCAAACAGGTAAACTTTTATAATAGTGAAAGGTGCTATCCACCTAGACTTATGTTTTCCAGGAAAAAATCTTAATCTTGTATTATATAATAAAACTTCCTATCGAGGTTCAAATCTCTTTCTTATAATCTTCCGATTAAGCCATATCTTCATTTTCTCTTTAAAAATTCTTTTATTATCATAAGATTCATTTCTCATTTCTTCAAATTCATTAAGTTACAATAATCTTTTCTCACCAGCATCTTTTAAATTAAAATTGAACTCTTTAATCGCCCAATATGCTTTATGTTCCAATTCAAGTCGTAAATGGCATGTTTTTCCAAAATCAGTCTATAAGGAGACATTCATATAGGAGTTTTAGAAGAAGTCCTATATACCCATAATGCAATATATAATCTCACAGACCAATCTAATTTATGAGGATGTACATATTAGATACTTCAACTAAACCACTAGTCTGGGGATGATAAGCAGTTAAGATTTTATGCATAATATTATACTTTCCAGTCAATCTCTAAATCATATTATTTCTAAAATGAGATCCACCATCAGTAATAATAACTCTCGGCATTCCATTTCTTGTAAAAATATTTCTCATTAAAAATTTAGAAACAATTCGAGCATCACATCTGGGTAAAGTTATTGCTTCAATCCATTTTGATACATAATCTACAACAACTAACATATATATTCTCAAATGAAGGAATAAATAGTCCCATAAAATCTAATCCCCAAATATCAAAGATTTCAACTTCCAATGTAAAACTTAGGGGAATTTTAGTTCTTTTAGAAATCTTTACCTACTCACTGACATCGATCACATGTTTTAATATATCTATTAACATCCCTAAAAAGAGTAGGCCAATAGAATCCAGATTATAAAATCTTATGTGCAGTTTTCTCAATTCCAAAATGTCCCCCAAATTCAGAATCATGGCATCTCTGAATAATTGGTTCAATTTCTTCATAAGGTGCACATCTTCAAATAACTAGATCCTTGCATTGTTTATATAAATATGGGTCATCCAAAAAAATAAAATTTAGCATCATAGATAAATTTTTTCTATTTTTTTGTGGTAATTTAGGTGGTAAAATATCACTTACAATATAGTTCACAATATCAGCATATCACGGTAAATTCCATTCCTTAATATTGTAAATTTGTTCATCATGAAAAGTTTCTGTAATTTCATTTTCAAAACCAGATAGTTCATGTTGTTCCAGCCTAGATAAATGATCAGTTATTTGGTTGTCAGATCCTTTCTATCTACTATTATAAAGTCAAATTCTTGCATTAGAAGTACCTATCTAATTAATCTTAATTTAGCATCCTTCTATTGCATTAAGTATTTGATAGCAGAATGGTTTGTATGCACTATACATTTAGTTTCGATTAAGTATGGCCTAAATTTTTCAAAAGCATATACAATCGATAATAACTCCCTTTCAGTAGTGGTATAGATAATTTAAGTTTCAGTAAAAGTTTTACTAGCATAGTATGTAACCTTAAAAATTTTATCATACCTTTGTCCTAAAATAGCACAAATCGCATAATCACTGGCATCACACATAAGTTCAAATAGTTTCTCACAATCAAGTGAAACTATTATAAGGGCAGTGATTAATTTTTCTTTCAATAAGTCAAAGGCATTTAAACACTCTTCATTAAAATCAAATTTCTTATCTTTTCATAAAAGTTGGCACAGAGGTTGAGTAATTTTTGAAAAATCTTTAATATAATGCTTTTAGAACCTAGCATATCCTAAAAAACTTTGTCGGTGCATAAATATTTTATGTATGTTTTGGTTGGGGTTGCCCACTAGAAGCTTTCGGCAGCCGGAATCGAAATCCCGTCGCCCGCTTCGAAAGGGCAGTTTTAATTTAATTATAAATTTAGTTTAGAAAAATATGAAGTCAAATTGATCTCATATTTTCTGAAGTTCAAATGAAAGAGTATTATACCTCAAACCTTGTGTATATCCCGAAGGATAATCACAAATTTTGAGGATGAGGCTCGATCAAATAAACTAAAGAAGTAAATGACATCCATTTAGTCTACAAAACCATTTTATTTGCCAACAAGTTCTCCTATTTAATATGAAGAATTAAATAGGGTTTATATTAAGCTGGGTTTGGAAACGATTCCTATAAGGGCAAGCCTCTATAGTTAATTACATCTTAGATAATTGGGATCACCTAAGAAAACTTCTGATACAAATCAGAAAATATATTCTTACAACTTTAAAAGGCTAAGGTTCTCTTCAACGAAATGTGATTGTCGGAATCCAATAGGTGAGTGGTGTCAAGTTTTGAGAAAGAGTTGTTGTAGAATCCAAGGAGAAAGGACTAGGAGATGGCACAGAACAGAGAAGATTCTCGGTGACTTCCCAAGCTATCCTATTATTTGGTTCAATTTAGGGAAAGATTTAATTTATATTTTATCCTGCCAATTTTAATTAAGTAGGTCTTAGATTCACTTGATGTCGATCATGTGAATAGCCTGGAAGATGTAAGGATTTATGTCGTATCGGAATGACAACCTCGGAAACCTAGACGAGTTAGGGCTTATAGTGCACCAGGTGCAAAGGCCTAAAAGATGAGGTGAGGGTTTATATTGCACTGGGCAAATACCTCGAAGTCTTATGGCTTGTTAATATTACTATGTAAATAAGGTTGTTGTTGTAGACTCGTTGTTTGCTCTCTCAAACATGTCCTTCCACATCCTTGATCGTGCTGCCCTCGGTGTGTTGCCTCGAGCTCCTTGTTGTTGTTGCAGAAGTTTCAGTTTTAGAGGTGACAAATGTAGGGGGGTGAGAGAAGTAGTGTGTTTTAGAATGTTAAAAATTGAGGTGGCTTAGTGTTTTATTTAAACAAATGTTAAAGTTGATTATAACACCACTGGTTACGACCCTACGGCTCCCTCGTTCTGGTTACGTTATTTCATCGGATTCCCTTAGTCCGGATGAATTTACTAAATCCAACTTAATGAATTTCGTACTTTCATTCAAACCGTGGGAGACCTTATCAGCAACACGTAGGTTGCATCGTCCAAGGAACTCCCATTCATCCAAAGGGGTGATTTAATTTAGTTGAAGTTGCAGTTTTATTTTGTTTGTGATTAAATCTTGAGTTGTCTTATATTTTGAAAAGTTGTAAAGTGATTTCTTTCATCCCAAGCAGTTATATTCGCAGTAATGTAAAGTACTGAATCTAAAGCAGGAAATCGTCTCAAGCAGGTATATGTGCAGTAATGTAAGGTAGGCAAACTGAAACAAGAAAGTATGTATGCAGTAATGTAAGGTAGGCAAACTGAAACAAACAAGTATGTATGTACTAATGTAAGGTAGGCAAACTGAAACAAGCAAGTATATATGTGCTAAAAAGGAAAATAAGAAATCCAAGAAAACGTACTAAAAGTAGAGCACGAAAGCCTAACAAATAGGTGTGTGTATGTGCCACAGTGTGTGTCAAAAGAGGCCAAGTGTGAACACAGGCACTAGACCAAAAGGGAATCACAAGGGAAACCAAAAGTTCAAAAGAGGTAACGTCTCGTCGAAAATCCAGGAAAACAAATCCATAAAGAAAATCCTTAGGAAATCCGTAGAAAAGAAAAATATAAAGAAAATTTGTAGAAAATACATAGAAGGCAACGTAGAAAAAACCACAGAAAATAAAGGACTATAAGTCCAAAATGACTGTAAGCGCGGTGGCGCAGAAGACTCAAAACTGTGATGTATGTCCCACCTTAGGTACTGACTACTAGACCGACTTTCTACAGAAGGCAGCCCTAACCCGATTAGAGTAGCCAACCGTGGACCTTTATAAATTTTCATGCATTTCAGTTTGGATTTTCATGCAGGTAAAAAGCTGTAGGTAGGTAGGCTGTTTTGTGGTGGAGGTAATTTTGTATTTTTTTTAAAATATGTATGTGTATTTTTTGTAAAGTAATTTGATCCACAGGTTGACTACTCTAATCGAACTAGGACTGCTAACATCTTTAAACCACCGGCGGTAGAAACCCCAAGGACGGGTGAATAGTATCGGCAATTTCCTTTCTCTACCCTCTCTAGGGTCTCTGAGTCAGGAGATACTATTCTGTGATTCTCTCAGGTCGATTCTCTATTGCAATTCTAACAGTGTCCCCTCTCAACCACCACACTTACAGCCTTGCTTGATGGCCCCACATATAGCGGAAATCTATACATGCGCACTTATGTGTCCTACATAAGCACGTGAATTGAGCCAAGAAACAAGGTGAAAAACAAAGGACAAGAGGTAAAGGAAAAGAAAGAGGAGAAAATAATCTACCTCACATGATATCGAAAATGAGGTGAGTTATTTTCTCAAAATCGAATTAAACAGAAAACATGTCAAAGTAGCTAATCTTCTCCCAACATGGTGCAGAGAGGTGACGATGAGACATGTGAAGAAAATAAGCTAAACCCCTCCAACATGGTGCAAGGGCTAGCTGCAAAGAGTCAAACCTCTCCAACATGGTGCAAGAGGTTATCATGTAATGCATGTAGAGTAAAAGGGTCAAACCCATGCAATTGTGTTACTAAGGATTATCATGTAAAGTATGTAATGTAAAAAGGTGTCAAATCCTTGCAATCGTGGTGCTAAGGATTATCATGAATGTACGTGATGTAAAAAAGTGTCAAATCCTTGCAATCGTGGTGCTAAGGATTATCATGTAATTTGTGTGATGTAAAAAAAGTGTCAAATCCTTGCAATCATGGTCCTAAGGATTATCATGTATGTACGTGAAGTAAAGTAACGAAGTGATGTGAGGAAATGGGAAGGATGTAGTCGTGTGGCAAGGTAGTGTAACCATGTGAGGTAGTGTGGCATGTGCAGGGTAATGTAGTGATGTAATGAAGTAGTGTGACATGTGAGGTAGTGTGACATGTGTAGGGTAATGTTGTGATGTAATGAAGTAGTGTGACATGTGAGGTAGTGTGACATGTGTAGGATAACGTAGTGATGTAATGAAGTAGTGTGACATGTGAGGCAGTGTGACATGTGAGGTAGGAGGTAATGTAGTATATATGGTGAGAGGTAATGTAGTATGTAAGGTAATGTAGTGTGTAAGACGTGGGTAATGTAGTGTGTAAAGTGATTATGTAGTACATGTGGTGTTGTAGTGTGTAAGGCGATGTAATGTGTAAGATGTGGGGTAATGTAGTGTGTAAAGTAACTATGTAGGACATGTGGTGATGTAGTGTGTAAGGTGATGTAATGTGTAAGATGTGGGGTGATGTGGCGTAGGAAATGTAGGAAGTGAAAACAAATCCCCCCATCATGGTGCAAGGGATAAACATAAAGTATGTGGAGCAAAAAGGTTGAGATATGTGAAATAAAAACTGAAAGATAGGAAAGCAAGGGGGTAACATGCCCAAAAAGAGATAGAAAAATCGAATCTGAACAAGAAAAATTTGGCAGCATAACGGCATAAGAATTCAATTTTTCACACCTGCAATCTGAAATCCAAGAAGTACACAAGCTTATATATGTAGCAACATCCAACATTTTCCATCATTTCCCAAGCATTTGAAGTAAGTAAAGGAGTGTAAAGAGAGAGGCATCCCTCATTAACATGTAAAACTTAAGAGCATCCAAGCATATTAAGCAAGTAGAAGAGTGTAAAGAGAAAGGCTTCTCTTAATAACATGTAAGATTTAAGGCACCCAAGCATAAGCATGTAAATCTAAGACAAGCCAAGCATAAATTACATCTCCAAACTCTCTCTTTTTGAGGTGGTAAGAATTCCGTCTCTCCTCTTTTATTTTTCTCACTTGAAAGCAACTTATATAATACTTAGCCATGTAAATTTAACACAAGAGCAGCAAAGAGAAGTCTTAAGTATACTTACAAAATAGCTACCAATGCAATTTTTCATGTGGGAACAGCAAGCACATGTCCAAAACCAATCCCAAAATAACATATAAGTGCAAATTTTTGCTTTGAAAATGCATGGGGATGATGTGAGACACCTCTACACTAATGTATAAGTGCAGATTTTAACATTTAGCAAGTGTAGGGTTAATGCAAATCAATTCTGAAGTAAAGGGTGGGTGTAGATTTTTGTTTTGGCAATTGTAGGGATGATGTGAATCACTCCCAAAGTAGTATATGAGTGCTGATTTGATGTAGGTGATGTGTAGGGATGATGTGAAACGATCCCAAATTAATGCGTAGTTGCATATTTTGCACTTTAGCAAGTGTAGGGATGATGTGAATCACTCCCAAAGTAGTGTGTGAGTATTGATTTTGATGTAGGTGGTATGTAGGGATGATGTGAAGTATGTGTGAAGTTTAGGTGTCATGGATGTAGCATGTAGGTATGTTAAAACTTGGTGAAGTGTGCATGAGTGTGAAATTTCATGAATGTATTGTGTAGGTTTGTCGAAATTTGATAAAGTGAAGGTATGTGGGGAATTTTCATGTAGGTAATGTGTAGGTTTATTAAAATTTGGTAAAGTGAAAGTATGTGGGGAATTTTCATGAATGTGTTGTGTAGGTTTGATGAAATTTGGGATTTTCATGTAGGTGTTATGTAGGTTTGTTGAAAGTTGTGAAAGTGAGTATGAGAAAGTGAAATCTTCATGAGTGTATTGTGTATGTTTGTTTAAAATTTGGGAAAGTAAGTGTATGAGTGGCGTTTTTCATGTAGGTAATGTGTAGGTATGTTGGATTTTGGGAAAATGAGTGTGTGTAGAGTTTTCATGTAGGTAATGTGTAGGTATGTTAAAATTTTGGTGAAATGAATATGTGGGGTTCTATGGATGTGAACATGTGGGTGTACAAAAGAGCTTTGGATTCCTTCATGAAAAACATCATTTTTATGGCATGAAATAGAGTGCGACATATGTGAAATTATGGGTTTAATGTTATGTAAGTGAATACATGTTGAAATGAGTGGACAAGAAGCTCTCATGGCTTCAAATTTGGATTTTACATGTGTGACCAATTCTAAATCCGAAAATTGCCAAAAAATTTGCCAAATTGTTTCATGTGTAAGCCAACTAATGCAAAGCACTCTAAATGCATGGAATGAAGTGAAATGTGTGTGGGATTCAAAGCCCAAGTGTTATATATATGAAAACTTGATGAAAAAAATGTAAAACGAACATGTATGGGCTAATTTATGAGTGTTTCAAAAGTGACCAAAATTTGAATACGAAAATTGCAAAGTTTTCACCAAATGTTTCACAAAGTGTACTCATAAGTGCAAGGCACCATTGAATTCTCACAATTTCATGTAACAAGTGTAAATATAGGGGTAACAAGTTTACATAAGGTGCAATAAGGCAAGTGACTTTAAAGTCACATGTAGTTTGCAAGACTTTCAACCATAAAGGCACCCTAAGGAAACAAGTAGTGAGTGTATGAAACTTACACATTTTTGCCATCAAAAATATCACTTTATGTATGTGGTAAGGTGAAATGTGTATGAGAAAACAAGGCCTAGATGTTATGTATGCAAAAGGCTAGTGAAATAAGCAAATAGGGGCACATATACCTTCATATTTAAGGTGCCAAATGTGGTGTCATCTTGAAATCCAAAATTTGCATGAAATAAACAAGTGTTTTCATGGTTCAAAAATGTAAAGCCCCAAGGCTTAAAACATACTTCATAAGGCATACAACACATGCTAGACTTTCCAAATGAAACATGCCTAGTTTAGGAAAACATGAGTAAAGCAAGCACACAACTCTTTATTTTGAACAAAAAGACAAGAGGCTAAACTTTCCCATATTTCATAAAGTAAAACAAAACTTCACATGCTTTTGATTTTTGAAAAATAGAGTTCCACATATTTTAGTCCATAAGTAACATGAATAAGAGAGGAACCGCATACTACAAAGCATACATGAGGAGCCCAAGCCTTTCAACAAGTAAGCATGTTTTTTCCATCCTTTCTCTCTCTTTTTTTTTTTTTTTTTTTGTTTTTGAGAAAGGAAACAATAATGAGAAAAGGAGGAAGAAAAAAAGTCATGAAACCATCCTCCAAAGTATGCCAACAAAAGAGACTAAGCATATATGCTCTTCCAAATGCTTCTTATTAAATCATAAAGAGACATAAGCACAAGATAGAACATGTCACATGAAGCTTACCTCTTCAAAATCTTCATTTCAAAGCTCACAATAGAGGCCACATGTACTTGGTTCCTCTTTCATGAAATAATTAGTAAGGGAGCATGTAATGAAAGTAGAGAAAAAAGAAGGAGAAACATGAATGACTAGCCACATTTCTTCATCAAGAAATAAGAAAATTTCTTAAAACGGAGCAAGCTACATGTAATAAAAGCATGTTCACCTTCCCAAGTACATCTCCTTGAACATAAAGAGGTACAAACCAACTAAGGCATGTTATGTAAGACTACCAATTTAAAAATTAATGTAAAAAGTATAGAGCATGTCTTCATCTCAAAATTCCACCATAAGCTTAAAAGAAAACTTACTATGTGAAGATTACTCCAAAACCACACATAAACTTCAATGTTTTGGAATACAAGAGTGGCTTTAGGAATAGACATAAATCCTAGATTCTTAAGCATATGATTGAGGATTTGAAAATAAGCACAAAACCACTTTGAACATAAGCATAAACCCAAAATTTAAGCATGTGAAGCTAGCCTTTGACATAGGTAGAAATTCAACATTTTAAGCATGTGAAAGTGGCCTCAAGCCATAACATAAATATAAAATTCCTAGCATGTGAAATTTGGCCTTAGAGTGCAAACCCAAGTTTCAAATTTTAGCATGTGAACATGACTTCAAAGCCCTAGGTAAACTTTAGATTTTTGGCATATGAAAGTTGGCTCAAAGCCAAACATAAAGCTCAAAATTTGGCATGTAAAGAGGTGGCCATAAAACCACCAAAAAAACCAATGGGTGTTACTGTGATATTTAGGGTTTTTGTCTGACATACCTTGTCGTGGAGCTGAGGAGCTGAAAATTGATTCTAACATAAAGCTAAAGAATGCTACCGTTCACACAAAAAACCACTGATCATGTCGACAGTGAGTTCGAATCTCAAAATATATTGGACGAACAAGATTCTCAGCTTAGTTTAGCAGCGACAGAAGATATCCCTCAAGTTGGTAAATTTTGTTGTTTGCAATGTTTTATTACTGTTTCACTGTTTTAAGTTTTATTTAGGGTAGTATGCCTATAGATTCAGAAGAGCAACGTCAAGTTATTTTTCTTAAAGGGCCATGGTATTTTTTGGGTAATATTATGGGTGTATTCAGGTATTTTCAGGAAAGTATATTTGTCAAGTTTTCTTTCAGCTGTACGTGGTTTTATTTTGGTAATTTTTTGTGGTATTCAGGCAGTTTCTGAAGAGTAACTTAAGTTTGCTTCATATTCGGCAATTTGAAGGTAGTATTCTAGTAGTTTGGTGGAGGGTACGTTTCATTGTTCCCTCCTCTCCCACCCCCCCCCAAACTACCAGAATAGTACCCTGAAATTACCAAAATAAAACTTAATAAAATTTGTTCCATGCACTGTTATTACTGTTTCACAGTTTTGTTGTTTTATTACGGTAGTATGCCCGTAGTTTCGAAAGAGTAACTTCAAGTTTTCTTTCATAGTGGGACATGGTGCTATTTGGGTAATATTATGGGTGTATCCAGGTAGTTTCAGAAAAGTATATTTGTTAAGTATTTTTTTCAGCGGTACGTGGTGTTAATTTGGTAATTTTGTGGTGGTATTCAGTCAGTTTCTTAAGAGTAACTTTGCTTCAGATTTCGCTGTGGTTTTATTTAGGTAATTTGAAGGCAGTATTCTTTCTACTATTTTGGGTGTATTATACGTGATAAAACCGAGAAAAACACCAATGCTTTTATAGTTATTATTATGGTACATTGGTGTTACTTGTGGTGCTTATCATGATATTATTTTTGTATTATTGGTTGTTAAGTATAGTGTTACAGACATTCAAATCTCGATTCAATTGCAGATACCCAAGAGAGACAGTGCTTCCAATGATCCACATGTAAACATATTGCTTCAAGCTGTTATCAATAATGAGAAAGAGGCACATGAAAAATATTGTGCCTATGCACACATTGTTGGATTTACTGTGCGAAAGGACCACATTGGTTATTGGCCGAATTTAAAGAGGATCAAGATAAGGGAGTTTGTTTGTGGTAAGGTCTGGTATGAAGAGAGAATTGAAGGACAATGTATCGATGAGGTACAAGCGAGCGGATACAAGGACTGGTTGTCCTGCCATGATCTGATATGCCGTTGATGTCCAAGGGAACTGGTCGGTAAAGAAATTCATAGAAAGTCATAACCATCCGTTGGCGAATGTTGGTGACACTCACTTATTGTGTTCAAGCAGAAAGATGAGTGACATCAGTGCAGATGTGCTCAGATCAATGTCAAAAGCAGGGATTAGAACCACCGATGTGTTTAACTTCCTAGCTACAGAAGTTGGTGGAGTGGAGAACCTAGACTATACGAAGAGGGATGCATATAATCTCTTACAAAGAGAGAGAAGATTACACATCGAACTTGGGGATGCTAATTCCTTACTACGACTATTCACTGCACGGCAAGCCGAGGATCCAATGTTTGCGTGGGACGTCCAAATTGATGAGTCAGGCAGTTTGTTGAATTTCTTATGGAGTAATGGGATGTCCATACTTGATTATGACTGCTTTGGTGATGTCATAATATTTGACACAAGCTATAGACTGAATAAATACAACCTATGTTGTGCGCCGATTGTCGGTGTGAACCACCACTGGCAGAATGTGTTTTTTGCAGTTGGTTTTTTGTCAGATGAAACAATCGAGTCATTCAAGTGGTTATTCAAAGCCCTTATCCGTATAATGGATAACAAACACCCAATCACAATATTCACTGACCAAGATCAAGCAATGAGTAGAGCAATCCAAGAGTGTTTGCCGCACACTAGACATAGATTATGTCAATGGCATATATACAAAAAATTATCTTCAAAAGTGCATTGTGGTGCGGGAAAAAATAAGAGAGTACACGATCTCTTTTATAAATGCATGCGTAGATGTGACTCAGAAGTTGAATTCGAAGAAACTTGAGGCTAAATGATTGAGATATGAGAACTTCAGGAAAATGTATGGTTGGATGAATTGTATAATATAAGGCATCGTTGGTCAACAGCATTCAATAAAGACATTTTCGGAATGGGGATCCTATCTACGCAGAGGAGTGAGTCGACTAATAACATCTGTCATAGTTTCTACAAGCCAACAAGCACGGTAACTGAATGTTTTCTGGCCCTTGAACATTCGCTATAACTTGGCGAAGAAATGAGAAGGATGAAGATTTCCGTTGCGAGCAATCTGCTATTGTCCCTGCAGTAAAATACAGCCCTGTTTTGAGGCAGGTTGCTTTACTTTACACGCGGAAGTTATATTCGAAGTTTGAGTCAGAGTTTCTTTATGGTTTGGGTGGACTTGCTTTGGAGGGATTTGCCAACAATGATTCAGAATTTCACATAAGAACCTTCGATAATAGAGACACAGATAAATACTGGATTGTGAAATTAGACAGAGCTAATTTGGATATCTCGTGCAGTTGTAAAAAATTTGAAAAGATGGGTTTACTATGTGCTCACGCTCTAAGGGTTCTTCAGCATGAAAACGTGTACAAAATTTTTGAAAAACACATATTACTTCGGTGGTGTACACATGCAAAAAGGGACATATACAACAGTTTGGAATATCAACATCTTAAGGGGTCTCGAATGTTGCCAATCATCTCGAGTGGTCTTATATATCGCACACATGTTCATAAATTAGCATACCGAGATAAGTACAAGAACACAAGGCCATGAAGTTGTTGAGAAGTTTGTGCTTAGATACACTTAAAAAACTAACACTTGACGCCAGATGAAATATTACATGGGAGAGAACCCCAATAAAAGGCAAAACCAACTAAGAAGAAGACCCCGTGTAAAGAGAAAAACCTGAATGACCCAGTAAAGATGCGTCCTAAAGGGATATCTAATTCAAGATTAAAAGGATATTGGGAAAAAAATAAGAAAAGAAAAAGTAAGTTTAGTTTGCTGAAATATTTTTTATTTCTAAAACTTATAATGTCTCCTTCATAAAGTGTCAAAATTTTTGTAGGTACGGATAAAGATGCCGGTCCAAGTGATGCTACAGTTTTCCAAAATGAGGCAAACTGGTTCGGAACGTCGGATCACTTAAGTTAGGTAAATTATAATGTGGACGAGGCTATTTATTTACTGTTTAATCTGTGATTTTTACAATTTTTTTATTCAAATTACTCAGAGAGCTGCCTACATCACAACAGAGACGAGAGACATATACAAGCATGCTAATGAATCTGGACGATGATATCTAAATTGCTAAAGACTTGTTCTACTGATGCTAATGAACATATAGGATAATTTGTTTGAATATAGTTTTTGATTTTATTGAATGACAGAAACATTCGTTATCGTTGATTTCTTCAGTTACTATTTTTGTCTCCTTATCGTTTTACACTATAAGTTGTGTTTTTTATCCCCAATATGTTGCACTGTATTAATCACAGACAATACACTTGGAAAACGACTGTAATATTTCTTAAATACAACCGAGCATCGGCCTAAGTGGAATTAATGCGGTTGTATCGGAATATTCCTTGTTTTATTCCTGAACAACGCACGGGCATGATTGGAGGTAATGCGGTTGTATTGGAATATTCCTTGTTTTATTCCTGAACAACGCCGGTTGTATTGGAATATTCCGCATTTTACTCCAAAAACTCTTCGGCACTACACTGAATACGACCATAATACAATGTTGATATAATGAAAATACAACAGAGTTAAATCGTCAATGGATGTATCATAGTTCTACAGTTGTATTGTGGAAATATCATGGCATTTTTTGAGTTGTATTCGCTATTCGGTTTCGAATAAATAGTCCAACTTATTCAGTCTTGTTTTGTTATTGAAAAAATTTATATACTTATTTAATACTTTAAAGTTTATATTTACGAAAATATTATTTACAGAACATTGCATAATTACCAAAATTTTAATATTACTAATTGTGTAATTTTAATACCAGATAATACACTTCAAAAACGATGGGAATATTACTTATATACAACCACGCTCGAGCATGATTGGACGTAATGCGGTTGTATTGGAATATTCCTTGTTTTATTCCTGAACAACGCCGGTTGTATTGGAATATTCCGCGTTTTACTCCAAAAACTCTTCGACACTACACTGAATACGACCATAATACAACGTTGATATAATGAAAATACAACAGAGTTAAATCGTCAATGGATGTATCATAGTCCTACAGTTGTATTAAGGAAATATCATGGCATTTTTTGAGTTGTATTCGCTGCTCAGTTTCGAAGAAACAGTCCAACTTATTCAATCTTGTTTTGTTATTGAAAAAAGTTATATACTTATTTAATACTTTAAAGTTTATATTTACGAAAATATTATTTATAGAACATTGCATAATTACCAAAATTTTAATATTACTAATTGCGTAATTTTAATACCAGATAATACACTTCAAAAACGATGGGAATATTACTTAGATACAACCACGCTCGGGCATGATTGGAGGTAATGCGGTTGTATTGGAATATTCCTTGTTTTATTCCTGAACAACGCCGGTTGTATTGGAATATTCCGCGTTTTACTCCAAAAACTCTTCGGCACTACACTGAATACGACCATAATACAACGTTCATATAATGAAAATACAACAGAGTTAAATCATCAATGGATGTATCATAGTTCTACAGTTGTATTGTGGAAATATCATAGCATTTTTTTAGTTGTATTCGCTGCTTGGTTTCGAAGAAACAGTCCAACTTATTCAGTCTTGTTTTGTTATTGAAAAAAGTTATAAACTTATGTAATACTTAAAAGTTTATATTTACGAAAATATTATTTACAGAACATTGCATAATTACCAAAATTTTAATATTACTAATTGCGTAATTTTAATACCAGATAATACACTTCAAAAACGATGGGAATATTACTCAGATACAACCATGCTCGGGCATGATTAAAGGTAATGCGGTTGTATTGGAATATTCCTTGTTTTATTCCTGAACAACGCTGGTTGTATTGGAATATTCCGCGTTTTAGTCCAAAAACTCTTCGGCACTACACTGAATACGACCATAATACAACGTTGATATAATGAAAATACAACAGTTTTAAATCGTAAATGGATGTATCATAGTTCTACAGTTGTATTGTGGAAATATCATGGCATATTTTCAGTAGTATTCGCTGCACAGTTTCAAAGAAACAGTCCAACTTATTCAGTCTTGTTGTGTTATTGAAAAAAGTTTATATTTACGAAAGTCCAACAGATTAAGTGTGTTTGAATATGAAAGCGTAAAATTCCAAATACTACCGCGACGGTTGTATTGGAATATTCCCTGTTTTATTCGAACAACTTGGCGGCACTTCAATAAATACGACGTAAAAACAACGACGATATTGTTTAAATACAACGGAGTTAAATCGTAAAGGTAGATGTATCAGATATCTCCAGTTGTATTGCGGTTATATTCTGGTTTTTTTTAGTTGTTTCTAGTGCACTAATACTACCGCGCCGGTTGTATTGGAATATTCTGCTTCTTATTCCAACAACGGGGCGGCACTTCACTCAATACGACCATAAAACAACAGAGATTTTTTTCAAATACAACAAAGTCAATCGTAAAGATTTATGTATTAGATATCTTCAGTTGTATTGTGGATGTATTCTGGTATTTTCTGAGTTGTATTTTGTGCACTATTAACAGTCCCACCAATTCAGTTTTATTTTGGTTATATTTTTGTATTATTCTCGTTTTTTTCCGGAGTTGTATTTTTGCCTTCATACTCTAATAATGAAAATATTTGATTTTCATATAAACTGTAGTATAGAATTTTCTGATGACAAAGTAAAGTACAATAAACACTCTTAATACATTTCCTGATTTGGTTATTAAACCTTACCAGGGTAATTTGGAATAAACTGCAATAAATACTGTAAAAAATCATCCAATAAACTGCAAATCCTCATCAAGCCACAATAAACTCTGATATAATTCCAGCAAAACAACCAACATAAATAGTATCATTTTAACTACAACAGAATATTAAAGCAATAATCCAATTTCAGTCACTGTCATAATCTTTTCGATTGTATTTAATTACAGAAGGAAACCACTGCGAGAGGTCATATGCGAATTGAGCGCGGAATCTGAGCATTTCAGCTTGCCGGTCTGCTCACAACCTCCAGTCAGTAGGGGTAGCCCGGGTCAGTCTTTCAATATATTTACAGACAAACATGCCACAGTCAATGTTGTTCGTCTGTCTCGGAATACCTCTGACGTGAGCCAGATCTCATGCTGTGGGTTTCCTATTCTTGAAGCATTCTCTGGTTAAGGTTGTAAACAGTTTGACCTACAAAGTGCAATATAATAGTTACTATTAAATCTACAGAAGTCAAGGAAATTAAATTATTGTCCATCATATACTCACGACTTGGGTGCAAACATCTTTGTGTATGTCGTTGGGTAGAGAATCGTATAATCGCCATTTCTTACGTTTTAGTTCGCAGACCAATAACACCCAATGAGAATTATGCACAATAGGAAGATATATAAAATCAGAGTCTTTCACCACTGCGGGAGTGATGTGTGACAGAAATTGTAAAGGGTCGCCCTCCATTTTATGATAACTCTGCATGAAACGATATTTATTTAAAATTTTAGTGTCATTCATTAAAATGTCAAACAAGTTACACTAAGGGCATTACCCAAAATAATGGGGAAATGTATAGGTATTTCTGGAACCGGTCCGGATGTAGCCTCCTCATTTGGTACAGGATGGCGGCGAGGGCGTCGACATGATCACTACCGATAAAGTCATTAAAAAGTAAGTAATCCATCATTCCACGATCTAAGAACAAGAACCGTTGGTTGATGATAATATCACGCCTGCATTAAAAGAAAACCTATTTTATGTCAGTTGTATATAAAAGATATTTGAGAAGCATCGTGAAGAAGTTGGTGCACGTACGGTGTATGATAAGTTGACAAAAATTGATCAATTACTTGGCACTGCTCATCTCGGATAAGCTCTCTCCCAGGATAAGTTGCGAGGTCTTTCAACTCTTGCTTCTGTGCACAAATGAACTCAGTTTTAATGTATGATGTTTAAATAAGAGCATATATAAATGCATTTAGTAATATTTATAGAAATACCTTTGGGGCAGGCACGGGTAATTTCGGTTCATACACCACTAATGATTTCGAAGTACCCGGGTCACTGGGTGCAACTTCCTGTGGAGTTGGAGTGGTCAAAGATCCATGTGAGGGTGAGGCTGGACTGCCCAAAGCCGGTGCATCTTCTTTTTGTGATGTCTCTTCATCGTTGTCAGCAAAACTAACGTCAGCCTCCTCAATAATCTTCTCAATTAATATTGATATCTGGGCAAGAGGTTTTGTTCCCGGTGATAAGGGCTCTTTCTCCGTCAAATGATCGTGTTCCTTGCTCTCTACAGTAGGGGTGTTCTGGTCTTTTGTATCCTTAACCGTCTTCCTCCTTTTGAATTGAAAGGATGTGAAAGGTGATTTCACAACCTTCTTCAAGCGACTACGTCGGCGCTTCACCCTCTGCATCAAGCTAGGAATGGACAGTGCTACCTCGGCCTGATTATCTACATCAGTTGCAACATCGGGTATGACAGTGTCCTCCTCCTCACCCTCTCCGGCTTGGGAGGTGTGACCTCCCATGATATTTTCATCTGCATTGGTGGGGACTTCAACAGGTTGTTTTGGTACAGCCGTTATTTCTTCATCAGTGTGGACTTCAAAAGAATGAAATTCAGCAGTAGGGGCTTCAAAAGTAGGGTCTTCAGCAGTAGGGACTTGTGGGTGGCGCACCTGGGTAGAATTCTCCGACCAAATTTGGTTCTTTGATTGATAAATGTTGCTCAATCCTATCAACCTTTTGGCTCAGTTCTGACATTTGCACCTGCAGCCCCGTCACCCCAACATATACGGTATTGAAGTTTCCTTGATATTGCTGGAACCATTTATCCTGGCCTCTGAGTAATTCATTCATAACTTCCATGTTGTGATTCGTGGTAGCTAGAATCGAAGAAATGGTACTATCGTCTGCAGCAACTCTACCCATAGAAAATGAAGGTGATGAGGGGGATAGAATCTCAGTTTGTTGAACTTGGACCGGGTTTGGAAGGCCCTCGTCCGGGTTGGCAATCAACAGAAGTTCATCAGCAGTTACATCAGTGAATTTGTCTTGCACCTAAATACAGTTTCAAGAAAGTATAAAATGCTTTATTAACCATTTAACAGCTGGTATTTGGTAAGAAAGTTGGGCCTGACTCACTTGTTTAGTATTTAGCCGCTTGAAGAATAAGTCAGCTTGTGACGCGTTCCACTTAAGGGACCTCGGCCACCGCAACATTCTGGGTCTAGCATTGGGAGCTGCGGGAGTCACTGGAGAAGTGTGCTAAAAAACCAAAGCTGCGTGGAATCGATGTAATATTACCATTACCCATCAATCAATATAGTAAATAGAATGATTAAAAAAGATACTAACTCGTTAATAAAAACGAAAACCCATTTATGTAACCAATTGATCGATGCGATCTAATTTTAATGGTAAGCTGCGTTGATGCGCTCTATAAGATATTCACGAATAGCGCGGCCGGTTGTATGATCGAATGTCTCTAAATTATCACCGTATGCATCAAGTTCTGAAGGAAAATTGAAATTACTTGATGGAAAGAATAAGTTCGACAACAGATATTTTATGTAAAGGTTCTCCAATGGGATCGAAGTATCCCCGCTTGCAAATGCTAATATCATGTTCTTTATGTTAACAGCATTCATTGTGGCCGATGGACGTAGCTTCCACTTCGGCATTGCTCCTCTGTTTGGCATCCCAATCAATAGTGCAATTTCATCAGGTAGTAATCTAAGCTCTTTCCCACCCAATTTGAACAACATTTTGTCATGTCTCCAACATTGTAGAATTTGAAGGGTGAGAATATTATCCTGGGGATACGGAGGCAAATCAAAGAACTGGTGGATATTCATTCGACTGAGATTACTCATGACAGCTTCAGAGACTGCAGGCCTGACCACATCAAGTAGCTCCCTCACAATGGACGGCCGACATCTACAGCTCATGTTTCTCGAGTTAATAAACCTGTAGAACAAAAAAATAAATAAAAGTCTTAGTTGTATTATTAAAGTTTTAAGAGTTTTTTTAGTTTTATTCTAGTAGTATTTTGGTTTTATTTCAATTTTATTTGTAGACTCGGTTTATTTTGGTAATATTTATTGTTTATATGAATATTATTGTGGTTGTATGTTCTCTGTAAGGTGCGAAGGTAATATTTCCGTTTTATTTTGGTAAGGTGTATACCTATTGTACTTTTAATGGACTTAGTTTTAATGCGGGAGTATTTGTGTCTTATATGAGTATTATTGTTGTTATACGTTTTGGCTTGCGGTTAGGTTATGCACTGGAAGTGTGCCGATTTTATTTGGGTCGTCTTCGGATCATATTAGGATATTCGGCTTGTACTTCAGTATTATTCGGAGTTTAAGTATAAGAATGCTATCTCCTAATAAAAATACGAATGTAGATTAAGACTACTACCTCGAAGAACTGTCGTTGGTGACCATTTTGCTGCTAGTCCCCTTCTTCTTTTTTTTGTCTTTGGTCTTCTGCGTAGGCTGATCGGCTTGTTGCTGCTCATTCAGCTGAACCTCCGTTTCCATCATATCTTCTGCTTCAATCGGGGTGTTCTCTGCTTCCATCGATGTAAATTTCAGGAGATGGATAATGTTGTTCTCTACTCGATTAGAAAACGCAATGCTCTGAAACCCTAAAAATTTGGGAGCGGTAATGAGTGCGTAGTTTTCCTCCGGGCAAAGTAATCAATCGACGAGACGTTTCGTTTCCTGTTGTATTTCCTAGGCATTGGCGCGGAATTTCAAAAGGGCAAGAGATTTTATAATAAATATATTTTACAATAGTTTTCTTGTTGTATTCTCCGTGTAAACGGAATATTCCAATACAACCAGTTTAACAGCCACATTTCTTCTGCTGCCGTTGTATTTAAGAGATATTACAAGTGTTTTATAGCTGTATTATATTCCATAACAACCAGTTTAACATCCGCATTTCTTCTACTTCCGTTGTATTTAAGAAGTATTACAAGTGTTTTACCGCTGTATTATATTCCAATACAACCAAGTTAACGTCCGCGTTTCTTATCTGTCATTGTATTTAAGGAATATTACAAGTGTTTTACAACTGTATTATATTCCAATACGACCAGTTTAACGTCCGCATTTCTTATGATGCTGTTGTTTTTAAGAAATATTTCAGTTGTTTTAGCGATGTATTCTTTCAGCCGAAACCGCCATTTCAATTGGAATGTATTGCGGAATATTCCAATACAACCAGTTCTATGGAGCGTATTTTTCTCATATTGCGATCGTTTTAAGGTTGTATTCTCGTGTTATTCCAAAGTAATACCACTCTAATACCGCAATAAAAACCTCAATTTCATTAAAATCAAACCAAACATTTGCCGACGAGGTATAAAATTAAAATTATAATAAACGCTTAAAATGCCCCTTTCGGTATTACCGAAATAATAATGAATTACAACCTAAATAATACTCTAATAATACGAAAAATATAATCCCCTAATAAAACGAGAGATAATAAGAAAAAAAACTTATATTCCAATACAACCAGTTTAACGTCTGCATTTCTTCTGCTGCAGTTGTATTAAAAAAATTACAAGTGTTTTAGAGCTGTATTCTTCAACCCAAAACCGCAGGCTCATTTGGAATATATGCCGGTTGTATTGGAATATTTCGTATTTTATTCAAACCACTCGGCGGTACATCACTAAATACAACCCAAACACAACAAAGATATTGTTCAAATACAACAGAGTTAGGTTGAACTGTTGTATTGTATAGGAAAGCGGAATATCTCTAATACTATCGTGCCGGTTGTATTGGAATATTCCGTGTTTTATTCCAACAACTGGGCGGCACGTTACTGAATACGACCGTAAAACAACAGAGATATTGTTCAAATACAACAAAATTAAATCGTAAAGATGGATGTATTACATATCTCCAGTTGTATTATGGATGTATTCTAGTATTTTCGGAGTTGTATTTTGTGCACCGTTAACAGTCCCACCAATCAGTTTTATTTTTTTTATATTTTTGTATTATTGTCTTTTTATTCTAGAGTTGTATTTTTGCCTTCATACTCTATTAATGACAATATTTGATTTTCAAATAAACTGTAATAAAGAATTTTCTGATGACAGAATAAACTGCAGAAAACACTCTTAGAGCATTTCCTGATTTGGCTGTTAAACCTTGACAGGTTAATTTGGAATAAACTGTCATAAACACGGTAAAAAATCATCCAATACACTGCACAGGGCAAAAAAAACTACAATAGTTTTTTGGTTTCGAGTCAGACAATTTATAGTAAAAAAATTTTACAATAGTTTTGTGGTTGTATTCTGCGTGTAAGAGGAATATTCCAATACAACCAGTTTAACGTCCGCATTTCTTCTGCAGCCGTTGTATTTTAGAAATATTATAAGTGTTTTAGAGCTGTATTTTTTCGTCAGAAAATATAACCCCGTGATAAAACAGAGATAATAAGAAAATAAAACCTAAATGTTACAAAGCAGAACGTAAATATAATACGCGATACAAACCACAATGTCATTAAAATCAAACCAAAAGCTTGCCAACCCCTAAATTAAATTAAAACTGTAGAAAACGTTTACAGTGTCACTTTCAGTGTTACTCAAATAATACTGAATTACAACTTAAATAAAACTCTAATAATACCAAAAACAAAATTTCCCTAAATAAAACAGAACTTATAAGAAAATAAAACCTAATTTTTGCAAATGCAGAACGTAAACAATACTTTATAATCATCTTCAAAATCCATCTTCACTTGCTCTACCCTAATCTAGGAATCTCAGCCCCTCAAGGAATAAAGAATCCACCTCATAACTGTGTCGTCCCTCCGTAAATCAAATTTCAGCTCCTCAGCTCCACGACAAGGTATGTCAGACAAAAACCCTAAATGTCCGCATCCTAAAGATAATGGAGACAAAAAATGGCTTTATCCTTTGGCGGGGAAAAAAAGCGGTAAAAATTTCATTCTTTTTAGCTCGGGTCGGGTCGGGTCGGCAGAATGGAGATAAAAAAGTTTTTTTTTTCAAATGTGTCATGGTGGGGTCCAGAAGTCCACGTGGCGCTTTTTTATTGGCGTCCGGACGCAGCGCTGCGTACGCGGTCCGGACGCAATAAAAATTCAAGAGGGGGAGGCGTGAGTGAGTTAGGCGCGGGAGCTGATTTAAGAAATTAGGTCAAGTTTAGGTGGCAATTTTGTAATTTTTTAATTAAAATCTTGTCGATTTCAAGCTGATTTTGTTACGCATCAAACTATAGCAAATTTTATATAGATTTCTACTATTTTCGACATTCCGGATGCAATGGCACAGTCCGTTTTGAAATCTGAGGTCATTCGCGCAACTTCATTTTCAAAATAGGCCAAAAACGTCGAATTTGATTCAACACAAAATTCTAAATCGTCACCGATCGAAATAAAAAAAATAAGTTCAATTTCATGAAATTGTAGGGTGTCGGAAAATTCTGTGAATTTTTAGAAATTTTTCAGAAATTTCTGGAAATTTGGGAAATTTTGCCCCAAGAAGGGCATTTTAGTCATTTCGGGGAAATTTTGGGAAAAAGTCCAAAATGCCAATTTAACATCACAGGGCAGTATAAAATGAAATTTGAAATTGAATGAAAGTGGTCGGGAGCGTTTCTGACCACTGTGGAGGGTTTTGTGGGGCCCGGAATGTCGGTCAAGTAGTGACTATTTAAGCCACGAGGGGTCCGCTGGTAGCTCAAAAGTTTGGCATGTTTACAGTCAAACTTCTCAATTCAATGAGAGGAACGCTCTAGAACAATTTTTGAGAACCCCGGGTGACTCTGTGGAATTTTGGGTTTTGAGCCCCTTTTCAGGGGAAATTTGGTAATTACGGGGTAAAAAATGAAATTTTGGGAAAAGTGTGGTATTGTCAGACCATGAAGAATAGAATCATTATGGATGGGTTACGGACTAAGGAAAGCCTCTTTTGGTCCTCTATGTGGTGATTTTAGCTCTTTTGGTCATAGGCTTAAGGCTAGTGGGACCACTCACATGAGTTTCCAAATGGTCTGAAGATTGAAGTGAAATGTATTTGATTTAGGATGTGAGTGTAGCATGTAATGTCTAAATGTGAATGTCAGTGTGTGACATAGGCTCCTCGAGGGCTAATCCTAAGGCTTAGTCACCTAGAGGGATTTCACTTAGACTTCCTTATGCTTGGCCTATTCCTCCCAAAGCAGGAGGTTAGGCCTTAACATATGAAAGTTCAAGTGAAGTAAGAAAAGTTTGAATTTCGATGGGGAGGGTTCTATTGCTAGTCTTCTAAGAAAAGTCATTAGGAGGTCCTATGGCTAGACCCTAGGCCATCTATAGAGAAACTAGACCTCAACCAAAAGTGAGGTCAACGAACTTCTTACCCCTCTCATAGTAGTTGGAGGTGGTAGTTTCACAATGATTTGAATTTTTGCAGGGTCTACTTCCATGTCATATTCAGAAATTTTATGCACAAGTAGAATTCCTACTGTAACCATAAATTGATATTTCTCCCGATTTATAATAAAATTTGTTTTTTCACATAACTCTAAAACTTTTTTCTAGATTATTTAAGCAAACATCTAATGAAGTTCCAAATATAGAAAAATCAATCATAAAAACTTCTATTCCATTGTCTATCAGATTACTAAAAATTGACATCATACATCTTTGAAATATTACAAGTGTGTTACATAATCCAAAGAGCATTCTTCAAAAAGCAAATGTTCCATAAGGACTAGTAAAAGTGGACTTTTCTTGATCCTCTGGAGCAATTGATATTTGATCATAGCTAGTATATCCATCTAAAAAGCAAAAATATTTGTGCCCAGCAAGCCTGTCCAACATTTGGTTTAGAGAAAGTAAAGGAAAGTGATCTTTCCTAGTTGTGGTATTTAATTTTCTATAAGCAATACAGATTCACCAACTAGTGACTTTTCTCAGGGTTATTAATTCATTTCTTTAATTAGTCACAACTGTCACTCCTTCTTTCTTAGGAGCACAATATCTAAAATAGGATATATAATTCCAGCGTCCAACAATTTTAAAATTTCTTTCTTCACTACTTTCATCAATAGATTTAACCTCCTTTGCGGACCAGGTCTATGTTTATGTTATTCATCCAATAAAATTCTATGCATGCAGATCGAATGACTGACTCCTTTAATATCACCTAAAGTCCAACCAAAAGATTTTTTGTATCTTTTCGAGATTTCTAGTAATTTTTGCTCTTATAAATCATTTAAATCTGAGGATACAATAATTAGTAATGTAGATAATTCTCCTAAGAACACATACATCAAATGATTTGGAAGTATTTTCATCTCAAGTTCATGAGGTTTTATGATAGATGAAATTAAACTTTTATTATCATTTTCTATAATATCCAACATCTCAAATCTTTCCTGAACATAATCCAGTTCTTCATTATCTATCTCATCAAATTTATCTTCCATTTCATCTTCATCCTCACATTTCAAATTTTCTTGTTCAAGTTTCTCTTCATACTTTTCCTTAAAAAGCTCATCTTTTAAATAGTCACAAATTTCCATTCAAAAGTATTCATCATCTTTCTCTGTTGCAAGGTATTTCATAGCATTTGATATAATAAATGTCACTTCTTGATCATTCACTCTCATAGTTAACTCTCCTTTTTGAACATCTATCATAGCTCTTCCAGTTGCAATGAATGGTCTTCTCAAATTTATAGAAATTTCTTTATCTTCCTCCATATCTAAAATAATAAAATCCACAGGGAAGATAAATTTATCAACCTTTACTAAAACATCTTCAACAACTCCTTTTGGATAATAATAGAACGATCAACTAACTGAAGGGTTACTGAAGTAGGGGAAATTTCTCCTATTCCCAACCTTTTGAAAGTTGATAGAGGCATAAGATTAATGCTAGCTCCCAAATCACATAAGGCTCTTCCAAAAAACTTTTTCTCCAATAGCACAAGGAATAGTGAAGCTACCAGGATCTTTAAGTTTTCCAGGAAACTTTTAGATAATAATAAACTTTACATAATTTGACATTTGTTCTAAGACTTCAACAAAAGGGATATTTATAGTTATTCCTTTAAGGATTTCTAGGAATTTTGAAAAATTTTTGTCTCTCTTTTGTTGTTTCAATCATTTAGGAAATGGAGGTGGTGGTCTTTCTATAGTAACTTTCATTGGTTTAAGTGGATATTTCAAATTGGGATATATATTATCATGTCTTTTATCTATTTCTACCTTCTCTTTTTCAACTTCGACGTCTTTTTATACTCTTGATTCCAATTCTTTTTCATTTCACAAATGTATAGCTTTAAGTTTTTCTTTATTTTGATATTTTGAGTTACTTTCAACATTACTAGGGAATGTTGTAGAAGGTCTATTACTAAGTGCAGTATCAATATGTACCAATTGATTTTCAATATTTTTAATAACAACTCCCTGACTTTGCAATTGGTTCCCTAAACTTTGCAACTGATTCCTTTGACATTGCAATTGATTACCCATGTTTAATATCAGTTCTTCCATAGACAACCTATTTTCCTTAAATTGTGGGTTACTATTGAAACTTGGAGGATAAGAAAGTCTATAATTAGTATTTCCCTGGTTGTTAGAATTTCCCAATGGGTTCACATAATTGTTCCCCCACTGCGGGTTAACAGCAGCAGTGTTATTATTCCAGTTTAAGTTTGGGTGGTTTTTCCAATCGGAATTATAATAAGTAGAATAAGGATTATTGGATTTATTATTGATAGCATTTACAGTTTCATAAGATAATTGAGAATCAACTATCTGTTCCAATGAATTTTCCTCTAACACCTGAGGTGTTTGAGAATAGTTCATTCTGAATTGGTCTATTTTCTTTGAAATTGTAGTAATTTGATAAACTAACATAGATACTGCATCAGAATCATGAATAGTAGCTACTCTTTTTAGATTTACCCATTCAGAGGGCCATTGAAAATTATTATTAGCCATCTCTTCAATTAAAGAATATGCCTCGTCAAAAGGTTTTGACATTAACAAACCACCAGCAACAACGTCAATAATCGATCTAAGAGATCCCACTAATCCATTATAAAATGTTTGAATTATTAACCAATCTGGTAGGGCATGAAGTGGACACTTCCTAATGAGATCTTTAAATCTTTCCCAAGCTTCATGTATTGATTCTCCTTCAAACTGGCAGAAAAATGTAATATCGTTTCTAAGCTTAGCAGTTTTTTATGTAGGGAAATATTTTGACAAAAATTTTGTGATAGTTCTCCCTAGGTTCTGATAGATCCAGGTGCTAATGAATTTAATTACACCTTAGCTTTATCCCTTAATGAAAACAAAAAACTCTAAGCCTCACAGCGTCATTCGACACTCCGTCATATTTAAATGTAGCACACAATTCTAGAAAAATAGCAAGACGTAAGTTAGGATCTTCATTCGGTGTTTTACCAAATTGATTATTTTGTACCATTTGGATAATAGTAGGTTTAAATTCAAATGAAATAGAAGCTATATTAGGATTTTGAATAGTTAAGTGAATTTCATCTATTGTAGGGTTAGCATAATCTCTTAAAGTTCTAAGTTGATGTTCATTTTCACGTCTTTGGTTATTTAAATTGTTCGCCATTTTGCTCAAATTTTTAAATTTTTTTTTGTTTTCGAATTTTTCTAACAGTACATTCTAATTCTGAATCGTAAGGTAATAAACCTTTGGATCCAAAACTACGCATACACAAATACGAATTAAAGGTTTTCAGATACTACTAAATTTACTATTGCCTCCCCGGCAATGGCGCCAAAAACTTGACCGATGACTGCTGACTTAAAGTAATATTTCAAAATTATTTCAATTCAGTAACAAAGTATAATCAATTTAATAAGAAAGCAGCCAATCAATGCGCAGGTATACATATCGTTCAAGTAATATAGGGCTCTAGCAGAGTCCTGGTTATCGACCCCACAGGGAGGAAGTAAACCTTAAAGCGTAGCATAGAAATCCAATATTAAAATCTATAAAGCACCAAAATTAAATACTAAGATGCTAAAGTTTAATGATGCTAGAGATTTTAAAATTGCTAAAGAACTTTCTAAACATCAGATTTAAAGTTAACTATTACTACACTATGTTTTGTAATGTAAGGTTCAAGTTTAGAGAAAGTATCATCTCCCTTACAATGATATTATGGTGAGTGAATGATATATATTAGTATAATTGCTCATGCAGGTGCCAAATAAGAGCATACATATTCTTCACCCTCTTCCGAGTGCTATAAAGAATATTGGCTAATCCTAGGTTTTAGTCCCTAAATTTGTGGTTAGGCTAGGAGGATACTGGCTCTCACTCCAAAGCTCCCACTTCCCTTCGCCTGAAGATAACTCTCGCTTTAGTTTCCAAACACTAGGACCAAATTAGGGATTTTAGTCTGTCACCCTAAAATCTCAAATTCTACGCCCAACAAACCCTATTTCGCTATTTATTTGCACCCAACCACATGAACTACATTACTCATTCATGGACGTTGAATGAAATCTCCACTTTTGTTGTAGAAAGCATAGTCCTTTCCGATCGTATGTTTCACAACATATTTTAACAATTCAATTAGCCAGATCGAAAAGTAAATGAAGAACGAAGTGAAAATTCATCACAAGTTCTTATCTTTCATATGGCACATCCAATCTAAAATATCACTTCACCATTTATCATTTCAAGAAGAAATACAAAGAAATCTACTTATAATTCATGAGGACGATACAGCAAAATAAAGATTATATATATAAAAGCAAAGTTATAAAAACTATGAAAAGTAAATATAACTTATCTTAATATCTTCCCCAAGCAAATCCCTTAAAGTTTCTTTGAATCTCCTTCTCTCTTCACAACAACATTCAATTCTCTCTTAGAATAGTGAGGAAAAAGCAATCTGTCACTTTCCCTCTCCTCCTACAACTCTTTTGAGAAGAATCCCTCACAAAACAACACTAAACACCAAACCCTGGACTCTAAACTCTCTCTAAATACTTTCTCTACACTCACACACACTTTACTTCACTTACATAAACAAACACACCACCAATTATGGAACCTAAAACAAGTTAAAATAGTATAGGAACAAATTTTCCAAGAGTTACCACAAGAATCCCTCTAAAAGTCATCCAAATACATTGAATTTGGCCTCTACTAACATTAGGCACCATCGGTCCTGGATAGGGCACCTTAGGTGCCCTATTGTGCGATTTAATTTTGACCTCACTGGAAAAACTCATCGTCGGCGCTGGTCTGGGCGTCGTCGGCGCTAGTCTGGGCGTCGTCGGTGCCAGAACCTCAAATTCCTTGTTGTTGCTTTTTTTCACTCCAAATTTGTTCCTTTTCGCTTCTCTTTGCTCCATTTGCCTAAAATCAGCATACCTACAGCAAAACATTAAAAATACCTTCCATTAAAGTGCAATATCACCAAAAATGAGTACCAAATGTATATGAAAAATCAAATTTATTTTCGGTGCATCAAGAACAAAATTTGTTTCTTCACAGTGTTTTAGAACCTTTGCTAAATGATCTAAACATGAATCAAAAGAGCTTCTAAAAACTGAAAAATCATCCATAAAAACTTCAATTCTTTTCTCAATTAAGTTGTAGAAAATATACATCATTCACCTTTGAAAAGTTGTTGGTGCATTGCATAAACCAAAAGAAATTTTTTCAAAAGTAAAATCCCATAAGGACTTGTAAATGTTGTCTTTTCTTAATCCTTAAGAGCAATAAGTATTTAGTGGTAACCAGAATATCCATCCAAAAAAGCAAAAATAGTGATGCCCAGCTAGTCTATTCAACATTTGGTCCAGGAAAAGTAACGGAAAGTGATCTTTCCTAGTGGTAAGGTTTAATTTTCCATAATCAATACGTATTCACCATCCAGTAACATGTCTTATTGAAATTAATTCATTCCCTTCATTAACGGCTATTGTCGCTCCTCTTTTCTTTGGAACACAGTGAATACGACTAAACCATGGACTATCAGAAATAAATAATTCCCGCATCTAGCCACTTTAAAATTTCTTTCTTCACCACTTCATTCATAATTAGATTTAATCTTCTTTGAGGATTTGCCCAAGGTTTATGGTTATCATCCATTAAAATTCTATGCATGCAGATTAAAGAATAGATTCCTTTAATATCAGATAATGTCCAACCAAAAGCTTTTTAAAATTTCTTAATGTCTCAAATAATTTTTTTTTCCTGATCTTCCGTTAAATCAAAGGATATTATAACAAGTAAAGTTGATGAAATTCCTAAAAATACGTAATTTAAATGTGGAAGAAGCACTTTCATCTCAAGTTCAGGAGGTTTTTCAATTGAAAGGATTAGAGGTTTACTATTTTGGTAGTATCCAAAATCTCAAAATTTTCCTGCACAAAATTGGTATCCTCAGCATTTGTCTCCAGTGATTTTTCATCAAAGTGATTTTTGTATTCATCTTTCAGTTTTGTTCTATTATTACTTCACATCTTTCTAGATAACAGTTCACAGTTATATAATTAATTATCCATCCTGTAACATTTAACATCTTTTTCTTTATTTGGATACTTCATTGATTTTATAACACTAAATGTTACTTCATGGTCATTAACTCTCATGGTTAACTCTCTTTTTTGCACATCTATCATAGTGCAACCAATTGCAAGAAAAGGTCTCCCCAAAATAAAAGGAATTTCTTTATCTTCTTCCATGTCTAGCACAATGAAATCCACAAGGAAGATAAATTTATCCACCTTAACTAACACATCTTTTATAACCCCTTTAGGATAAGTGATAGATCGATCAGCTAACTGAATGGTTACAATAGTGGGTGAGATCTCTCCTTAGTCTAACCTTCTAAAGATAGATAACGATATAAGATTAATACTAGCTCCTAAATCGCATAAATCATTTCTAGAAAAATTTTCTCCATTCGCACATGGCATAGTGAAGCTACCAGGGCCTTTAAGCTTTTGAGGAAATTTTTTCTGAATTATTGCACTACATTCTTCACTAAGTGCAACAATTTCATAATCTTCGAACTTTCTCTTTTTGTTTAATATTTCTTTCATAAATTTGGCATAACTAGACATTTGTTCCAAAGCTTCTATAAAAGGAATGTTGATCGTAAGCTTTTTAAATATATTGAAAAACTTTGAAAATTGTTGTTCAAGCTTTTTTTATATAAGTCTTTGAAAAAAAGAAGGTGGTGGTCTTTCTAAATTAATCTTAGTTGGAGAGACAAGTTGTTCTACATCCTTAGGAATAGTTTCTTCAAGCTTTTCAATTTCTTTACTTTCTCTCTCAACTTCAATCTCTTTTTGAATTCCAACATTTAATTCATTTCCACTCCTATGTTGAACAACTTTAACTTGTTCTTGTTCTTTACTTTGGTTTTTTGGATTTTTCTCAACATTACTAAGAAGCATTCCTTGAGGTCTATTACTAAGTGCATTAACAATTTGTCCAAATTGATTCTCAATATTTCTTATAGCAGCACCATGACTAAGTAATTAATTACCCATTTGTAATACTACTTCTTCTATGGACAACTTCTTTTCCTTAAATTTGTGGTTATTGAAGAAGATCTATAGTTAGAACTACCCTGATTATTCCAATTTCCTAATGGGTTCGCTTGATTGTTCCCCTATTGTTTTCGAATGGGTTTACTTGATTGTTCCCCTAGTGTTGATTTCCACCACCAGAATTATTACTATACCGGTTAAATTTTGGAGTATTTTTTCCAACATGGGTTATAAAAATTAGAATATGGTTTATTAGACCTATTAGTAACTCCATGTAAAGTCTCTAATGATGATTGAGAATCATTCAATTGTCCTAATTAATTTTCCTCAATCACTTGAGGTGTTCAAGAAAAGTTAATTCCAAAATTCTCTAATTTTCTAGATATTGCAGCAACTAGAGATGCCAAAAATGGAAATAGCATCATTATCATGAATACTGGCTACTCTCTTAGGATTTACCCTTTCTGAAGTCCATTGAAATTTATTAGTAGCCATCTCTTCAATTAAAACATAAGCTTCATAAAATGGTTTTGATATTAATGATCCTCCAGCAGTAGCATCAATTATAGATCTAAGGGATCCTTCTAACCTGTTATAAAATGTTTGAATGATTAACCGGTCTGGTAATGCATGATGTGGACACTTTCCAAAAAGTTCCTTAAATCATTCCTAAGCTTTGTAAATTGACTCCCCTTCATACTGAGTAAATGAAGTAACATCATTTCTAAGCTTAGTAGTTTTTTAAGGTGGAAAATACTTAGATAAAAATTAATGTGCTAATTCTCCCTAAGTTTTAATAGATCTAGGTGCTAACGAATTTAACCACATCTTAGCTTTATCCCTTAATGAAAAAGGAAAAGTCTAAATTTGACAGCATCATTTGATACACCATCATATTTAAATGTAGCACACAGTTCTAAAAAACTTGTTAAATATAAATTTGGATCCTTAGATGGTGTGCCCCCAAAATGATTATTTTGTACCATTTGTATAATTATAGGTTCAAGTTCAAATGAGTTAGCTGCTACAATAGGGGTTTAAATACATAAGTGAATTTCATCCGTTGTAGAGTTTGTGTAATTTCCTTATAGATCTTTGTACATCATGATGTTCATTTTCAACATTTTGATTTTAAAAATTTTTATGTGAAGTGTTAGCCATTTCTTGGAAATTGTGAAGTTCTTTTTTCTTTCGAATTTTCTTATGGTTCGCTCTAATTCAGAATCATAAGGCACTAACCCTTCGGATCCCAAACTACGCATACAATAGGTAAAATTCGAAAAATAAACTACTTAAAATACCTAAATTAAATTTTTTTATATTTTTGGTTTTTATTATATATATATATATATATATATATATATATATATATATATATATATATATATATATATATATATATATATATATATCGATTTTACAATTTTTTTTATGTTTTTTATAATTTTCAAAAATAAATAAGTACTAAAATTAATTTTTTATTTTCCTAAAATAAATCTAGATATCAAATAAAATTTCAAAATAAAAAACTTCTATCGCTTTCTCTGTCAACAGCGCCAAAAACTTGACCCGACCCGCAATTACACAGTAATTTAGCTTCTAATATATTGCCAAAAACTTAACCCAATTTATTTTTAGCGACTAGTGTGCAAATTTGAAATGTTATAAAATTTAGAAAATAGTTTACACACTAGGGACACTACGCAAGTATACGTATCGTTTCAAATAATATAGAGTCTTTTATAAAAACCTCAGTATTGATCCCACAGGGGTAGTGGTAACTTAATGTATTTGACTAAAAAAACATTTACTTTAAACAGTAGAATATAATCTAGGAAAATGTAAAAATAATTCAGATTTGAAATAAAGTTTACTAATTCCTACAAGTGCAACTTAAAAGTAAATGCAAAGATTTGAATATAACTAAAATTAAGAAAGTTCATGATATGTAAAGAGACTTTCCCCTTGCAAATAATTCATAATTAGTGTAGGATTGCAAAGTTTTAAAAGCTTAACTAATGTATTGTGACAAATAGGAGCATACTTATTCTTTATCTCTTCCGAACATAAAGAACATTGGTTAATCTAAGGCTGGTGTCGGCATGTATATAGTGCTGGGTAGGTTCTAGCCTCTCATTTCTAGGTCACCCACTATGCCCACTCTATAGGACCTACCAGTGACCCTTAGTTCCAAACTCTAGACCAGATTGATAAAAGAATCTAGTCTGTCACCCTAGAAACATCAAATCTACACCCATCAATTCTTATCTATCTATATATTTTCACTCCCCTTCGGACGATCGCCATGGCTCTTTCCAAAGTGAAATATTGTACTCCCTAGTTAGTGAATTCTTAGCCCTCTCGAGTCATTAAGTTTCTTAACAAATTTTAACAATACAAGTGGCTAATTTGTAAAGTAAATGAAGAACCAGTGAAAATACCATCACAAATTTTGGAATAAAAAAGTGACAAACAAATCAAATATACCACATGATTACTTCTTATTGCAGGGAGAAATAAGAAGAAAACTACTCATATTTCAAAGGGATAATAAAACAAAAAATATTTATTAAACTCAAATCCAAAATACAAAAGTTAAAGAAAAAGATACAAATACTTATCTCAAATGTTTCCCCAAGCACTCTTCTAAAGTTTCCTGACTTCTCTGACTCCAATAGACTCTTACAAGAGTCACAATACTCCATAAATCACAAAGACACACAAAACTTCACTAAGGTGGCCTTCCACTCATATGGGTGCCTCCTTTTCTCAAAATGACTCCAAGACTCTCCCTTTTCATCCAGAATTAATCCCTATATATAGATCTTCTAAAATCACCAAGTGTTGCTTCAGACATCTCTTCAAATATTAGCCATATTTAATGAATATTAGTGTAACTATCTCTGGCGCTTAGTGTCAGCCTCGAATTCCATCGGACGCCTAGGCGCTAGTTCAGCTGTTTTTTGCACCTGTCTTGATTTGGCCCATTTTGCTCCCTTTTTTTTATTTAAACTCTTTTTCTTGCACCTGTAACCAAAAGCACAAAAAATATCTTTCATTAAAGCATAATATCCTAAAAAATGGGTATAAAATGTGCAAATAAAATAGATAATTTTAAGGCAAATCATTAACCTAGCGTCTAGATCTGGCGCCTAAGCGCCAGTTTACAAAAGGAGTGGCTCCTATAAGCCAAAGTTAGGCGCCTAGGAGCCATAAACGGTTTCTTACCAAAATTGATTGAATTTGTACAAATTTTGAAATGGTACCAAACGTGACTCTTGAGAATTCGGTCCTATACTTTATAATAGTGATTTTACTATAGAAAAGGGGGGATGAAAAGAAGAAGAGAAGGAAAGTAAGTGAAGAAGAGTGGAAGAGAAGATAGTCTCTTAGAGTTGTAAGAGGAGAGGGGAAGTGAAAGATTTCTTCTTCATTACATTTCTAAGAGAGAACTGAGTGATATTGTATGGACAGAAAGTAATTCAAAGGAACTGCAAAGGATTTGCTTGGGGAGGAGATTGAGATAAGTAGATTTTAATTTACTTGTACTTACTTATTCTTACTGTGTAAACTCTTTTTTATATATAAATCCATGTTTTGTTGTATCTTCCCCATGAGATCGGAGTAGTTTGCTTTGTCCTTCTCCCTGCGAAGAGAAATAATCATGTGAAGAATTAAAATTGTTAGAAGTGCATTAATTTTATATTTGTGATTTGTCAAACTTTGAGATATGTCGCCATATCCCCAGGACAATGTCATGACATTACACATTTTGAGATACTGTGATCATGAGAGGAGGCTCTTCAGAATGCATTGAAAAGAAGTTAAATTGCATGCTGACCACGTGGCTCTGATAATAGACATGCCAAATAGAGGAGAGCCAGTTAGCTGGAGGAAAAGTCCCTTATCCAGCGTGGACACTAGATAAAATAATGGATCAATTGACAACATTTTTTGCAGAAGGATCTTCCACCCCTTCCTTTGAGGAGTTATTTTTGAAGTTTTTACTAAATAAAGTTCTTTTTCCTTCAAGTAATTTTTGTGCGCCCGCAGGGCTTGCTTCTTTTGCTGGAAATGTATAAACTTTTGCTTAGTTTAATTGGTTTGCTACCTTATGTGAAATGCTCATCAATCAAGTGAGCACCACCGCAATGAAATTAAGATAGAATAAGTCAATTGGATATATACAAGGATTTGTATTTCTATTAACGGTAAGTATATGATGTTTACATTAAACCTTTTCCTTTAGAAGTTTTGTTTGTTTTATTTACTTTTACATACCTGTTTATGGTGTTTGACATCCTCAGCTATGGTTTTACGAGCACACATCACTCCTTACTCCTACTGCACCCGATACTAGATCTTGCATGCTGAGGTGACCCACAAATCATGGGTGGACGGCAACTTTATGAATCCTTTAGAAGGCTTGATCTTGTATAGGTCATGCATTTATATCCTTACAATTGTGAATGATAAGGTTACTGATTTATGTTTTTGTAGGTTTATAATACATTTTTGGATTTGAAAGATAACGAGTAACATCTACTCTCCACTCTAGATTGGGGACTACCGAGTCTTGTTGGGCTACTCCCACGTCATGAAGCTACCGCCCGACCATCATCACCCTGATCACATGGCATGGGACCGACTTTTTTAAGCTAAATCACACCGCAAGCCACCACATATGCACCGCAAATGAAAGAATTTGAAATAACAATTGAGCTGCTACAAGGTCAGGAGAAGATGATTCTTAATTTTCAAGAATCAATGAAAACTCAAGACATACATAAATCAATGAATATAATGAATAAATACATGGTTGACATGACAGTGATGGTTGAGAGATTGGATAGAACCAAAGCTGATTAAAAGGCCCAAGTAAATTCAACGGGAACACATGAGTCCTCTACACAAAGGGTTATGTCCAGACTGTGAAGAAAGAGGGCAATGGGTTCCCCGGGGTTGACATTTACATCAAGATGGATAAAGTAAATAACAGATGTTGTTAAAGAACAACATTTAGATGATGTCCCAGACATGGAAGGCGTAACATATGATGATATAGCTACACACACTATAGATGTTCATGATAGTATAATAGATATACCAAAAAAATAAATGAGGTGGAAGACAATATAATCGGTGGGGATGTGACAACACAGAAAGAACCTGAAGAGTTTGAACGCACGCTGAAGGAAGGACTTCAGTCGCTCGCCCATATAGTAAATTATAATTTCTATTATGATACCCATCTCCTAATACGATGCATTTTTATATATTTTTTGTTCTTTTGCAAGCTCGTCGTGCCTTGACAATTGTAGATCAACCTACAATTGCAGTTGTACATAGTCTTGCTGAAGAACCAGTTTTACATACTCATCTAGATACTGAAGCCCAAGAGGGGCAACAAGCACCAATAATTCCATATGTTGAGGAAGAGTCTGGTGAAGCTGAGGAAAATAAAAAATATGTACGTCAACATATTGTTAAAACAATAACACCTTTTGTGTTAGATGAGGAAGACAAGGAGAGACTGAGCCAGTCCTCATATGTAGGAGAGTTTGCACTAGTGGTAAAAAAATTTAGCTATTTCTTCTAGTGTCCTTAAATTTCATATGGTATGTGACAATAATTCATTTCTTTTGGAGCCTCTTCACGCCGTATAAGTCAAAGATTATCTTGCTAGAGCAATAATACCACGTGAAATGCAAGGTGTAATCGATAACTGCCTTGCCAGCTGATCTACTAAAAATTTGATAGCTTTCTACTATTCATTTCATACCTATTTTTGATGATATTGCACTTTAAAGAAAGGTATTTTTCATGATTTCATGTAGGTACAATGATTTTAGGCCTTTGGAGCAAAAGGAAGTGAAAATGAGCAAATTTGGAGCAAAAGCGGACAAAAGTGCATTTTATTGAACTATTGGCGAACGACACTGTCACCAGCGCCTGACCGCACTATTTAACAGAGAGTTGTGACTGATTGGTGCAATAAAGCACCAAATGGTGCCCTATCCTGCGTCGAACTGGCCTTATCCTAAATTCAAACTTGATTCAATGTATTTGGCTGGATTTTGGAGGGTTGCTTGAGGAAACTCTTGGGAAATTATTTATGGCTGAATTTAAACTTCTTTGGAGCAAATTGGAAGGGGGAGAGAGTTTAGAGTGTAGAGAGAGTTTAGAGAGAGTGTCTCTTCATTTTGTTTAGGAAATTTAGGATTTGTGTTTTCTCTTCTAAGGAGTGTAGGAGAAGAGGGAAAGTGAGAGATTTCTTCTTCCTTACTCATCTAAAGAGAGAATTGTGTGTTCTTGCGAAGAAAGAAGAGGAGTCAAAGGAATTCCTTAAGATTCACTTAGGGAAGAGTTTAAGATAAGTTGTTTTTTCTTTACTCTATTTGTTTGATGCTGTTTTTATATATATAATGCATGTTTTTTCATCTTTCCTCATGAGTTTTTAGTAGATTTCTTTGTCCTTCTCCTTTTCATGTGATGTGTTGATGTTGTGATATGGAAATGATGTGCTGATTTATTATGGAGAATTTCTGATGACATTTTTACTTCGAACTTCATTTACTATTGAATCTTGTCAGTTGAATTGTTAAAACTTGTTGAGAAACATATGTTCCGAAAGGATTATGAGTTCCATAAATGTCTATGAATGAGAGACATGTTTCATGGGGATTAAATGCAAATAAATAGGGAAATATACTTTGATGGGCGTAGGATTGGAGATTTCAGAGTGACAGGCTGAAATCCTTAATTTGGTCCTAGGGTTTGGAATCCAAAGCAAGAGTTAGCCTTCAGGCGAAGGGAAGTGGGAGCTCTGGAGTGAGAGCCAGTATCCTTCCAGCCTAACCACGGATTTGGGGACTAAACTTAGGATTAGCCAATGTTCTTTTTACGCTGAACAATGGGTAAATAATAGGAATGCTCATATTTGCCACAATACATTTGCATTAATGATCTATGTCATAATAATCATCATATTATAATTGGAGAGGAGGAAGACTCTTTCTTACAACTGAAATTTGTTATAAATTTAGTCTTGTGTTAGTTTAACTTGCTAAAAGTTTAGAACGTACTTTGGTAAGAATAGTAACTACAACTGTCTGTCTTTATTTTACGAATTGAACTTACTTGTAATTGTGCTGTGATACGATAAGTGATTTCTGCACTACGTCATAAAATTAAAGCCTCCCTGTGGGATCAATATCCAGGACTCCACCAAAGCCCTATATTACTTGAGCGATAGTATACTTGCGTTTAATTGTGTGACTCGTTATAAAATTAAATCAATATATATATATATATATATATATATATATATATATATATATATATATCGAGTTCATAAATTTTAGCAAATTAAAAAAATCGCACCAAGTTTTTGGCGCCGTTGCCGGGGAGGTACGGTAATGTAAGGTAACTGCTAAAATTCAATTTTGTAGTGTTTGAAATCTTATATTTGAATTACAAGTCATAATTGTGTGAGTTTGTTTATTGTTAGTGTGCTTATTGTGTTTGTATGCGTAGTATCAGATCTGTAGGTTAAGTGCTTTACGATTCTGAATTAGAGCGTACTATTAGAAAAATTCGAAAATAATAAGAACAATCTACAAAATCCACACAAAATGGTGAACAACTTAAACAATCAAAATGAAAATATACCAAGACCATTAAGAGATTATGCTAATCTAACAGCAGATGCAATTCACTTAACTATCCTAAAACCTGATGTTGTTGCTAATTCATTTGAGCTTAAACCTATTATTATCCAAATGGTAAAGAATAATCAACTTGGAGGAATACCTAATGAAGATCCTAACTTACATCTCACTGGTTTTCTAGAGCTGTGTGCTACTTTTAAATATGATAGAGTGTCAAATGATGTTGTTAGGCTTAGACTTTTTTTCTTTTTTATTAAGGGATAAGGCTAAGGCGTGGTTAAATTCGTTAGGACCAGGATCTATCAGAACTTGGGGAGAGCTTTGACAAAAGTTTCTGTCAAAATAGTTCCCTCCTTCCAAAACTGCTAAGCTGAGGAATGATATCACATCTTTTAGTTAGTTTGATGGATAATCCATATATGAAACATGGGAAAGATCCAAAGATCTTCTGAGAAAGTGTCCACACCATGCTTTACCAGACTAGTTAATAATTAAAACATTTTATAATGGATTAGTGGGATCTTTGAGATCGATTATCGATGCTGCTGTCGGTGGATCATTAATGTCTAAACCTATTGATGAAGCATATTCATTAATTGAAGAGATGGCTACTAATAATTTTTAATGGCCCTCTGAGCAGGTAAATCCTAAGAGAGTAGCTAGTATTCATGATTCTGATGCGATAACTATGATAGTCTCTCAAACTATTGCACTTTCTAAGAAAATAAATCAATATGGAATGAATTATTCTCTAACACCTACAGTGTTAGAAGAAAATTCATCAGGACAGATGATAGACTCTCAAATTTCTTATGAAACATTGAATGCCATAAATAACAAAGTCAATAATTCTTATTCGAATTATTATAATCCTAGTTGGAGGAATCACCCGAACTTCAACTGGAATAATACTAATGTAATTATTAACCCACAATGGGGAAACAATCCTATGAATTCAGTTGGAAATCCAAACAACCAAGGAAATACCAATTATAGACCTTCTTATCCTCCTGATTTTAATAGTATTCAACAATTTAAGGAAAAGAATTTTTCTACTGAAGAAATGATTCTGAATGTGGATAATCAAATTCAAGCTCAAGACGTTGCAATGAAGAACATTGAGAATCAATTGGGACATATGTTTACTGCGCTTAAGAATAGACCTTCTGGAAATCTTCCTAACAATGTTGAGATCAACCTAAAAGATCAAAACAAGGTGCAAATTAAGACTATTCTATTAAGGAGTGGAAAAGAATTGGAAACAAGAGTTCAAAAAGAAGTCGAAGTTGAAAGAGAGGAAGTGAACATTGAGAAAGGTTCTAATAAGATATATCATGATGAATATCCGCTAGAACTAATGAAGATAACTGTTGAAAGACCACCTCCTCTTTTTCCTCAAAGACTAAAGAAATAGAACATGGATAATAGATTTGCAAATTTTTTGGAAATTCTTAATAAATCAACGATTAATATTCCCTCTCTTGAAGCATTAGAGCAGATGCATGATTATACAAAATTTATGAAGGATATTCTTAAAAAAAAAGTTTAAAGACCATCAGACTGTTGCATTTAGCGGTGAATGTAGTGCAACTATTCAGAAGAAGCTTTCTGAAAAACTTAAAGACCCAGGTAGTTTCACTATCTCGTGATCTATAGGTGAGAAATTTTTTGGAAGAGCTTTATGTGATCTTAAAGCTAGTATTAATCTTATGCCTTTATCAACTTTCAAAACATTGGGAATAGGAGAAATTTCACCTACATCTGTGACTCTTTAACTGGCGGATCATTTTATCACTTATCCTAAATGAGTTGTGGAATATGTATTAGTAAATATGGATAAATTTATCTTTCATGTGGACTTTATTGTATTAGATATGGAGGAAGATAAAGAAATTCTAATTATTTTGGGAATAACATTCCTTGCTACTGGGAGAGCTATGATCGATGTTCAAAAAGGAGAAATAACTATGAGAGCCAATGACCAAGAGATAACTTTCATTATTCTAAAATCTATGAAATACCCTTCAACTGAAAAAGATGATGAGTGCTTTCGAATAGAAATCTGCGATTATTTGAGAGAAGATCATTTTAAAGAAGTATTTAAAGAAAATCTAGAATGTGAGGATGAAAATGAAAGTGAAAAAGAAGATGATTTGGATGAGATGAAGAACGAAAAGTTAGAATTTATTCAGGAAAGATTTGAAAGATTGGATATTATAGAAATTTGAGATAAAAGTTTAATTCCATTTATCATTAAACCCCCAGAACTTGAGCTGAAAATCCTCCCTAATCATTTGAAGTATATGTTTTTAGGAGAATCATCTACTTTACCATTCATTGTATCTTTGGATTTAAATGAATATCAAGAACAAAAATTAATAGACACCTTAAAAAGATACAAAAAGGCTTTTGGTTCATCCATAGCTGATATTAAAGGAATCAGTCCATCAATCTGTATGCACAGAATTTTGTTGAATGAACAACATAAACCTAGAGTTGATCCACAAAAGAGACTGAACGCAATAATGAAAGATATGGTTAAAAAAGATATTTTAAAGTGGTTAGATGCTGGAATTATATATCATATTTCTGATAATGTTTGGGTAAGCCCAATTCATTGTGTTCATAAGAAGGGAGGAGTGACTGTTGACATAAATGATCGAAATTAAATTAAACCGACAAGACAAGTCACTGGTTGGTGAATATGTATTGATTATGGAAAATTAAATGCCACCACAAAAAAAGATCACTTTCATTTACCTTTTTTTGACCAAATTCTTGATAGACTTACTGGACACAAGTACTATTACTTTTTGGATGGATATACTGGTTATCACCAAATACCTATTGCTCCTGAGGATCAAGAGAATACTACATTTACTAGCCCTTATAGAACTTTTACTTTTAGAAGAATGCTCTTTTGATTATGTAATGCACCTGCAACATTTCAAAGATGTTTGACGTCCATATTTAGCAAATTAGTTGATGATGAAATTGAAGTGTTTATGGATGATTTCTCAGTATTTGGAGATTCATATGATGCATACTTATGCAACTTAGGAAAAGTTTTAGAGGTATGCGAAAGAACAAATTCAGATCTAAATCGGGAAAAGTGTCAATTTATGGTTGTAGGAGGAATTATGCTTGGGCATAAAATATCTAAATATAGCATGGAAGTAGATCCTGCGAAAATTCAAATTATAGAAAAATTACCACCTCTAACAACAGTGAGGGGGGAAAGAAACTTTTTGGGACATGTAGGATACTACAGGCCATATATTAAAGACTTTTCAAAAATTACTAAGTCTCTATGCCAACTTTAGGAAAAAGATAGAAAGTTTGATTTTAATAATGAATGCTTAAAATCTTTTGATCTATTAAAGGAAAAATTAATCACTGCCCCTATAATAGTTTCACCTGACTGGGAGAAACCATTTGAATTAATTTGTGATGCTAGCGATTATGCTATTGGAGTTGTTTTAGGGCAAAGACATGACAAAATGTTTAAAGTTATATACTACGCTAGTAAGACTCTTACTGATGCTCAAATTAACTATACCACTACAGAAAGAGAGTTATTAGCTATTGTTTATGCCTTTGAAAAATTTAGATCTTACTTAATTGGAGCTAAATGTATAGTGTATACTGATCATTCTGCTATTAAATATTTAATGTAAAAAAGGATTCAAAACCAAGACTGATTCAATGGATACTTTTAATGCAAGAATTTGATTTTGAGATCATAAATAGAAAAGGGGTCGATAATAAAATAGCTGATCATTTATCTAGACTTGAACAACCTAATTTGGATGACTTTGAAAAGGAAATCACTGAAAGTTTTCTTGATGAGCAATTATATAATATTATTGAAGGAAACTTACTGTGGTATGATGATATTGTAAACTAAATCATTTGTAATATTTTACCACCTAACTTAACAATGCAACAGCAGAAAAAATTTAAACACGATGCTAAATTTTATTTCTGAGACGATCCTTATCTGTATAAGCAATGTAAAGATCTTATTATTAGGAGAGTGTGCCCTATGAAGAAATTGAAAGAATTATTCGAGAATGTCATGATTCCGAATTTGGAGGACATTTTGGAATTGAAAGAGCTGCACATAAAATTTTGCAATCTGGATTTTATTGGCCTACAATTTTCAGTGATGTTTATAGATTTATAAAAACTTGTGATCAATGTCAGAGAATAGGAAATATATCTAGAAGAAATGAAATGCCTCTTAATTTTACTTTAGAAGTTGAAATTTTTTATGCTTAGGGATTAGATTTTATGTGACCATTTATACCTTCATTTGGAAATATATATATATATATATATATTGATTTTTGTTGATTATGTATCAAAATAGATTGAGGCAATAGCTTTACCTAGGTGTGATGCTAGAAGTGTTTCGAGATTTTTAATGAAACATATTTTCACAAGATATGGAATGCCTAGAGTAATCATCACTGATGGAGGATCCCATTTTAAGAATAATCTGATTAAGAGATTGGTAGAAAAATATAATATTATGCATAAAATCTCTACAGCTTATCATCCCCAAATTAATGGTTTAGCAGAGGTATCTAATCGTGAAATTAAACAAATTTTGGAGAAAGTCATTAATCCTGAGAAATTAGATTGGTCTGCTAGATTATACATTGCTTTATGGCATAAAAAAATGCTTATAAAACTATTATAGGAATGTCTCCCTACAGATTAAACTTTGGAAAGACTTGTCACTTATCAGTTGAATTAGAATATAAAGCATATTGGGCGATAAAGAATTTGAAAGATGCTGGTGAGAAGAGACTGTAGAAATTAAATGAATTAGAAGAAATCATAAATCAATCATATGATAATAATATAATATACAATGACAGAAGAAAAATATGGCATGATCGAAAGATTTTTAAAAGGAAATTTGAACCAGGACAAAAAAATTTATTATATAATACAAGATTGAAATTATTTCCTGGGAAACTAAAATCTTGATGGACGGGACCTTTCATTGTCGTAAAAATTTATCAATTTGGAGCTGTTATTATCGAAGACCCTAAATCTGGAAGAATATTCAAGGTCAATGGAGAAAGATTAAAACCATATTTTGAAGGTAATAGACCTAATTTTAAAGAGGTTTTATGTTGGATCAACCTGAATAACCTGAGGTTATGTCGAGTTGACGACGATGAACCAAGCGTTTTGTGGGAGGCAACCCACAGTTATTGAGTGTTTGCTTTGTTTTGAAAAATCATTTGACATGGCTTTAAAATGTTATTCAGTGCTTAATTAAACTAATTAAACGTCGAAGCGGGCTTGAAAAGATCGAAATTGAAAAAGAAAGTTGGAAGCCCAGTTTTTGAACTGGTGCCAAACAGCGCTGTCACCAGCGTTGGACCACGCCAAAAGACAGAGAGTTTGGCCATAAGAGCAGAAAAGTTCGCCGATGTTGCTAGCGTCGGAAAGCACTAGAGCAGAAAAAAAGGCCTGAATCTCCAAATTTACATGATTTAACCCTGGGACCCGCCACTTTATTGATGCACCAAAAATATATATGGTTTTCGCTATATAATTTTACCCATTTTTGGTGATATTGCACTTTAAAGAAATGTATTTTTCATGATTTGTTGCAGGTATGATGATTTTAGGTGATTGGAACGAAAAGAAGCGAAAATGAACGAATTCGGAGCAAAAAGGAGCAAAAAGGAGCAAAATGGTGGAAAATGTGTTCTTGCGCCGCCGGCACCCAAATCGAGAGACTTCAAAAATAATGGCAGGATAGAGTGCCGCCAGCGCATGAAGTCGGTGGAATTCAAATTTGAAGAGTTTTGGCAACTTTTTGAAGGGATGCCTATGGAAACTCTTGGGATTTCGTCCCTAACTTGTAACTGTTTTTGGACAAAAATGGTGTTCTTCTTTAGTGGTTCTAGTGTATTTTTAATGTGTGTTAAGTGTTAGGTTTAGGAGAAGAGTGTGTAGAGTGAGGATTTGAAAGGAATTCTTCTCTAAAGAGTGAAGGAGAAGAGGCAAAGTGAGAGATTGCTTCTTCCTTTCCATTCTAAAGAGAAAATCAAGTGTTGTAAAGAAGAGAGAAGAGGATTCAAAGGAACTTCAAGGGAATTGTATTGGGGAAGAGAAAGAGATAAGTTATATTTTCTTTTGTGGCTTGTATCACTTTTCTTTTATATATAAAATACATGTTTTATTGTATCTTCTCCATGAATTCTGAGTAGTCTCCCTTGTCTTTCTTCTTCCATAGAGATGTGATGATGGATTGATGTGGATTTAATGTGCTTTTAATGTAACGAAGAAATTGTGAAGGTTTTTCATTTCAAACTTAATTTACTTTTCAATTTGGCCAATTGAAATGTTAAAATATGTTGTTGACATTAAGTTTGAAAGGATTTAATGTCCTACAATAATAATGAAAAGTCCACTAAATTTCTATGGATGAATTGCTTAGTTCATGGGATTTGAGTGCAAATAATAGGGAAATGTGCTTTGATGGACTTCAATGTGGAGATTTCAGGGTGACAGTTTGAAATCCCCAAATTGGTTCTAAGATTAGTAACTAATATCAAATGTTAGCCTTCGGGCGAAGGGTGAGTGGGAGCTCCGAAGTGAGAGCCAGTATCCTCCCAGCCTAGCCTTAGATTTAGTGACTAAACTTAGGATATGTCAATGTTCTTTTCTTGCTTAGAAGAGGGGGTACTCTTTTAAGGGTAAAGAATCATCTATGCTCCTATTTGGCACAATAACATAGATAATTATTCCATATCAATCCACACATCATATTCTCATTGCAAGAGGAAAGATACTTTTCTCATATATCAAAAACCTTTCAAATACTTAGTTTAGTGTGTATGTTAGTTAATTCTGTTTTTAAAGTTGTTAGAAGTAATTGTAGTTTAGTTAATTGTTACTGTTTTTCACAGTGTTAGTAGGAGTATGTGTTAAACTTTAAGTACTATTTAAATATCGGATTTTAGTGCTATATTATTTATATAGTGAACACTTTCTTATACTTCGAAGTTCCCTGTGGGATCGATAACCAAGACTCCATTAGAGTATGTGTTAAACTTTAAGTACTATTTAAATATCGGATTTTAGTGCTATATTATTTATATAGTGAACACTTTCTTATACTTCGAACTTCCCTGTGGGATCGATAACCAAGACTCCATTACAGCCACGTATTACTTGATACGATACGTATACTTGCGTTGAGTGCTTGGACTTAACAAAATAATTATAAATATATAAATTTAAGTTCATAAATTCTTACAAAATTTAAGTCCCGTGCATCCAGTTTTTGGCGTCGTTGCTGGGGAAGTAACGAGGTAACAGAGTAGTAAGTAAGAAAGTATAAACTGTATTTATTAATAATATAGTAACAGAAAACCTTTATTTTGTAGTTTGTAATTGTATGTTTCTTTACTTTTTTAAAAGTATTTGTTTTATTGTATATGCATAGTACTGGATCTATAGGTTTAGTGCCTTATGATTCGAAGTTAAAGCGTACTGCCGGAAAAATTACAAACAACAAAAACAAATTTAAAATCCTTGCAAAATGGTGAATAATCAGGATAATCAGAGAAGTGAAATTGGAAATTTGCCAAGACCGTTAAGAGATTATGCTAACCCAACAGGAGATGAAATTCACATAACTATTCAAAATCCTGATGTTGTTGCTAATTCATTTGAACTTAAACCTGTTATTATCCAAATGGTACAAAATAATCAATTCGGAGGAACACCTAATGAGGATCCAAATTTGCGCTCCCTAGTTTTTTAGAACTGTGTGCTACTTTTAAATATGATAAAGTGTCTAGTGACGTTGTCGGACTTAGATATTTTCCTTTTTCATAAGGGATAAAGCTAAGGTCTGGTTAAACTCGATAGCACCTTGATCTATTAGAACTTGAGGAGAATTATCTCAAAATTTTCTATCAAAATATTTCCCTTCTTCTAAGACTGCTAAACTAAGAAATGATATTACATCTTTTTGTCAGTTTGAAGGAGAGTCAATATATGAAGCTTGTGAGAGATTTAAAGATCTTCTTAGGAAGTGCTCACATTATGTTTTACCAGATTGGTTAATAATTCAAACATTTTATAATGGATTAATGAGATCATTGAGATCTATTATAGATGCTGCTATTGGTGGATCGTTAATGTCAAAATCTTTTGATGAAACATACGCACTAATTGAATAATGGCTATTAATAATTTTCAATGGCTCTATGAACGGGTAAATCCTAAGAGAGTAGCTAGTGTTCATGATTCTGATATGATGACTATGGTAGTTTCTCAAATTGCAGCCCTTTCTAAGAAAACAGATCAATATGGAATGAATTATTCTCAACTACCTCAAGTGTTGGAGGAAAATTCATTTGGGCAGATAACAGAATCTCAAACACCTTATGAAACTTTAAATGCTATAAATAGACCTAACAATCCTTATTTAAATTATTATAATCTTGGTTGGAAAATCACCCAAAATTCAATTGGAATAATAATAATGCTAATGTTAACCCGCACTGGGCCAATAGTTCTATAAATCTAATTGAAAATACGAACAATCAAGGAAATACCAACTTTAGACCATATTATCCCCCTGGATTTAATAGTAACCCTCAATTTAAGGATAAAAAGTTGTCTACTGAAGAAATGATTCTGAATATGGGAAACCAATTACAAGCTCAAGGTGCTGCTATGAAAAATATTGAAAATCAATTGGGGGCATATTTTCACTGCACTTAGTTATAGACCTTCTGGAACACTTCCCAGTAAAGTTGAGATCAATCCAAAAGATTAAAACAAGGAACAACTTAAGGCTATTCAATTAAGGAGTGGAAAATAATTGGAAACTAGAGTGTAAAAAGAAGTTGAAATAGAAAAAGAGAAGGTGGAAATCAAAAAAGGTTCAAATAAGATTTATCCAGACTTGGATTATCCTCTTGAGCCAATGAAGATAACTGTTGAAAAACCACCACCTCCATTTCCTCAAAGATTGAAGAAACAAAAAAAGGGATAACATATTTGGAAAATATTTGGAGATCCTTAAGAAATTAATGATAAATATTCCTTTTGTTGAAGCATTAGAACAGATGCCTGACTATGCCAAGTTTATGAAGGATATCCTGAGAAAGAAAAGAAAGTTTATAGATCAAGAAACTGTTGCACTTAGCAGAGAGTGCAGTGCAATTATTCAGAAGAAGCTTCCTGAAAAACTTAAAGATCCTAGTAGTTTCACTATTTCGTATGCTATCGGTGAAAATTTTTTCGGAAAAGCTTTATGTGATCTGGGAGCTAGTATTAATCTTATGCATTTATCAACTTTCAAAAGGTTGGGAATAGGATAAATTTCTCCTACATCTGTGACTCTTCAGTTGGCCGATCGTTCCATTACTTACCCTAAAGGAGTGGTGGAAGATGTGTTAGTGAAAGTGGATAAATTTATCTTTCCTGTGGATTTTATTCTACTTGATTTAGAGGAAGATAAAGAAATTCCAATCATTTTGGAAAGACCATTCCTTACTACTGGAAGACCGGTAATTGATGTTCAAAAAGGAGAATTAACTATGAGAGTTAATGATCAAGAGGTAACCTTTAATATTTTAAAATCTATGAAGTATCCCTCAATGGAAAAAGATAATGAATGTTTTAGGATAGAGGTCTGTGATCATTTGAGAAACGATCATTTAGAAAATATATTTGAAAATGAAGAAGAATCTGAAAATATGTTTGAAGAATAAACTGAAGATGATGAAAATTCAGATAGTAAGAAGAATGAAGATTTGGACTTTGTTCAGGAGAGATTCGAAGTATTTGACACTATGGAAGGTGGAAATAAAAGCTTAATTCCATCTATAATAAAATCTTCTGAACTTAAGATAAAAAATCTCCCTAATCATTTAAAGTATATATTTTTAGGATAATCATCTACCTTGCCAGTTATTGTATCTTCGGAGTTAAACGATTATCAAGAACAGAAGTTGTTGGAAACTTTAAAAAGATACAAGAAAGCTTTTGGATGGACTTTAGCAGATATTAAAGGAGTTAGTCTTTCGATTTGTATGCACAGAATTTTATTAGGTGAAGAACATAAACCGAGAGTTGATCCGCAAAGGAGATTGAATCCTATAATGAAAGAAGTAGTTAAGAAAGAGATTTTAAAATGGCTAGATGCTGGAATTATTTATCCTATTTCTGATAATGCTTGGGTAAGTCCAATACATTGTGCACTGAAAAAGAGAAGAGTGACTATTGATGTGAATGAATGTAATGAAATTATACCCACAAGCCAAATTAATGGATGGCAAATTTGTATTGACTATAGGAAATTAAATGCCGCCACCAGAAAATATCACTTTCCTCTTCCTTTTCTCGATCAAATGCTAGATAGACTCGCTGGACACAAGTACTAAAGTTTTCTAGATGGATATACTAGATACCATCAAATATTTATTGCTCTTGAAGATCAAGAAAAGACAACATTTACTAGCCCTTATGGAACCTTTGCCTTTCGAAGAATGCGTTTTGGACTGTGTAACGCACCTGCAACATTTCAGAGATGTATAATGTCTATCTTCAGTAGTATGATAGATAATGGAATAGAAGTTTTTATGGGTGATTTCTCTGTATTCGGGACTTCATTTGAAATTTTCCTGAAAAACTTAGCAAAAGTTTTGGAGCTCTGTGAGAAAACAAATCTAGTTCTTATTTGGGAGAAATGTCAATTTATGGTTGTAGGAGGATTTGTGCTTGAGCATAAACTTTCTGAACATGGTATGGAGGTCGATCCTACTAAAATTAGAGTGATTGAGAGATTGCCACCACCCACTACTGTGAGAGAGGTGAGGAGTTTCTTAGAACAGGCTGGATTTTACAGGCGATATATTAAAGATTTTTCTAAAATTACTAAACCTTTGTGTTGACTTTTAGAAAATGATAGAATATTTGATTTTAATGATGAATGCTTGAGTGCTTTTGAATTATTGAAAGAAAAATTAATCACTGCACCTATAATTATTTCACCTGATTGGGAGAAACCATTTGAACTTATGTGTGATGCTGGTGATTATGCGATCGGAGAAGTATTGGGGCAAAGGCATGATAAAGTTTTTTAAGTCATTTACTATGCTAGTAAAACTCTCAATGAGGCTCAAATTAATTATACCACAACTGAAAGAGAGTTATTAGCTATAGTATTTGCTTTTGAAAAATTTAGACCTTATTTAATTGGAGCTAAAAGTATTGTGCATACAGACCATTCGACTATCAAATATTTAATGTAAAAGAAGGATGCAAAACCTAGACTCATTAGATGGATACTTCTTCTGCAAGAATTTGATTTTATGATAGTTGATAGGAAGGGAGCTGAAAATCCAATAGCCGAACATCTGTCTAGAATAAAATGTGATAAATTATCTGAATTAGAAAAGGAAATTACTTAAATTTTTCCTGATGAGCAACTCTATACTATTATGGGAAGCAATTTGCCTTGATATGCTGATATTGTGAATTATATTGTAAGTGATATTGTACCACCTGATTTAATAAGGCAACAACAAAAGAAGATTAAATATGATGCAAAACTTTATTTTTAGGATGAGCCCTATCTATATAAACAGTGTAAGGATCTGATTATTAGAAATGTGTGCCACAAGAAGAAACAAATTTGATTATTCAACGATGTCATGATTCTGAATTTGGAGGTCATTTTGGGGTTGATAAAACTACTTTTAATATTCTACAATCTGGATTTTATTGGCCTACTCTTTTTAGAGATGTTTATAGATATATTAAATCATGTGATCAATGTCAGAGAGTAGGTAATATCTATAGAAGAAATGAAATGCCTCTAAATTATAATTTGGAAGTTCAAATTTTTGATGTATGGCGATTAGATTTTATGGGACCATTTACACCTTCATTTGGAAATTTATATATATTTTATGCCGTTGATTATGTCTCGAAATGGATTGAAGCTATTGCTTTACATAGATGTGATGCTCAGAATGTTTCAAAATTTTTAGAAAAAAATATTTAAAAGATATGGAATGCCGAGAGTGATCATAACTGATGGTGGATCCCATTTCAGGAATAATCGAATTAAGAGATTAATTCAGAAATATTATATTATTCATAGAATCTTTACTGCTTATCATCCCCAGACTAGTGGTTTAGCAGAAGTGTCTAATCGTGAAATTAAAAGAATTTTGGAGAAAACTATGGATAATCATAACTTAGATTGGTCTGCTCGATTAGATACTGCTTTATGGGCTTATATGACTGCTTTTAAAACCCCTATTGGAATGTCTCCTTATAGACTAGTGTTTGGTAAGACTTATCATTTACAAGTTGAATTGGAGCATAAAGCATATTGGGCGATAAAAGAGTTAAATTTTAATTTGAAAAATGCTGGAGAGAAAAGATTTATGCAATTGAATGAATTGGAAGAGATTAGAAATGCATCTTATCACAATGATAGGATCTATAAAGAGAAAAGAAAATTATGGCATGATCGGAAGATATTGAAAAAGAACTTGGAATATGGATAAAAAGTTTTAGTATACAACACAAGATTGAAGTTATTTCCTAGAAAGCTCAAATCTAGATGGTTAGGACTTTTTACAGTTGTAAAAGTTCATTCTTTTGTTGTTGTTGATATTAAAGATCCTGATACTGGAAAGCTTTTCAAGGTTAATGAGCATCGATTAAATCCATACTTTGACGGGTTTCAACATGACTTCAAAGAGGTTTTAATGATGAGTCATCTTGATTAACGGAATGGTTTGTCAGGCTTACGACGTTAAACCAAGCGCTTTATAGAAGGAAACCCATATGTATCTTTGTGGTGTGTTTGCTAGTTCGATGTAGTTGTGCTTTTTAGATAGTTGTTTTTGAATCCTGACAACTCCTAAATAATTTAAAAATTAATAAATGATGGATTGAATTGAGATATTGAAATATTTTGGGCCAGAGGAAGTTCGGTGAGATTGTTTTTGACCACTGACGCCGCCAATGCCCTATCACAAATATAACTCCAAACTTACATGTTTGAGCGCCACCGGCGCCCTATTAAGCGTCGCCGGCGCCCAAAACCTGTTGATGGTTTTTAAGTTTTAAAATGCGAGTTTTGGCGGTTTTTTTGTGGGTCTTCGTCCTTATAACTCCCAAAACTCCATTTTTGACTTCTTAACTCCATAAAAACGAAAACCACCAATCCCAATTCGTATCCTATGGATTCCTACCCCATTGAAACCCCTCGATTTCATGTTTTCAACCGAAGGAAGTTCATAAGTTTCGAGGTGCAGCGTTTGTTCAACAAAGTGATGATGAAAAGAAGGATTATCAAGGAAATAGGCTTCATAAATCGAGGTATGGATAATCTGACTACTAGAATTGAAGAAATTATTAAGGAGAGATGTTGGGAAGTGCTTTCCTACACTACCGCTGTCGTTGTTGTTCCTATCATGAAAGATTTTTATGCAAATCTTCATGGCCAAGGGTTCGTATTTGTGCGTGGTAGATTTATGCAATACACTCCTACACGAATTAACAATCTCTTTATAATCAAGAACGTACTTATTTGTCATTATTCTAATTTAAATGTCACGAGGGATAATATGAATGATGTGTATTGATATTTGACGGATGAGAATGAGGAATGAGAAATTAGAGAGAATGGATACATTAGTTTTCCAATTGCATCTCTCAATTCAATGTCGAAGGAGTGTGTTGACCTCATTTTTTATGAGGTCTTCTCTTCCCTCTTTAGTGTTTAGGATCTAGCCTTAGGCTTTTCCTTTGACTATCTTAGAGGACTAGAATTGGGACCCATCCCTTAGAAATTTGAACCACTTCTTGTCTCCCCGCAAACCCCACAAGCTTGATTGTAGACCCCTAATCACCTAGAGGGTCGAGATCAAATGTGGAGGTTTAAAGGATGAGTTCCCTATAGTAACTCTTTGGCCTTAGGACCACCCCGGGTGGCTCGGTGCAGTGAGGGTTGACTTACACACTCACTACACTCATACTCTACACTCTCAAACACACAATCCAAATCCTAAAACCACACCCATACCCAACTTGACTCCTTGACTCATGTAGGTAATTCATATGGATGGACCTTAACCCCTCACTGCTGTGAGGGTTAGGAACAACATAGTGAATGCCTCAAATGAGTCCTCTCATGGCTCATATAGGCTTAATATGGCTTCATGGCTCAACCAAAGTGATTCCATTTCACTCATATTTGATCAATCTTCATTCTTCCAAAATTTTAATTTTTGACCCTGGGGACCCTACACCTATCAAACCTATCAAAAGCCCTTAAAATTGCCCAAATCCTCCAAAATTTCCAAATCACCCAAATTTACCCAAAATTAACTTTTAACATTTCCTCACCAATCAAATTGATCATCCATAGCCAAAAATACCAAAAATTCCAAAAGTATCCCCCAATACCCTCCAAATTACCAAAATGCCCCTCTTGACCCAAAAATAAAAAAATTCATAAAATTCCCAGAAAATTCCAGAAAATCCCAAATATTCCCAATTTCATTTTGTCCAACTACACCATGGGCCAATTTTGTCAATTTACCCCACTTTTACCAAAACCCCCAATTTAGCCCATTCTTAACCCAAACTTAGCCCAAACCAAACCAATTCAACTCCAATTGACCCCAAACCTTTTCTAAACCTTCCCTAACATCCCCAAAAACAAAACACTAACATAATTTGCCCAAAATTTGGACCCAAACCCCACTCAAATTCAACCCAAAACCAAAAAGCCCAATTTTGACCTAAACCCAAACCTAACCCAAATAAGCCCAAGTCCCAAAACCAAAACCCAACCAAAGTTGAAACCTCTTTGAAACACTCCCATAAACATTTCCCAACAGTAATTTTACATCAATCTCAACCCTAGCCCAACATTGGCCCAAATTAGCCCAATTTGACCTACATTGGCCCATTTACCAAATGAACCCAAATTCAACCCAATTCAATTCCAAACTACCTCAAATTTGCTTCAAATCATTCAAGACACATCCTTAAACTAAACTCAACATTTATTTGGCATGGCCCTTTGCAAAATTTTTCATCTAAAAGCCCATTGCTAAACATAAAGGCCCACTCTCTTAAACCTTCCTAAAAGCCCACTTCTACCAAATTCATAACCCCAAACCCATCCTAAAGCCCACATTTCAATTACATCTCATCCTCACTTAATTGATATCATTCCCTAAGTGCTAAATCCATCATGAAAATCAAACCAAAATGGTATTATGCCAAATCCCATCAAATAACCCCAAAATTTCCAAAAATTCCTAAAGCCCTTTTCCATGAAAGTTGACCAAGCTCTTGCCAAGCCATATGTGAGCCAAAGACAAGCCATGTACAAGCCATATGAAGCCATGGGATGTTTGGCATGTGACCATACCCAAAGTAGCAAAAGGAGGGCCCGTTTCTTAAACCTTCATTAAGCTTTTTAACCCCTTCCATTTTACACACTAAACCAAGATTAGTCACATCACTTTAGATGGGGACTTCACCACCCCTTTCTAGCTGATGCAAATGATCCTCCCTCAGCCCAAATCAGCCGTGGGGAGGTGAACCTAACCCAAAACCATGGCGTGGACCAAATCAATCCAAAATGGCCTCTCCCCCATGCCATTTTAATCCAAGCTCTTTACACATGGCATTGGCCAATTGCTTGCACAAACCTCCAGCCCTGACTCACCTGAACCTGAGGATGCCTGCCGGCCAGCCGCCTGGTTCGCCTGAAAACACCATGGCCGAGACCTTGGGAGGAACCAAATTTTGGAATTCCACCTTGTTGAGCTGCCTCACTCCAAATGGCCATTGCAGCTGTTCTTCTCCTCACCAGAGCAGCTGATCCCAACCTTTAAACCCCCTTGGGAGGCCCTCCAGCCTCTCCTATTTAAACACCCCCTCCTCTCGACCAAGAGAGGTGCTGAACCAAACCTTACTGAAACCCTGCCAAAATCATCCCAGACCACTCTCTACACATAGAGAACTTGATCCCCACCGAAACCCCCCTCCATTTCCTCTCTGTGAGCTCAATTTCGTAGTTGAAATCCAAGCCCAAAACCAGGACACTTCACCATAGTGAGTTAATCCTCAAATTGATTGACTCTACACCTTCACCAGACCAAGAGGAGAAGTTTCCCAGCAAAAGCCCCCTCACCAGGCTAGCCATTGCTTCCAGCCTCCAAGCTTTGTGATCGGCTGTGGTCACTTTTGTACCTAGGCAATTCACCAGGCCAAGGGACTTCATCTGGAGCTTGCTTGGACCCAATCGAACGTGACACAACTCTCAGATCGAAGCTTCACTTCTCTGAGCAAAGGTATAGACTCACTCTTCCTCCCGAGCTTCCAGAGATTCTCCATTTAGTTCGAGTCAATTTTAATGCATGTTTTTCATATGGATGTGTTCATCTCTTCAAGACGAATCCATAGAGCATAAGAACACAAAAATCCGTTGAGAATCGAGTGAGAAATTAGGGTTAGAAGGTTGAAGGTCACGGGTTCACACCAGTCGTAGACGATGACTGGGAGCCGTTGGATCGCGCATGTATCGGATGGACGGCTCGGATCGTGTCGGACCAGAAGATGTTACGTGAAAGGCGGGTCCCGGGACGGCTGACTCAGATGGCGGCGCCCAATCACAGCGTGACACGCACCCCTTCGGAGCTGCCGAGGTTGACGCCGCGCCGTGTGGATAAGTAGGAAAATAGGCTATTTTTCTATTTATTTAATTACCAGATCTTCAAAAATTCATAACTTTGTGTAGAAAAATCTTAAAAATAAAATAAAAATACCCTCTTGCTCAGTGAACAGAGGAGAATAATGTGGAAAAGAAATCAAGTAATTTCATTAAGTATTTTATTTTTAATGATTTATTTACTCTCTCGCATTGTTTTAATTCTCCATTTGCATAGGCAATTCATCATGGCATGAGACTATAGGGCTTTTGAAGCCTCTGAACTTGGGAACATTCCCTGAATTTTCCAAGGTCAGAGACCATCCCTAAGAGAAGTTATTGATTTTCCAAGTTCATGTTACTGTTTTGAGTATTTTAATTCCAATAATTAGCATGTTGAGAAATAAATTCTAGGAAAATTTAGTGATGTTTCTTGTGACCAGAGGAACCTAGGAAAAATAAGTTTTGAGTTAATTCACTTTGAACAACACTAATTGGCCTAAATACCTAAAATTGAATTTTAATTAATTAGGGTTAACCACACATCAAATTAACTTAAAAACAATTCTCCACTGTCCTCTAGGGATAGGAGAACACCACATAAAAATTTGAAACCAATTGGATTTGATTAACCCCACCAAATGGGTTGATTAAGTCTCTTAAGCAAAAATGGGTAAAATTAAACTTTAAAAATTCATAACTCACAAAATACTTTTCAAAAATTTACAAAAATTGTTTTGGAGCTTCTCTAATATCAGTGGAACTTAGGAAAATTAAAATTATAATTTTCTAAAAAAAAGTTGATTTTTGTCATTATTTTAATATTTTTAATAATTAAGAAATCATAAAAATCGTAAAAATATTAAAAATCACCAAAATGTCACATTTTGAATTCTAACCATTTAGGAATAAACCAAATATTTTTCTTAAGTCCCTGGGATAAGATATTGAATTTTAAAGGCTTAATGTAATTTTTAATATTAAAAAATGTATTTTCCAACCTTTTCACTAAAATAATTCTAATAAATCAAAGAAAAATCAGAAAAATACAAAATTTGTTTCTCTGAACTCCCTGAGGTCAGTGAGATTTAAGAAAAATATAAAATCTATTTTTCAACTTTAATTTTATTTTAAAATTAATTAATACTCCAAAATTCAAAATAATTCTAATAAATAAAATATAATTCAAAAAATCACCAAAATTGGTTTAAATGGTCCTCTGGTCATTAGGAATATCCCATAATTTTCTTAACGACAGAAACATTTCCTTGGTCATGTTATTGAATTTTCCTTGAAAATACCTATTTTCCAATCAAAATAATTACATAAATAAATTAAATACAGAAAAATCACATTTTCTCCTCTAATGTCTTAATTGACATGTGAGTGAGGTTACATAAAAATTTCAACTTCATTTGAGCTTGATTTAGTGAGTTATAAAATTATTAAGCTTGAAGGGCAAAATGGTAATTAAAATTTTCAACCTTTAATTAAAATTTTAGAATTAATCAAAAGAGGGGAGGGTAAAATATTTGATTTTAAACTGATTTTGGATGATTGAAACTTAAATGATTAAGGGTAGAAACCCACCAATCATTTTAAGAATAATTAAAATAAAACTTTAATTAATTAATTAATTGAAATTTTTGGAAGAATAATAGAAATTGGAATTATTAAAGTAGGGATATTATTTAAGAGGATATTTATTATTTAATTTAAAAATCCCTAAATAAACCACTTCAATAATACTTAAGTCTTAATTAAAAAAATTAAAAGAATAATCTCAACTAAATTAAAATTGAAATTAATTTAAAATCAAATTAAATTAAATTAAAAGAAAAATAACTTGAGATCAAATTAAGTTAAATTAAACTAAATTAAATTAAATTAAATTGAAATTAAACTAAATTAAAGTTAAATTAAAATTAAATTAAATTAAATTTAAATTAAATTAAATTTAAATTAAATTTAAATTGAAATTAGAATTAAATTAAAATTAAATTAAAATTAAAATTAAATTTAAATTGAAATTAAATTAAATTGAAATTAAATTGAAATTAAACTAAATTAAAATTAAATTAAATTAAATCAAAATTAAATTAAATTGAATTAAATTAAATCAAAATCATTTAATAACAAACCTAAATGAAATCATTAAGGATTAAATCTAAAATAACTTGAACACTATTCCAAACTTAAACTAATTTTCTATAATTAAGTCAAAATTAAAATTAAATCATTAAGTTTAAATCATCAAAATACTTAATGAGTTGATTTGCCCTTTTAAAGCTCATGTTAATATAACTCTTAAATGAGGTATCAAGTGAAGTGTTACCTCACTTATAGGATATTCAAATGTCCTAGTTCACTGAGCAAAACAACAAAACTTAAACTTCCGCATGATTAATTCACTTATATAATTAAATTATCTTGGACTTAAAACAACCCTAGAGGTATTGAAAAGATGTTTAAGACTCGTCTTAAGCACTTCCTCAATATGATAGGATGTTTATAAGAACAATTGAATTTAATTGTTCTTTGATGAAGAAAATCGTCCTTAAACCAAAATACAAGAACCTAGACGTCATAGGAGATGACTAGCTATAGGATTAGGACTTTGGTAGACAACCAAAACCTTTCCCTTAGCTTTACCTAGGTACTTGCTGAAATATTTAAATGCCTTAACATGCGTTTTAAGTGCAGCTTGGGATGACGGGAAGACCCTCCAGGTACGCTTTTATTTTATTGCAATTTACCTTATTGCAAATGCACTTTACTTTTCTTGCATGATAAACAACTGTTGCATGAAAACCAAAACCTTTAGGATAGTCCCTAAACTGAACCAAAACTAAATTAAAAAATCATTACAAGATAAAAATCACCGCCACAACATTTAAAAATATAAAACAACTTAAAATTTAATCACAAACAGAACACAAAACTACAATTGCAACTAAATTAAAACGTCTCGTTGAATGATCGGGAATACCTCGGATGATGTAACCCACGTGTTGCTAACGGGATTTCCCACGGTCTAAATGAAAGTGTGGAACTCATTCAATTGAGTTTAGCAAATTCATCTGGACTAAGTGAATTCGATGAAAATAACGGTGCCGGGATGACGGAACCGTGGGATCTTAATCAATTCTGTTTAAATAACTTTAAGATTTGTTTTAATTAAAATATTAAAAACACTTGAATTTTAAGATTTTCTCTAAACCAAAACACTTCTCTCATCTCCTGATTTATGACTTCTAAAACTAAATCTCTCGCAACAACAGGGAGCTCGTGAGCATGGTGGGCAAGACGACCATCGTCATCAAGAAAACCCGAGTCTACTTCAAAGAAACTTTCTTAGAATTAAACAACAAAGCCATAGGATTTCGAGGTAGTTTGCCTAGTGCAACATAAATCCTCAACTCTTCGTTAGGCATTTGCATGATCATGTCATGTGAATTAAGCCCTAACCGGTCTTAGGACTCCGAGGTAATCGTTTGGTACGACATAAACCCTCACATCTTCTAGGCTGATTGTTTGATTATGTCATACGAATATAAGTCCTAATTAATTAAAACGGGCAAGATTGAAATATCAGATAATATTATGATTTTCTTAAATTCAAGCCAAACAATAGGATAGTCTCGGAAGTCACCGAAGTTCACTTCGGGTCTATAACATCCCCTACTTCTCTTCCTTTGGATTCTCAAAAATAAATTGTTCCAAATTTTGAGTCATTCCCTTTTGAATTTACAAAATCCAATCCTTTGAAAACCTTAAAACTTCGAAATTCTTGAGAGAAAAACCACTGATCATTATCGAGAGTTTTCTTAAGTGATTCTCGTCACTTCAGGATGTAATTAACTATAGTGGCTCGCCTTTATAGGGAACTTTAAGAACCCGTGTAATATAAACCCCGCTTAATTCATTTATATTAAGCAGGGGAACTCGTCGGCTTATAAAATTGGTTCGCAGTACCAAACGGATGTCACAAATCACCTAGTTTATTTAATCGAGCCCCATCATCAAGCAAGGTGTCTATTCTTCGGGATAGATACACCGGCTTATGGTGCGGTGCTCGTTTATATAAACTATTTGGGATGTGAGATCGGCTTGATTTCATATCTTAAAATTTTTAAATTTAAAATTATTTTCAAAATCAAATACTACTTTCTAAATTATATATATATTGAAATTAAATTTAAAATCTAAAATTCGCCGACAACTTCTGTAGGCGACCCCCCTTTTCAAAACACAACCTAAAAATATGCCGACAACTTCTAGCGACTCCGCTGGGGAATAGTTCCTCTCTCCATTTTTGATCAGATGGCTTTGCTTTCATAAATCGGTAGAGAGCCCATGCCCCTAGTGGACCAAACTACCATTCTTCCGTTGGAATACCCCGTTCATTTCTGTCTTGAATGAGTATAGCCAACTCCTCTCGGATTTAGGAGCCACCTGCTTAGACACCCCTAAACGGAGAGGTTCCAAGATCCTTTTACCTCTTTTCCGAGGTGGGGTGGACCCCCAATAGGTGTTAGTTTAGGAGCGGTCCTTCGAGTCGAGAAGTCTTGCATAAGACTTTCTCTTCCTTTCCAATTCTGAATCGGATTCCTTACCTTCTCTACACCTTTGAACATTCTGTTTCTAATAAACAAACCCTCTAATGAATGACTCTTTTAACGAATAACTCCTTTTTATAAATACATGAACAAAAATGTGTTCGGACTCTTTTCGATTCCTTTCTTTTCGTCCTGATGAGAAGAAGCATAACTTGGGACTGACAATCAGAATCTACACCTACCCCAAAGCTGATTTTCTCCTTCACCAATGGACTGGACTTCGCTGTTTACAAGGATGAGGTGCCCGACAATGGGATCATCCGTTTTGGACAAGGATTTGGCAACACAGATGTCAAGATCGCTGACGTCACCCTTTTCACACTTACAGACAAAGTGCCTGAAACTGAAAGACATTTGATCGAGTTCAACCTCAAGTCAACTCAAGAGTTCCCTCCCCTGTAAAGGGTTCCAGCTGAGAGGAATACTACTGTCCATAGGAGGACTATTGTCTCTACCCCCACCGGTCTAGTCGTCTCTACACCTACCCCGGCTTCCGCCAAACTGAAGGGGAAGGAAATTCAAATTTGTAATGAGCATGTTACCGTGGACGGTACAGATCTCCGTGTGAGACCTTCTATTTTCGAAATTGGGTCCAGCTCAAGGGTTCCACCCCTAACACGGACTCAGAGAAGAAACAGAGGTAGAAAGATTGCCAGAAAGGCCAGAGCTGATGAATTTGCTTTCTTAGAAGAAATCCCTGAGTACACACCATTGCCTGAGTACATATCATTGCCTGAGTATACACCGCTTTTGGAAGGAAGTAGATTCTATCCCCTCTCTGTCGCAGCTGACGAGGAAAATGTCCGCAAGATTGCTTCTACATTACCTCGACCCGCATACTATAGCGACAACCGAAAGAAAAGGGCTAGGATTACACCATTTGCCCGACTACAGACTGTGATAGAGAAGTTAGCAAAGAAAGAGAAATGTCCTGTATCGGAGATTTTAAGAAGGATAGGGCGGATGCCGACCAAATCCCGCCTTGGGCCGCGAATAGAACCCGTTATCGCCACGTAAAAGCCGAATAAGAAGATAAAAGCTAGCCCACCCGTTGTTGTTTCGAGTTTACGCATCGGGAGGATACCACCTTCCAAGCATTCGGCCCGACAGACCATCCTGGTCCCAGGCCTTCTCGCTACTGAAGGATGGTATGGCGTCCTACTACTGGCCAATTAAGACCGAAACAACGACTCGAAAAGGAAAGTCTCGTCAGGAGACTCGAGTCCGAAGAGAGCGTCACCGCAATGAAGGGGACTCCCAAGAAGGAAATCCAACGGTCATCGCATGATAACTCGCGAAACCGTACGAAAAGACCATTGGAGGACGCTATGGAAAAGCTAAGGACCGACATTCAACGATTAGCAAGAGAAAGAGAAGAAAAGTTTGGAGATGAAGTTGACTCGTCGGAGTTCATGGATGACGAATATGTGGAGATCAACATGGTTGAGACATGAGCATCGTCAGCTTCGCAAGGTGCTCCGGCAGCTGCGGAGAGAGATGAACCGGAAGCATTAAGAGCACAAATTCGAGAAAAAGATGATACAATCTCTCAAATGGGAAAAAGGATGGAAGAGATGGCTGCAGCCCTAGCCACTCTTCAGAGTCAGGTTCAACCCCCAAGAGAAATGCCTCCAGAAGTTATTCATATTACGTGACAGAGGAAAAGAGATTACATCCGTTAACGGAGACGATCGATCGAAGAAAGACTCTACTCGGAATATGATTCCGCAGAAGGACATCAAGAACATGGTAGAACAAGCAAGTGCGAGAAGCCTTAGCACGCTCTAAGAGCGGAGCATCTATTCGGACGGTAGACCTTACCCCGAAGAATTTGATGCAAGACAATACCTAAAAGGCTTTGTACCACCTCTCGTTCAAGACTTTTGATGGTACCGGAAACCTTCGACAAGCATGTTTCACATTTTCACGCTAGCTTGTTGCGACGCCGTGGAAGTGACACCTTACTCTTCCGACAATTCGTCGCCACTCGTCGGGGATCGCCTTCGATTGGTACGCAGAGTTACCGAACGGTTCGGTAAAGACATTTTTAGAATTAGAAAACCTCTTCGTGAAACGGTTTGCCGGAGCTCAGCACCATATCACCATCGGTGATCTAGTGGTGGAGAAACAGAAACCGAACGAAACTTTAGTGGACTACATACTTCGATGGAGAAATCTAAGCATGAAGTGTGAGCCACAGCCTACAAGAGCAAGCATGCGCTCAGTATCTTGCTTAAAAGCATTCACGGCCCGATAAGCACTTCTCCTTAAGGGATTTACGATTAAGACTTTCGAGAAGTTGTTAAGCAAGGCCGGAAGCTTGCAAGAGGAAGCGAAGCAACTAAGTTTCGTCGACAAAACAGACAAACGTAAGCTCGTGAAGACATTTGAAAAGAAATATGGGATCGTCGCGGCTAGCCGATAAGGGCAAGCAGACCAATGCAAATACAAATGGAGGCAACAGCAGCCAAGCTATCAACAAGCTCGACAGAACTACCAACAACCTCAACCCGGTTATCGATCAACTCAACAACATAAGCAACCGCCTCGCCCACGCCGCACGTTAAAGGAGCTTATAAATAGAGAATATCCATTCAAGAATGGGGCAAAGGCTAAAGATGTTCCTCGGCTTGATGAAGACTTCGCATTTTCGACCGCCGAACCCGAGAAGCCGAAGAAGTTAATAAGAAAGACCATCCCAACTATCGCCCTTACCACCGGATGCTTGGACATAAGATAGAGGATTGCATCACCTTCAAGAGTTGGCTTCGACAACAATCTCCGAAAAGGGAACATAACGATCCCAAAGGAATACATGAAAGAACCCCGTAAAGGAGGTTCGTCAATGTTATTTCAACGGATCCCATTGTTCCAATAGACCCTTAGACGACCGATGATGGATGGAGTACCGCTTGGACGAAGTCATTGAAGAAAATTTTGGATCGCATCCAAACCGCTTCGGCGCGCGCTTCAATTCAAAGTTTGAAACCTGTCAAGTCGGCGCTATCGCTTGCAATTGAAGAACCGCCCCAGGAAGAAAAGATCATAGAAAAGAAGGAGATCGTAGAAGAAGAAAAGACCGAGGCTCCTAAGGCTAGACTAGGGCCTGCTTATCCTAGGATGGTTGTTTCCGATTCGGGGAAAAATTCCTCGAACCTCCGACTCTATATGATTATTTGCTCGCTCCGCGGGATCTTATAATGATAAGAGTTATGGCGTTGGCTACGTTTTGACTGTTTCTAACGATTACGTAACTAACGACAACCAATCTAATCCGGATCTCGATTTCGATACCAATAACAATTCTCAAATCATACACAACCTCGACAATCACGATGACAAAGAAGACATTCACCAAGAAGGCTACGAAAGTTCAACAAGCAATGAATCTATTTGTGAATTCCAAGGAGCTCCAATCACAATAGAGTTAGAGCTTTCGCATTCCGAAGCGACTCAAGAAGAACTCCGTCATGCCGATTCAAAAGGAGACACCAATAAACTCGGCACTGCATTCGAAGAAATCACCAAAGTCAACTTAAGGAGCGAAGGGTTCTACCTCCGAGAATGGGTCCAAAAGACAAGGAAAGCAGTGTGGTTGTTCAGGAAGAATCAACCCCAGCAGAAGAATTGCCCATTCGGGTAGAAACTGAGACACATGGTAACAAAGTGGACTATAACGTGCTAGCCCGTCTTAGGAAACTACCAGCCAAACTGAGCATCTACGACGCTCTCATCTTATCAAAAGAGATGAGGGAAGCTCTGATCAAGGCCTTACTAGATCCAAAGATTTGTTTAGCTCGGATGGCCGGAGATTCCTTGAGACGAGGTTTGCTCGTTAAAGGAACGAAGAAGGTGTTACCTTCACTGGACGGTGATCTACTACTTGGGACGACCGATCACAACCGACCATTGTACATTTCAGCTACAATCGAAAGTTTACGCTCTCCGCAGTATTGGTTGATCCAGAGCGTCAATCAACATAATGAATCTTCTGGACGCTAAGCATACTTGGAAATTGATGCTCGCGAGCTTGAAGCGGACAAGATGTTATTAAGAGGATTCAACCAGAAAGGAGAAAGAGCCCTTGGATCAATAACACTGTTGATGAAGACCAGTGACTTAGCAAAGACAACCATAAAATTCCACATAATTGACTCTGAGACATCGTTCAACGCTCTACTGGGCCGACCGTGGATCCATGAAAACCAGATGGTACCATCGTCTCTGCATCAGTGCATAAAATACTATGAAGGAGGAGAACAGTGCATTAAAGGTGATTTGCAACCTTTCTCCGTACATGAGATTGGAATCCATGAAGATGCAGCTTATTACGCACCTCCGAAGAAAACAATCTTCTCCAGAAACACCGTGTCAAATGAAGCAAAAGAAATTCGAGACAATGAAGAACATGAAGTTCTAGTCCAACAGTCACTCACCACTCCCTTACAGCCGAGATGGTGAAGGTTTCTCCGTAACTCGCATCCGAGGTCGAGGCCGGGGACGAGGTCGTGGAAGAGACACCGGGACAGCTTGGACGAAAAAGCCGGTGATCAACGTTGATCGGGAGAACAGCCTCCGAGGAAGAAGAGGAAGTCAAGAAAGAAGCAGCTACAATAAACCGGAAGAAACCACAATTCAAGATTTCTCTCGAAGATGAGATGAACAAAGAATACAAATCGATGTACGAGAAGATTAACCACTATGTACACACTATGACCCTGACCCTGATCCAGTCTAATAAGATCGAGGGTATGGTGGTCAAATAAGTACATAGCAGCGGTGCAAAGCCAATCAAATTTTACCGCGGCACTTCTTCTTCCAATACCGAAAACGATGTACAATCTGAAGATGTCACTTCTTCCGAATTAATGGAATTACCTTTCGAGTGGTACTCTCCCCGTGTTCAAAATTTAATTCAGACAGTGGTGTCTTACCTCGACAATGGACAAAAGGCCGATCACAACACTTCGAAAATTATGGAATAATGTCTGGCCGGCCTCCCAATTCAAAACATGGTCTCGGATTTGGCACGAGAGGTTCGGCTGACGATACGGAATTTTGTTTGGTTGTCACTTGCGAACCTAATGAAGACCGCTTCGGAAGCTTCGCAGGAGCTTCAAGATCCGCAAATTGAGATGCTCCACCGCAGTTCGAAGAAGAAATCAAATCTACAATAGACGAGTTAATGGAAGTTAACTTAGGTACTAGCGAAAAGCCTAGACCAACCTTTGTTAGCTCCTTACTCAATAAAGAAGATTCCGAGGAAATAATCAAGCTATTAATGGAATTCAAAGACTGTTTTGCTTGGAGTTACGACGAAATGCCAGTATTAGCTCCAGAAGTCGCAGTTTACAGGCTAGGAGTGGATCCTACTTCCGTTCCAGTCAGACAAGCTCCGTAAGAATGCGTTTGGAAATTGAACAACAAGTAATAGCTGAAGTTAAGAAGCTAATCGACGCTAAATTTGTCCGTGAAGAACAATACCCTACTTGGCTAGCCAATGTGGTACCAGATCAGAAGAAGAATGGTCGATCGAATCTGCGTGGATTTCGTAGACTTGAACAAAGCATGTCCAAAGGATGAATTTCCACTGCCAATCCCAGAACTGATGATCGACATCGCTTCGACACATAAAATATTCTCTTTCATGGATGGATCTTCAGGATACAACCAGATAAAGATGGCGCCAGAAGACAAAAAGCTCACAGCCCTCAGAACGCCGATCGGAGTGTATTGCTACACAGTAATGCCATTCGGACTAAAGAACGCAGGAGCAACATACCAAAGAGAAATGAAAAAGATTTTTTATGAGCTCATTCACAACCAAGTTGAATGCTATGTGGATGATGTGGTCATCAAAAGCAAACTGAAGGAAGATCACCTGTATGATTTGAGAATTGTCTTCGAGCGACTAAGGCGATACAACCTTAAGATGAATCCCTTAAAATGCGCCTTCGGCGTTACCTCCGGGAAATTCTTAGGATTTGTTGTCCGACATCGCGGGATTGAAATTGATCCGGAAAAGATTAAAGCTATCTTAGAGATGCCGCCTCCCAAAACCTTAAAACAGCTACGATCCTTTCAAGGGAAGTTGGCGTATCTTCGACGCTTTATTTCGAACTTGTCAGGTAGGTGTCAACCCTTCTCAGCATTAGTTAAAAAGGATGCCAAATTCGTTTGGGAAGAGAAATGCCAACGGGCCTTCGAGGACATTAAACAATACTTAATGACACCTCCTGTCTTAGCAGCCCCGAGCCTCGTGTAGACCGTTGATACTTTATACCGCGGCTCTAAACGACTCCTTGGAGCCCCGCTAGCCTGTGTCAATGATGAGGAAAAAGAAAATGCTCTCTACTACTTAAGCCGTCGTTTGATTCCGATGGAAGTAAAGTATCCTCCAATCGAGAAGCATTGTTTGGCCCCGATCTTCGCCGCACGTAAACTCGAGCATTACATGCTCTCTCATAAGGTCAACCTTATCTCGAAAGTTAATCTGTTGCAATATTTGATGACCCGTCCAACACTTTCTGGCAGACTTGCCAAGTGGTCGATGATACTATAGCAATTCAACATAACTTTCGTTTCTCTTAGTGTCGTAAAGGGACAAGTTCTAGCTGACTTCCTTGCAGCACACCCTTTACCGGCAGATTCGCCTCTCGACGACGATTTGCCTGACGAACAAATAATGAGCCTAGAAGAAACTGATGATCATTATACTTCGACGGAGCGTCCTCAGCACAGAAAGACAAAGAATTGCAAACGATAGTGCCCGGTAAGGCACGAATCAGACTAATCTTTATAACACCGGAGCGGGGGATGTTAAGATACTCCTACCACTTAACCGAGCCGTGCACAAACAACGAGGCAGAATACGAGGCCCTCATAACAGGACTAGAACTGACCATTCAAATGGGAATAACGGATATGAATATCTACGGAGATTCTCGCTAATCATTCAACGTGTCGCCGGACAATACGAATTTTAAAGCCAAGACTCGAGCAATACTTTCAGTATGCCATGAAACTGTTGGAACAAATTCCGAATGTAACAATCTACAAGATCCTAGAAGAGAAAATGCTCTCGCGGATGCGCTAGCTCGCCTTGCAAAAGAATTTGCCTACTTACAAGATGAGTCAGTTGAAGTGTTAGTTCAAGGACGACAGGTCCTATCACAGCTCGACATGGATATGATACGTAAATTAGAAAAAGCAGAGAAATCAGCTAAAGCAGTGACTGAAAACACGTAAGATTGGCGTCAACTCGCTAATCAGACTACCCGCAAACAGGGAAATTACCGGAAGATAAGTCATTAAGCACATCAAATCAAGAAAAGAACTCGTCTTACGCATTAATAAACAATACATTATACAGAAGGTCTTTTGATCAAATGTGGTTAAGATGCTCGAGCGGGTCCGAGGCTCGTGAAATTGTCAAAGAAGTGCATTCGTGACTTTGTGGCGCTCATCAGTCGGGTCCGAAAATGAAAATGAAAATTAAAAGACTAGGGTATTACTGGCCCTCAATGATGACCGATTGCATGAAGATTGCCAAGAGTTGTCACCAGTGCCAAGTGCACGGAGTGGTTCTACACCAACCTCCAAACGTGCTACATCCGACAATTGCGTCGTGGCCATTTGAGTGTTGGGGCACGGATATAGTGGGTCCGATAGAACCACCTTCTTCAAGAGGACATCGCTTCATCCTTGCAGCTACGTACTACTTTTCTAAATGGGCGTAGCGGCTCCACTCGTAGAAGTAAAGGCACACCACGTGCTACGCTTTTCAAAAAATTAAGTCGTCTACCATTTCTGAGTACCGCGCGTAATCATTTCGTATAATGGGTCCGCATTCGAAGCACAAAAATCAACAATTTTGTCAGAAGACATGGAATCGATTGGCGATACTCAACAATCTACTACCCAAGAGCAAACGGCTTAGCCGAGGCTTTTAATAAAACTCTCGTTCAAATTAAAGAAAACTTTGGATGACAACAAGAGAAATTAGCACGAGAAGTTGTTAGAAGCCTTATGGGCCTACAGGACGACTTTTAGGACTCCTACTCAGTCTACGCCTTACACTTTAGTGTACGGGTCCGAGGCAGTTTTACCTTTGGAAGTTCAGCTTCCATCACTCATAATTGCAGTTGCAAATAAAATTACTACAGAAGAAAATGCTAGAATACGACTGGAAGAACTGGAAAACTTGGAAGGAAAAAGACTTGCAGCGCAACAAAATTTGGAACTGTACCAAGCTAAGATGATTCAGGCTCATGATAAACTGGTCCACCCAAGAACTTTCAAAGTTGGTGAATTAGTTCTTGTTCTCAGAAGACCTATTCTTGCACATCGCAAGATAGGAGGCAAATTTGAACCGACTTAGGAAGGGCCGTTTGTGGTTGAGGCAGTCTACTCAGGAGGCTCCTACCAACTTGTGAATTGCCAAGGAGAACGATAAATGCTTCCAATCAATGGACGATATTTGAAGAAGTATTACGCAACCTGAAGTTTCGAAGGGTGGCCTCTAAAATAGAGTCTTATCCCTAGAAACACGGGTGAAGTAATCACTTTGTGACTGGGTCCGAACCCAAAAACATAAAAATTGATAAAATAAAATATGTGCTAAAAATAAAATATGTGAAAATCATAATAATAAAGTTTTACCCTTCCTTTCAAATCAAATCTTTTTCCTGATCTTTCTTTATCTTTTCCTACTTTCCTTAAAAATTAAAATTGGAGTAAGTGAATAAGAATCTTCAAGTGATAAATACTTTCTTAATGTTCTTGTTCTTAGTACGACCTCCGATCCTTTCCTTGTTTTCTTCGCAGTGGAAATGTCGAACGGCGGTTGTTCCTAAACTTTAAAAATGGCGTGAGTCTCGCACTGGATGAAAAGAGGGTGAAGGATGGAGCAATGATAGAGATTGATTCTGACTTCACACTAGCCAACCTACAGTATGAAGAAAATGATTGGGTCCCAGTGGACTGAGAAGAGCTTCATAGCCAGACAGTGGTGAAGGTGGGTGGCCCAAGCCGCCAATCCAGCAACAAGAAAAGAAAGGCAAATACCAAGGAAAGCAAGAAAATCAAGTCAGTAGTTGCCACGGCAGAGGGCAGGCTCGTTAGCGCCGCGCCCGTAGGAATTCAAGAAGTGAGGAGAGCTGCGCTCACTGCTACTCAAAGAAGGAATAAGAATCACCGTATCCGCAAGATGTTGACTAAACTAGCAGCAGATCAACACGAGGAAACAGCCACCTTCGCCACCCCACACATTTCAAAGATACCGGTTCATCAGGAACCTGAAAAGAGAAAACAAGCTCCAAGAACAACAGTAAAGGATAAGGGAAACTCGAGAAGATCGTAGGCGGAGAGATCGCCTCGACGTCGGATAAAGATACCGTATCTGAAGAACCTTGTTGCTAAAGCATCCCCGGAGGATGTCCCGACAGAGACAATCCCTGAGGAGCCAAGGTATGCAGGAGAACGTCACGGGATTGAGCCATACATCCCGCAATACGTTACTAGGCCTCGTCACTTGCAGATCATCCCAGAATATGAACTAGAAAGAATGCAAAATGTTGAGAAGAAGACTTTCGAATACTTTGAACGAATTAGAGGCAAAAGAATCAACATTTTGGAAGGCCTCGAGTTACACACAGGTGTATTCTCATAGTACGAGCAACAGCAGATTGTGGATTGCATTTTAGAACTTCAGAAGATGGGTCGAGCAGTCGTCTGAGAGAAAAGACTTATTCGGAACCCCGGAAATGGATGTCGTGGAAAGGAAGAGTCACAATACAATGTGGATGTTGCTATAACTTCGCAGAGGACATAAAAGGAAATCCACCAGGGATACTCCGTCACGGTGAGGTGGATCCAATGCCGAGAATAATTAAAAGAATGGTGAAAAGAATGATAACGTGGAGGGTACTGCCAGCAGAGTGCATACCCAACAGTTGCATCATCAACATTTATCAGAAGGGCGACTGCATACCTCCACACATAGACCACCATGACTTTGTCAGACCTTTCTGCACAGTTTTGTTCGTCAACCAATGCAATATCATGTTCGGATCTGACCTCCGGATAGCAGGCCCGAGTTAGTTCTGAGGGCCGGTGGAGATACCACTTCCGGTAGGTTCCGTCATGATATTACAAGAAAATGGAGCAGACATCGCAAAACATTGTATACCGGGAGTACCAGTGGAGCGGATCTCCGCCACTTTTAGAAGGATGGAAGACAGAAAGGCGCCTTACCACTTCCAGCCAGACCAAGAATTGGAGAGTCTCCGGCCCTACGAGTTGTGAGTTACACAGAAAATAGCACACCTCCAATGCACATCCATGCAGCATTCCTGCCAAGGATGGCTTGGAAGGTGATGTTATTGACCGTGTATCTCATTATTCAGACATGGATTTAACAGATACTTTTTGGATGGATCAACAAGAATCATACATAGTCCGTTTTGAGTCATGGATTGTATGAGAAATATTTCAGATCGAGTTGTATGATGTATCTTCAACAAGATTGGAATGAAAGTGACCATGTCACATTTTGCCTTCACCTCTTTTTGTGCAAATTGACTGGGAAACGCCATTAAAGTTAAATGAACTTCGAACAAAGAACAGAAAAGAAAAGGAAAATAAATAAGAACTCTCTTCCATAAAAATCCAAACATTAAAAAGAACTTCAAATCCACATGAGCACCAAATAAACAATAAAAAAATGGGATAGTTAAAGGACAAACAAAACAAATTTAAAGCTCAAATTGAATTCCAGTTTAAGTCCATCTTTTCAAATCCTCCAATCCTTCTTCAAATCAAGATCTATTCCAGACCTCCTTTGAAACCCTCTCTCGGGATGATTTCAGAATCACAAAGGATTTTCAATTTGATTCGGATGGCATGGGTTCGTACCCTTCGCCAAGTAATCAGACTTTGATTGATTCCCATGGGATATGGAGCACTTTCATATCTCATTTCGATCTCAGGATAATCCAAATCTCAGTAAAATTCTTCATAGTCATAGCATAAATCAAATATCGACAAAATCTTTCACAACCACTGCATAAACTGAATCTCAGCAAAAATTCCACATGGACCTCAGCAAAATTTCCCTCAATCTCTGCATAAATAAATTTCAACAAAATTCTTCAATGTCTCTGCATTCACAGAATCTCAGCATTCGGGATAGGCTTCCGCCCTACTCCCTTCTCAGCAATCTCAGCATTCGAGATAGGCTTCCGCCCTACTCCAATCTCAGCAATCTCAGCACTCGGGGGCTTCTGCCCTACTCCCATCTCAGCAATCTCAGCATTCGGGATAGGCTTCCGCCCTACACCCTTCTCAGCAATCTCAGCATTCGGGATAGGCTTCCGCCCTACACCCTTCTACTTTGTCCTAAGTTTGTCACTTGGACATCTGTGTTGGTTTTGTTGATCTCTTCGGTCAACGCCAATACGCGTGGTGTGCTTGGTTAGCTCACCACACCTATTGGGGGTCCATTTGTTGACCTCATTTTTTATGAGGTCTTCTCTTCCCTCTTTAGTGTTTAGGATCTAGCCTTAGGCTTTTCCTTTGACTATCTTAGATGACTAGAATTGGAACCCATCCCTTAGAAATTTGAACCACTTCTTGTCTTTCTGCAAACCCCACAAGCTTGATTGTAGACCCCTAATCACCTAGAGGGTTGAGATCAAATGTGGAGGTTTAAAGGATGAGTTCCCTATAGGACTCTTTGGCCTTAGGACCACCCTGGGTGGCTTGGTCTAGTGAGGGTTGACTTACACACTCACTACACTCATAATCTACACTCACAAACACACAATCCAAATCCTAAAACCACACCCATACCCAACTTGACTCCTTGACTCATGTAGGTAATTCATATATATGGATGGACCTTAACCCCTAAGCCTCTGGCTAGGAGGGTTAGGAACAACATAGTGAATGCCTCAAATGAGTCCTCTCATGGCTCATATAGGCTTAATATGGCTTCATGGCTCAACCAAAGTGATTCCATTTCACTCATATTTGATCAATCTTCATTCTTCCAAAATTTTAATTTTTGACCCCGGGGACCCTACACCTATCAAACCTACCAAAAGCCCTTAAAATTGCCCAAATCCTCCAAAATTTCCAAATCACACAAAATTCCCAAAAATTAACCTTTAACATTTCCTCACCAATCAAATTGATCATCCATAGCCAAAAATACCAAAAATTCCAAAAGTATCCCCCAATACCCTCCAAATTACCAAAATGCCCCTCTTGACCCAAAAAATACAAAAATTCAGAAAATTACCAGAAAATTCCATAAAATCCCAAATATTCCCAATTTCATTTTGTCCAACTACACCATGGGCCAATTTTGTCAATTTACCCCACTTTCACCAAAACCCCCAATTTAGCCCATTCTTAACCCAAACTTAGCCCAAACCAAACCAATTCAACTCCAATTGACCCCAAACCTTTTCTAAACCTTCCCTAACATCCCCACAAACAAAAAACTAACATAATTTGCCCAAAAGTTGGACCCAAACCCCACTCAAATTCAACCCAAAACCAAAAAGCCCAATTTTGACCTAAACCCAAACCTAACCCAAATAAGCCCAAGTCCCAAAGCCAAAACCCAACCAAAGTTGAAACCTCTTTGAAACACTCCCATAAACATTTCCCAACAGTAATTTTACATCAATTTCAACCCTAGCCCAACATTGGCCCAAATTAGCCTAATTTGACCTACATTGGCCCATTTACCAAATGAACCCAAATTCAACTCAATTCAATTCCAAACTACCTCAAATTTGCTTCAAATCATTCAAGACACATCCTTAAACTAAACTCAACATTTATTTGGCATGGCCCTTTGCAAAATTTTTCATCTAAAAGCCCATTGCTAAACATAAAGGCCCACTCCCTTAAACCTTCCTAAAAGCCCACTTCTACCAAATTCATAAGCCCAAACCCATCCTAAAGCCCACATTTCAATTACATCTCATCCTCACTTAATTGATATCATTCCCTAAGTGCCCAAATCCCATCAAATAACCCCAAAATTTCCAAAAAATCCTAAAGTCCTTTTCCATGAAAGTTGACCAAGCTATTGTCAAGCCATATGTGAGCCAAAGACAAGCCATGTACAAGCCATATGAAGCCATAGGATGTTTGACATGTGACCATACCCAAAGTAGAAAAAGGAGGGCCCCCTTTCTTAAACCTTCATTAAGCTTTTTAACCCCTTCCATGTTACACACTAAACCAAGATTAGCCACATCACTTTAAATGGGGACTTCACCACCCCTTTCTAGCTGATGCAAATGATCCTCCCTCAGCCCAAATCAGCCATGGGGAGGTGAACCTAACCCAAAACCATGGCTTGGACCAAATCAAGCCAAAATGGCCTCTCCCCCATGCCATTTTAATCCAAGCTCTTTACACATGGCATTGGCTAATTGCTTGCACAAACCTCCAGCCCTGACTCACCTGAACCTGAGGGTGACCCATGCCTGCCGGCCAGCCGCCTGGATCGCCTGAAAAAACCATGGCCGAGACCTTGGGAGGAACCAAATTTTGGAATTCCACCTTGCTGAGCTGCCTCACTCCAAATGGCCATTGCAGCTGTTCTTCTCCTCACGCGAGCAGTCGATCCTAACCCTTAAACCCCCTGGGAGGCCCTCCAGCCTCTCCTATTTAAATACCCCCTCCTCTCGGCCAAGAGAGGTGCTGAACCAAACCTTACTGAAACCCTGCCAAAATCATCCCAAACCACTCTGTACACATAGAGAACTTTATCCCCACTGAAATCCCCCTACCATTTCCTCTCTGTGAGCTCAATTTCAGAATTGAAATCCAAACCCAAAACCAGGACACTTCTCCACAGTGAGTCAATCCTCAAATTGATTGACTCTACACCTTCACCAGACCAAGAGGAGAAGTTTCACAGCAAAAGCCCCCTCACCGAGCCGGCCATTGCTTCCGACCTCCAAGCTTTGTGATCGGTTGTGGTCACTTTTGTACCTGAGCAATTCACTGTGCCAAGGGACTTCATCTGGAGCTTGCTTGGACCCAATCGAACGTGACACAACTCTCAGATCGAAGCTTCACTTCTCTGAGCAAAGGTATGGACTCACTCTTCCTCCCGAGCTTCCAGAGATTCTCCATTTAGTTTGAGTCAATTTTAATGCATGTTTACCGTATGGATGTGTTCGTCTCTTCAAGACAAATCCATAGAGCATAAGAACACAAAAATTCGTTGAGAATCGAGTGAGAAATTAGGGTTAGAAGGTCGACGAACACAGGTTCACACCAGTCGTAGACGATGACTGGGAGCCGTTGGATCGCGCGTGTATCGGATGGATGGCTCGGATCGCGTCGGACCAGAAGATGTTACGTGAAAGAAGGGTCCCGGGACGGCTGACTCAGATAGCGGTGCCCAATCACAGCGCGACACGCACCCCTTCGGAGCTGCCGAGGTTGACGCGGCGCCGCGTGGATAAGTAGGAAAATAGGGCTATTTTTCTATTTATTTAATTACCATAACTTCAAAAATTCATAACTTTGTGTAGAAAAATCCTAAAAATAAAATAAAAATATCCTCTTGCTCAGTGAACAGAGGAGAATAATGTGGAAAAGAAATCAAGTAATTTCATTAAGTATTTTATTTTTAATGATTTATTTACTCTCTACATTATTTTAATTCTCCATTTGCATAGGCAATTTATCATGGCATGAGACTATAGGGCTTTTGAAGACTCTGAACTTGGGAACATTCCCTGAATTTCCAAGGTTAGAGGCCATCCCTATGAGAAGTTATTGATTTTCCAAGTTCATGTTACTGTTTTGAGTATTTTAATTCCAATAATTAGCATGTTGAGAAATAAATTCTAGGAAAATTTGGTGATGTTTCTTGTGACCAGAGGAACCTAGGAAAAATAAGTTTTGAGTTAATTCACTTTGAACAACCCTAATTGGCCTAAATACCCAAAATTGAATTTTAATTAATTAGGGTTAACCACACATCAAATTAACTTAAAAAAAATTATCCACGGTCCTCTAGGGATACGAGAACACCACATAAAAATTTGAAACCAATTGGACTTGATTAACCCCACCAAATGGGTTGATTAAGCCTCTTAAGCAAAAATGGGTAAAATTAAACTTTAAAAATTCATAACTCACAAAATACTTTTCCAAAATTCAGAAAAATGGTTTTGGAGCCTCTCTGATATCAGAGGAACTTAGGAAAATTAAAATTGTAATTTTCTAAAAAAGTTGATTTTTATCATTATTTTAATATTTCTAATAATTAAAAAATAATAAAAATCATAAAAATATTAAAAATCACCAAAATGTCACATTTTGAATTCTAACCATTTAGGAACAAACTAAATATTTTTTTTAAGTCCCTAGGGTAAGATATTGAATTTTAAAGGCTTAATGTAATTTTTAATATTAAAAAATGTATTTTCCAACCTTTTCACTAAAATAATTCTAATAAATCAAAGAAAAATCAAAAAAATACAAAATTTATTTTTTTAAACTCCCTGAGGTTAGAGAGATTTAAGAAAAGTATAAAATTCATTTTGTAACTTTAATTTTATTTTAAAATTAATTAATACTCCAAAATTCAAAATAATTCTAATAAATAAAATATAATTCAAAAAATCACTAAAATTGGTCCAAATGGTCCTCTAGTCATTAGAAATATCCCATAATTTTTTTAAGGACAGAAACATTTTCTTGGTCATGTTATTGAATTTTCCTTGGAAATCCCTATTTTCCATTAAAAATAATTACATAAATAAATTAAATACAAAAAAATCACATTTTCTCCTCTAATGTCTTAATTGACTTGTGAGTGAGGTTACATAAAAATTTCAAGTTCATTTGAGCTTGATTTAGTGAGTTATAAAATTATTAAGCTTGAAGGGCAAAATGGTAATTAAAATTTTCAACCTTTAATTAAAATTTTAGAATTAATCAAAAGAGGGGATGGTAAAATATTTGATTTTAAACTGATTTTTGATGATTGAAACTTAAATGATTAAGGGTAGAAACCCACCAATCATTTTAAGAATAATTAAAATAAAACTTTAATTAATTAATTAATTGAAATTTTTGGAAGAATAATAGAAATTGGAATTATTAAAGTAGGGATATTATTTAAGAGGATACATATTCTTTAATTTAAAAATCCCTAAATAAATCACTTCAATAATACTTAAGTCTTAATTAAAAAAATTAAAAGAATAATCTCAACTAAATTAAAATTGAAATTAAATTAAAATCAAATTAAATTAAATTAAAAGAAAAATAACTTGAGATCAAATTAAGTTAAATTAAACTAAATTAAATTAAATTAAATTGAAATTAAACTAAATTAAAGTTAAATTAAAATTAAATTAAATTAAATTTAAATTTTAATTGAAATTAAATTAAGTTAAAATTAAATTTAAATTGAAATTAGAATTAAATTAAAATTAAATTAAAATTAAATTTAAATTTAAATTGAAATTAAATTAAATTAAAATTAAATTAAATTAAATTAAAATTAAATTAAATTAAATTAAAATTAAATTAAATTAAATTAAATTAAATCAAAATTAAATTAAATTGAATTAAATTAAATTAAAATCATTTAATAACAAACCTAAATGAAATCATTAAGGATTAAATCTAAAATAACTTGAACACTATTCCAAACTTAAACTAATTTTCTATAATTAAGTCAAAATTAAAATTAAATCATTAAGTTTAAATCATTAAAATACTTAATGAGTTGATTTGCCCTTTTAAAGCTCTTGTTATTATAACTCTTAAATGAGGTATCAAGTGAAGTGTTACCTCACTTATAGGATATTCAAATGTCCTAGTTCACTGAGCAAAAGAACAAAACTTAAACTCCCGGATGATTAATTCACTTGTATAATTAAATTCTCTTGGACTTAAAACAACCCTAGAGGTATTTAAAAGATGTTTAAGACTCATCTTAAGCACTTCCTCAGTATGATAGGATGTTTATAAGAGCAATTGAATTTAATTGTTCTTTGATGAAGAAAATCGTTCTTAAACCAAAATACAAGAACCTAGACGTCATAGGAGATGACTAACTATAGGATTAGGACTTTGGTAGACAACCAAAACCTTTCCCTTAGCTTTACCTAGGTACTTCGTTGAAATATTTAAATGTTTTAACATGCGTTTTAAGTGCGACTTGGGATGACGGGAAGACCCTCCAGGTACGCTTTTATTTTATTGCAATTTACTTTATTGCAAATGCACTTTACTTTTCTTGCATGATAAATAACTGTTGCATGAAAACCAAAACCTTTAGGATAGTCCCTAAACTGAAACCAAAACTAAATTAAAAAATCATTACAAGAAAAAAATCACCGCCACAACATTTCAAAATATAAAACAACTCAAAATTTAATCACAAACAGAACACAAAACTACAATTGCAACTAAATTAAAATGTCTCGTTGAATGATCGAGAATACCTCGGATGATGTAACCCACGTGTTGCTAACGGGATTTCCCACAGTCTAAATGAAAATGTGGAACTCATTCAGTTGAGTTTAGCAAATTCATCCGGACTAAGTGAATTCGATGAAAATAACTGGTGCTGGGATGACGGAACCGTGGGATCTTAATCGGTTCTGTTTAAACAACTTTAAGATTTGTTTTAATTAAAATATTAAAAACACTTGAATTTTAAGATTTTCTCTAAACCAAAACACTTCTCTCATCTCCTGATTTATGACTTCTAAAACTAAACCTCTGCAACAATAAGGAGCTCGGAGCATGGTGGGTAGCACGGCCATCTTTATCAGCAAAACCTGTGTCTACTTCAGCAAAACTTTCTTAGAATTAAACAATAAAGCCATAGGATTTCGAGGTAGTTTTCCTAGTGCAACATAAATCCTCAACTCTTCGTTAGGCATTTGCATGATCATGTCATGTAAATTAAGCCCTAACCGGTCTTAGGACTCTGAGGTAATCGTTTGGTACGACATAAACCCTCACATCTTCTAGGCTCATTGTATGATTATGTCATACGAATATAAGTCCTAATTAATTAAAATTGGCAAGATTGAAATATCATATAATATTAGGATTTTCTTAAATTCAAGCCAAACAATAGGATAGTCTGGGAAGTCACCGAAGTTCACTTCGGGTCCGTGACATCCCCTACTTCTCTTCCTTTGGATTCTCAAAAATAAATTGTTCCAAATTTTGAGTCATTCCCTTTTGAATTTCCAAAATCCAATCCTTTGAAAACCTTAAAACTTCGAAATTCTTGAGAGCAAAACCACTTATCATTATCGAGAGTTTTCTTAAGTGATTCTCGTCACTTAGGATGTAATTAACTATAGGGGCTTGCCCTTATAGGGAACTTTAAGAACCCAGGTAATATAAACCCTGCTTAATTCATTTATATTAAGCAGGGGAACATGTGGGCTTATAAAATTGGTTTGCGGATCAAACGGATGTCACAAATATCCTAGTTTATTTAATCGAGCCCCATCATCAAGCAAGTATGTACTATTCTTCGGGATAGATACACGGTTTATGGTGCGGTGCTCATTTATATAAACTATTTGGGATGTGAGTTCGATTTGATTTCATATCTTAAAATTTTTAAATTTAAAATTATTTTCAAAATCATATACTACTTTCTAAATTATATATATATATATATTTAAATTAAATTTAAAATCTAAAACTCGCCGACAACTTCTGTAGGCGACCCCCGTTTTCAAAACACAACCTAAAAATATGCCAACAGAGTGGCACTACTTTATTTCTGTAAAGTTGTTTCCGACATTAAAGATTAGCAAGGTAACTGATCCATGAAAAAAATATCTATTTTTATGCCTTGATTTTTATCAAATTTTTAAGGATATTATGCTTTAATGAAAGGTGTTTTTGTGTTTTGGATGTAGGTGATGCAAAAATGTCCAAAAAGGAAAAAAAGATGAAAAAGGAGCAAAAAGGAGCAAAAATGGAGCCAAAATGCAAAATTGTCAAAATAATTGGTCCGGCGCCTAAGCACCAGTTCGATACGAAATTCTGTAAGATTTTTGACGACTTTTGGACGGTTATTTTGATGGTGTTAGCAGTTATTGGACCATATATAAGATTGGTAGTTATTCCTGGATTATAGGACATGTGATACATTGTATTTGGATGCTTGGAAACGGTTAGGATCGAGAAGAGGTGAGACCCAAAGTGAAGAGGTGCGAAGAACGGGACGCAGTGTCCGGTGCTTAGGCGCCAGATTCCGGCGCCTAGGCGCTAGACACACCTTCTAGAAGATTCATTGAACATGGACACATTTTGAAGAGGTACCTCAAGGCAACTCTTGAAGCCTATAAATAGGAGGCTACTCCTTCAGAGAAAAAGGCCCAAAAATCCACAACCCAACCAAAAACCACCTAGCCCCATAGTTCCATTTAGAGAGAGAAATTAGTGAAATATTTTAAGGGCCATATTCATAGTTTCTTTTATTATTTAGTGAGTTTATTTTAGATTTTGTATTGAGAGTATTTGAAGAGTCGGTGCTTTTAAAGTCTATTTACTTTGGAGTCAGAAGGATTCAGAGGTTCAGTTGGAGAAACACTTGAGATAAGTATTTGTATTTTGATTCAAAGTTTTATTTATATGTTTTGTTGTTTAAATTCAATGTGTTTTGAGTAGTTACTTTACTTTCTCCCTTCAATTATGAAAAGATAAATAAGATAATATAAAATTCGATGGAGAATTAAAAACTATATTTATATTTTAAACATTGTGATGATATTACTACCGGATCTTAATTTACTATTTAAATTGGTCATTTAAATTGTTAAAATCTGTTGAAGAGTTTTGAGACCTAGAAGGAGATGAACTCTTAACTAGTAGATATCACATGAATCCTTGGTTAGTCGAAGGCCTTGCGCGTGTTAGGTGAAGTGCAAATAAATAGGAAGATATTATTTAATGGGCGTAGAATTGATAAGTTTTTAGAGTGACAGGCTAAATTCTTGTAATTTGGTTTATAGAGAAGGAAAGGGTCACTAGTAGGGCCAACCATAGCCACCCTTGGACATCTAGTAGTGTGAGCCTAGATTAACCCATTCTACTAACAATACATCCAGACCTGATCTATAGATTAGCCAATGTTCTTTATACTATCGAGCGAAGGTAAAGAATAGAATGCTTCTATTTGGCACAATACCATAAATTTATATTCTCCACGAATATTACATTATCTAAAAAGTCTTGGATTAATTGAAAGGAAGAAAGTTGTTTACTTATTTTTATTTACATCAATCAATACTTTAAGACTGTTTTATTTGTGAATCTAGTAAATTAAATATCAACTTGTTAACTTTAAAAGAAATACATAAAAAAAAAATCAAAATATTTAAAAAAAATCTATAATCCTTTTCGTGGAATCGATACTTGAGTCTTTATTTAAAGCTCTATATTACTTGAAGCGATACGTATACTTGTGTAGTATCCCTAGTGTGTAAAATATTTTCCATAAAATTATATTTATATACACTCGCCGCTATTATTATTTGAGTCAAAGTATTAACTATAACATATTTTTATAGCATAAATTACTGCATAGTTTGGCGATTTCAAACCAAGATTTTGTTGCATTGTTGCGGATCGAGGGTCAGTAACCAAGGAAAGTGTCATTTTGAATTTTTGTATTCAAACTAGGATGTCGGTTGACATTGATAATATTATTGTGAAATCAGTTCTGGGATTAATTATGCATGGATCTAAATATGGGCTTGGATAATCGTCCACCATATTTCTGTTAGGTAGTCAGTTGCAAGTTCCTTATGAAAGTTGGGAAAAGGTTCTTCTTCCATTGAGGTCTATTGATCCAACTAATCCCTATGACTACCAGACAGTTGGAGATGAAGATGACATGAATTTGCTTGCTGATCAACCAACACAGACTTCACAAATGATTCAACCCTATTTTCCTGAATGTTCCAGAATGATATTAAAGAGGATCAAGCAGTTGGAGAAAGAGGTATGGAACATTATGAATGCAATCAATAACATTTCTGATTTATTCGATCATATAGATTGGAGAATGAAAGAACAATTCGATCACACTGGTCGAATTGAGATGGGCTTGATCAATCTGATGAAGAAGAACGTGGTGATTACTGAGGAATCATCTGACGAATTTCCAATTCGTCCATTCTATAATTTGTTTGTGGATCAGCAATAGATTGGAGACATTAGAGGAGAGGATAGTTATGAAACTGATGTGGAGTAATTAATGGATTCTACTTATGTTTGTTGTGTGTTTAGTTTACTTTGCTTAGTTATGTTTAGTTTGTGTAGTATTTACTTTAAAATTTGAATTTGGATTTGAATGTGCTTACTTTCATTGTGTGCTTAGATCTTAGTTTTTGTCTATCATAGAGTACTTGTTGCACTAAATATCTAAGAGTAGTTGGTTTGAATGAACATATTTGGTGTTTATGATGTAACTTGGATTTTGTATATATAAGATTGTTGTGTATTATTTGTGTGAAGAATTGTGTTAATTATTTCTTATGGGATGATATAGATGCCTATTGAAGTGTTAAACATCATTGTGGATGTTGAAACGATTGAAATTACGAAAAAAAATTTCGGACCTAAAAAATATTTTAGACTGGCACTGCCGGCACCCAAATCCAGATAGTTTGGCTAATATTTTAAATAGAGCGCCGTCGGCGCCCTATCAAAAGCCACCGGCGCCCGTACCCAATAAAAGGCCAAAAACCCTCGTTTTCACGATTTTTACCCTGGGACCCGTAAATTCTTTCATTTCCTTCGTCTTTCTTCTCCATTTTTGCGATTTTGAAGATCTAGGGCTTGCTAGATCTCGGATTTGACTTGATTTCAAAGCTTTTAGACACCAGATCCATAATTCTCTTAGTAAGAGCTTCACTTTAAGTTTAAAATTTTTTATTTTCACCATGGAAATCTCTCACATTGCATAAGTTGGAATTTTTGGAGTTTTAAAGAGATTTTGAGATTTCCATGGTGAAATTTGCTCATACTTGTTTAGTATAGTATTTGGAGTTTGTAACATTGTGAATTTGGGATTTATTGGAATTTTCTTACAAATTTTAGAAATGCACATGGCTCCACGGTTGAGTAAAGGGAAGAGGAAATTGGATTTTGATGCGGAGAAATTCGTTAATATCAAAGCCTAATTTCTCTTTAACTCTTACATTTACAACAAGAAGTGTATCCAGGATCGAGCTTTTGATAGTCCTGGCAGATCTGTAGAACAGTTAATTGCATAGCAGAACTGGGAATGATTTTGCTATTTCACTACAAATGCTGTTATGGGAGTTGTTAGAGAGTTCTATTCAAATGTACCCTGGACTGAGACTGAGTATATGCTAGTTAGAGGAAAAATGGTTGAGTTTACTCCTCAGCGTATCAATGTTTTCTATCAGACTTAGGAACCATTTGTTTGTGAATACGAAAACTTTGACACTCGAGGGGAGAATATAAGAGAAGTGATTGCTTTTCTAACTGATGGGCGAGGAGAATGGAAAGTAAGTCAAAAACAGTTGATTAATTTCCCCGCCTCCACATTGAATGTTGCTTCAAAAGTTTGGCATTATTTCATTTCTGCGAGGCTATTACCAACTTATCACCACAGCAAAGTTACAAGGGATAGAGCGATTCTGAACTATTGTATACAGAAGATGAAAAAGATTGATATTGGGGCTATTATCTACAAGAACATTCAGATGATTGCTAGAGGCGAGACCACTAGTAGTTTAGGGCATCCTGCTTTAGTTCATGCCTTGTGTGTTCAGTCTGGAGTGCAGTTTAATAGTTCTTAAGAAGTGGCTATACCATTGAGACCAATCACAAAGAATGTTATCTGTACTTATGAGTATCATGTAGGAGCCAGAGTTGAGTGTAGGAGTATTGATATTCGTACTACGAGTTATGATGCTCCATCTACATCTGAGTCGCCTACCTTATCTGATATTTTGGAGCAGCTGAGATTACAGAGTGCTAGTGTGGATAGACTCCATGGTAGGATGGATGTGTTTGAGGCGAGGAGTGATGCGAATGAAGATTATCTGTAGAGGAGACTTGAGTTCAATATTGCTTATTATGATTCTCAGGTTAGATTTATGAAGGGGAGTCCGAGGTGATACTTCCTACTTGCCCCAGCTATACACCATATAGACCTGACCCTGCTGATGACCCTGCTGCTGATCCTAGTGATAGAGATTGGTAGACTATTTAATTGTATTTGTGTTGAACTTGTTGTGTTGTGTTGTACTGTTGTGATGCAGTAGTTATTTACTTTTCATGTGATGTGTAACCTTCGTTGGTGTATCGTTATGTTGTCATCGAAACATTGAAATTGTTAGCTAGAGCGTAGTAGTACTGTGATAGTTTGTTTCATGTAGTAGTGTTTTGTTGAATGTTTAGATGTTTAAAGTTAATTTCTCTTTACCCATGCAAATATTTAAAATTGTTATATCACTGCTACTAATTGTTTCATGCCTGCTAATTTTAAATTTTGACTAATACCAGATAGCTGTTGAAGATTTCAAGATCCTAGCACAGAAAGGTTAGTTTTCTTTTACTCTCAAATGTTTCAAATTTATTGAAAAATTTAAGTTTGGGGGAGGGTAGAGAAATACTAACTTTTATTTGTTCTCAATTACTATATTTTCAAAAATTATTAGCATAACTTCTGGCAGTTGAACCTCATTGTAAGATAACTAAAACTTTTTATTTCAGTTGAATATTATGAAAGGATAGAATGAAAATTTTTAGTAATAAAGGTTGATTTTATAGAAGTAAGATATTTGGTACGTAAGAGTTTGATTATAATAAAAAAAACTGTATTTTTGAAATGTTAAGGGACTTAAAGTATTGTGTGTTAAGAAGAGATTGTGACTTTATGATGAATAATAAAGCTTGTGCTTAACTATAAATTAAGGAGGTGTCTCATGTTTGAACTTTAGAAAGAGGAGAGTGAAGTTCAAAATCATTAAAGGTTATCCAGATATAGTAATCCTCATTAAAAAAAAGAGAAAAGAAAAGAAAAGAATGATTGAAAAATAATCCCAAAAAAAAGAAGAGAAGAAAAGAAAAAGAAAGAAAAAATATTTATGAGGAGAAGCTTAAGGAGATGTCTAATCAAAAGGTGGCTTCACTTGAGTCACCTAAAGGGAAAACTTGATTTCATTTTTGAATTTATGTTTAAAGTACTGGCCTACATTCTAATGAAGTTTGCATGAACTCCTTTTTCACATAGTCTTTTAAGGCATTGTTAATGTGACAAATCTTGGTTCATCTTGAAATACATAGAAGACTAGAACTCTTAAACTTAATTATTGAATATTCTTATACCTGTAGTATTGAATTGTGTTACTAAATTTTTTTTCTGAAAATCTAACCAATATATTCTTTTAAATGAAAATTTTTAATGTCCTACAGTTGAAAAGCACATTGCCTAGAGTTATAGTTTTATGTAGTAAAAAGATTACTTGAGGACAAGTAATAGTTAATGTTTTGGGGATTCTGATGCACCAAAAATATATACGGTTTTTGCTATATAGTTTTACCCATTTTTTGTGATATTGCACTTTAAAGAAAGGTATTTTTCATGATTTGTTGCAGGTATGATGATTTTAGGTGATTGGAGCGAAAAGAAGCGAAAAAGAACGAATTCGGAGCAAAATGGTAGAAAATGTTTTCTATCACCGCCGGTGCCCAAATCCAAAGACTTAAAAAATAATGGCACGATAGAGCACCGTCGGCGCCCTATCTGGCACCGCCGGCGCCCGAAGTCTGTGGAATTCAAATTTGAAGAGTTTTGGCAACTTTTTGAAGGGATGCCTATGGAAACTCTTGGGATTTCATCCCAAACTTATAAGTAACTATTTTTGGACGAAAATGGTGTGCTTCTTCAGTGTTCTAGTGTAGTTTTAGTGTGTGTTAAGTGTTAGGGTTTAGCAGAAGAGTGTTTAGAGTGAGGATTTGAGAGGAATTCTTCACTAAGAAGTGAAGGAGAAGAGGTAAAGTGAGAGATTGCTTCTTCCTTTCCATTCTAAAGAGAGAATCAAGTGTTGTAAAGAAGAGAGAAGAGGATTCAAAGGAATTTCAAGGGCATTGCATTGGGGAAGAGAAAGAGATAAGTTGTAATTTCTTTTGTGGCTTGTATGACTTTTCTTTTATATATAAATCCATGTTTTACTGTATCTTCTCTATAAATTCTGAGTAGTCTCCCTTGTCTTTCTTCTTGCATAGAGACGTGATGATGGATTGATGTGGATTTGATGTGCTTTTAAAGTAATGAAGAAATTGTGATGGTTTTTCATTTCAAACTTAATTTACTTTTCGATTTGGCCAATTGAAATGTTAAAATATGTTGTTGAACATTAAGTTTGAAAGGATTTAATGTCCTACAACAATAATGAAATGTCCATTAAATTTCTATGGATGAATTGCGTAGTTCATGGGAATTGAGTGCAAATAAATATGGAAATGTGTTTTGATGGACTTCAATGTGGAGATTTCAGGGTGACAGGCTGAAATACCCAAATTGGTTCTAAGATTAGTAACTAATATCAAAGGTTAGCCTTTGGGTGAAGGGTGAGTGGGAGCTCCGAAGTGAGAGCCAGTATCCTACCAGCCTAGCCTTAGATTTAGTGACTTAACTTAGGATATGTCAATATTCTTTTCTTGCTTAGAAGAGGGGGTACTCTTTTAAGGGTAAATAATCATCTATGCTCTTATTTGGCACAATAACATAGATAATTGTTCCATATCAATCCATACATCATATTCTCATTGTAAGAGGAAAGATACTTTTCTCATACATCGAAAACCTTTCAAATACTTAGTTTAGTGTGTCTATTAGTTAATTCTGTTTTTAAAGTTGTTAGAAGTAATTGTAGTTTAGTTAATTGTTACTGTTTTTTGCATAATGTTAGTAGGAGTATGTGTTAAACTTTAAGTATTATTTAAATATCAGATTTTAGTACTATATTATTTATATAGTGAACGCTTTCTTATACTTTGAACTTCCCTATGGGATTGATAACCAAGACTCCATTAGAGCCCTGTATTACTTGATACGATACGTATACTTGCGTTGAGTGCTTGGAATTAACAAAATCATTATAAATATATAAATTTAAGTTCATAAATTCTTGCAAAATATAAGTCCCGTACATCAAGTTGTTGGCGCCGTTGTCGGGGAAGTAACGAGGTAACGGAGTAGTAAGTAAGAAAGTATAAACAGTATTTATTAATAATATAGTAACAGAAAACCTTTATTTTGTAGTGTGTAATTCTGTGTTCTTTACTTTTTAAAAGTATTTGTGTTATTGTATATGCGTAGTAGTGGATATATAGGTTTAGTGTCTTACGATTCGGAGTTAGAGCGTACTATTAGAAAAATTAGAAAATAATAAAAACAAATTGAAAATCCTTGCAAAATGGCGAATAATCAAGATAATCAGAGAAATGATATTAGAAATTTGTCAAGACCTTTAAGAGATTATGCTAACCCAACAGCAGATGAAATTCACATAACTATTCAAAATCCTGATGTTGCCGCTAATTCATTTGAACTTAAACCTGCTATTATCCAAATGGTAAAAAATAATCAATTCGGAGGAACACCTAATGAGGATCCAAATTTACATCTCGCTAGTTTTTAGAACTGTGTGCTACTTTTAAATATGATGGAGTATCTAGTGACGCTGTTAGACTTAGACTTTTTCCTTTTTCATTAAGGGATAAAGCTAAGGTGTGGTTAAACTCATTAGCACTTGGATCTATTAGAACTTGGGAAGAATTATCTCAAAAGTTTCTATCAAAATATTTCCCTCCATCAAAGACTGCTAAACTAAGAAATGATATTACATCTTTTTGTCAGTTTGAAGGAGAGTTACTATATGAAGCTTGTGAGAGATTTAAAGATCTTCTTAGGAAGTGCCCACATCATGCTTTACCAGATTGGTTAATAATTCAAAAATTTTATATGGATTAGTAGGATCATTGATATTTATTATAGATGCTGCTGCCGGTGGATCGTTAGTGTCAAAATCTTTTGATGAAGCATATGCATTAATTGAAGAAATGGCTACTAATAATTTTCAATGGCCCTCTCAATGGGTAAATCCTAAGAGAGTAGCTAGTGTTCATGATTCTAATATGATGACTATGATAGTTTCTCAAATTGGAGCCCTTTCTAAGAAAATAGATCAATATGGAATGAATTATTCTCAACCACCTCAAGTGTTGGAGTAAAAATCATTTGGACGGATAACAGAATCTCAAACACCTTATGAGACTTTAAATGTTATTAATAAACCTAACAATCCTTATTCGAAATATTATAAACCTGGTTGGAAGAATCACCCAAACTTCAATTGGAATAATAGCAATGCTATTGTTAACCCGCACTGGGCAAACAGTTCTATAAATCCAATTAGAAATTTGAACAATCAAGGAAATACAAACTTTAGACCATCTTATCCCCTTGGATTTAATAGTAACCCTCAATTTAAGTATAAGAAGTTGTTTACTGAAGAAATGATTCTGAATATGGGAAATCAATTACAAGCTCAAGGTGTTGCTATGAAAAATATTGAAAATCAACTGGGACATATTTTCAATGCACTTAATAATAGACCTTCTGGAACACTTCCAAGTAATGTTGAGATTAATTCAAAAGATCAAAACAAGGAACAACTTAAGTCTATTCAATTAAGGAGTGGAAAAGAATTGGAAACTAGAGTGCAAAAAGAAGTTGAAATAGAAAAGGAGAAGGTGGAAATTTAAAAAGGTTCAAACAAGATTTATCCATACTTGGATTATCCTCTTGAGCCAATGAAGATACCTGTTGAAAAACCACCACCTCTATTTCCTCAAAGATTAAAGAAACAAAATAGAGATAACAGATTTGGAAAATTTTTTGAGATCCTTAAGAAATTAACAATAAATATTCCTTTTGTTGAAGCATTAGAACAGATGCCTGACTATGCCAAGTTTATGAAGGATATCAGGAGAAAGAAAAGAAAGTTTACAGATCACGAAACTGTTACACTTAGCGAAGAGTGTAGAGCAATTATTCAGAAGAAGCTTCAGGAAAAACATAAAGATCCTTGTAGTTTCACTATTCTGTGTGCTACAAGTGAAATTTTTTTCGGAAAAGCTTTATGTGATCTGGGAGCTAGTATTAATCTTATGCCTTTATTAACTTTCAAAATATTGGGAATAGGAGAAATTTCTCCTACATCTTTGACTCTTCAGTTGGTCGATCGTTCCATTACTAACCCTAAAGGAGTGGTGGAAGATGTGTTAGTGAAAGTGGATAAATTTATCTTTCCTGTGGATTTTATTGTACTTGATATGGAGGAAGATAAAGAAATTTCAATCATTTTGGGAAGATCATTCCTTGCTACTAGAAGAGCGGTAATTGATGTTAAAAAAGGAGAATTAACTATGAGAGTTAGTGATCAAGAGGTGACCTTTAATATTTTAAAATCTATGAAGTATCCCTCAATGGAAAAAGATAATGAATGTTTTTGGATAGAGGTCTGTGATTATTTGAGAAACGATCATTTTGAAAATATATTTGAAAAAGAAGAAGAATATGAAAATATGTTTGAAGAAGAAACTGAAGATGATGAAAATTCAGATAATAAGAAGAATGAAGATTTAGAGTATGTTCAGGAGAGATTCAAAGTATTATGCACTATGGAAGGTGGAAATAAAATCTTAATTCCATCTATAATAAAACCTCCTGAACTTGAGATGAAAATTCTCCTAAATCATTTAAAGTATATGTTTTTAGGAGAATCATCTAACTTGTCAGTTATTGTATCTTCAGAGTTAAACGATTATCAAGAATAGAAGTTGTTGGAAACTTTAAAAAGATACAAGAAAGCTTTTGGATGGACTTTGGCAGATATTAAAGGAGTTAATCCTTCGATTTGTATGTACAGAATTTTATTTGATGAAGAACATAAACTGAGAGTTGATCCGCAAAGGAGACTAAATCCTATAATGAAAGAAGTAGTTAAGAAAGAGATTTTAAAAAGGCTGGATGCTAGAATTATTTATCCTATTTCGGATAGTTCTTGGGTAAGTCCAATACATTGTGTACCAAAAAAGGGGGAGTGACTGTTGAAGTAAATGAATGTAATGAAATTATACCCACAAGACAAATTAATGGATAGCGAATTTGTATTAATTATAGGAAATTAAATGCCACCACCAGAAAAGATCACTTTTCTCTTCCTTTTCTCGATCAAATGCTATATAGACTTGCTGGACACAAGTAATACTATTTTCTGGATGGATATACAGGTTACCATCAAATACCTATTGCTCCTGAGGATCAAGAAAAGACAACATTTACTAGCCCTTTGTCGGCGAATTTAATTTAATTTAAATAAATAATTTGGAAAGTAGTATTTGATTTTGAAAATAATTTTAAATTTGGAAATTTTATGAAATCAAACTGATCTCACATCCCGAATAGTTTATATAAACGAGCACCACATCACAAACCATGTATCTATCCCGAAGAATAGACACATTGTTTGATGATGGGGCTCGATTAAATAAACTAGAAGATTTGTGACATCCGTTTGGTCTGCGAACCAATTTTATAAGCCGACAAGTTCCCCTGTTTAATATGAAAACATTAAACAGGGTTTATATTACCTGGGTTCTTAAAATTTTCTATAAGGGCAAGCCCCTATAGTTAATTACATCTTAAGTGACGGAAATCACCTAAGAAAACTCTCGATAATAATCGGTAGTTACTGCTCTCAAGAATTTCAAGGTTTAAGTTTTCGAGGATTGAGTTTTGGAATTTCAATTGGGGATGGATCAAATTTGAAACATTTTGTTTTGGGAATTCAAAGGAAGAAGGGTAGGAGAAATCACAGATTCGAAGCGAACTTCGGTAATTTCCCGACTATCCTATTGTTTGGTTTGAATTTAGGAAAGACCTAATGTTTATTTAATGTTTTGATCTTGCCGATTTTAATTAGTTAGGACTCCTGTTTGTATGATAAAATTATACAAATAGCCTCGAAGATGTGAGGGTTTATGTCGTATCGGACGACTACCTCGGAAATCCTAAGACCGGTTAGGGCTTAATTTACATGATATGATCATGCAAATGCCTAACGAAGAGTTGAGGATTTATGTTGCACTAGGAAAACTACCTCGAAGTCCTACGGCTTGGTTATTTAATTCTAAGGAAAGTTTTGCTGAAGTAGACTCAGGTTTTGCTGATGACGATGGCCGTGCTGCCCACCATGCTCCGAGCTCCTTGTTGTTGCAGAGGTTTAGTTTTAGAAGTCATAAATCGGGAGATGAGAGAAGTGTTTGGTTTCGGAGAAAGTCTTAATTTCCATGTGTCTTTAATATTTTAATTAAAACGAGGTCTTAGAGTTGAACGAGAACCGATTAAGATCCCACGGTTCCGTCATCCCGCACCGTTATTTTCATCGAATTCACTTAGTCCAGGATGAATTTGCTAATCTCGACTGAATGAGTTCCGCACTTTCATTTAGACCGTGGGAAATCCCGTTAGCAACACGTGGGTTACATCATCCGAGGTATTCCCGATCATTCAATGAGACGTTTTAATTTAGTTGTAGTTGTAGTTTTGTTGTTCTGTTTGTGATTAAATTTTGAGTTGTCTTATGTTTTGAAATGTTGTGGCGGTGAATTTTATCTTGTAGTGTCTTTTAATTTAGTTATGGGTTTCAGTTTTGGTTTCTATCCTAAAGGTGTAATTTTTCATGCAACAGTTGTTTATCATGCAAGAAAAGTAAGTGCGATGCGATTAAATAAGTTGCAATAAAGTAATTTGCAATAAAATAAAAGCGTACCTGGAGGGTCTTCCCGTCATCCCAAGCTGCACTTAAAACACGGTTAGAATATTTAAGCATTTAAAGTAAGTTCCTAGGTAAAGCTAAGGGAAGGGTTATGGTTTTCTACCAAGCTCCTAATCACTATAGCTAGTCATTTCCTATGACGTCCAGGTTCTTGTATTTTAGTTTGAGGACGATTTTCTTCATCAAAGAACAACTAAATTCAATTGTTCTTATAAATATCCTATCATATTGAGGAAGTGCTTAAGACGAATCTTAAACATCTTTTCAATATTTCTAGGATTGTTTTAAGTCTAAATGAATTTAATTACACAAATGAATTAATCGTCCGAGAGTTTAAGTTTTGTTGTCTTGCTCAGTGAACTAGGACATTTGAATATCCTATGAGTGAAGTAACACTTCTTTTAACACTCCTTTTAAGAGTTATGACATCACGAGCTTTCGAGGGCGAATGGATGTTCAGTGAGTTGTGATTTAATTTTAGTTAATGGATTTAAGTTTGGAATAGTGTTCAAGTTGTTTTAGATTTATTTTGAATTCTTCATGTCTTAGGTGATGTCTTTTGATTCAATTTAATTTAACTTTGATTTAATTTAATTTAATTTAATTTAGTTTAGTTTTAATTTTAATTTAATTCGATTTAATCCGATTTAGTTTAACTTGATGTGAATTAATTTAATTTAATTTAACTTGATTTAATTTAATTTATTTAATTTAATTTAATTTGTTTTAATTTAATTTAATTTAATTTGTGTTAATTTAATTTAATTTAATTTAATATTTTTTTTAATTTAACTTAATTTAATTTAATTTAATTTAATTTATTTATTTAACTTAATTTAATTTAATTATTTAATTTAATTTAATTTATTTATTCAATTTAATTTAATTTAGTTTTATTATTATTACATATTTTTTGATTTAATTTAATTTAATTTAATTTTTAATTTAATTTTATTTTTAATTTTAATTTTAATTGAAAATTTAAAAAAAAGTTTAATAATTTAACTTTAATTCAATTTAAATGATTGAGTCTTTTAATATTTTAAAACTTAAATTTGAATTACCTTTTTAATTAAAAATTAAATATTATTGAGATGATTAATTTAGGGATCTTTAGATTAAAGAATAAATCTCTTCCTAATAATATCCCTATTTTAATAATTCCAATTTTATTATTCTCCCATATTTAATTAATTATTTAATTAAAGTTTATTTCAATTATCTTAAATTGTTTAGTAGGTTTCTACCCTTTAATTATTTAAATTTCAATCATCCAAATCAGATTAAAATCAAATATTTTACTTATTAATTTTATTAAGCCTAAAGTTTTAGTTTAAGGGTTAAAATTTAATTACCATTTTGCCCTTGAAGCCTAATAATTTCATAACTCACTAAATTGAGCTCAAATGAATTTGAAATTTTTATGTGGCTTCACTCATATGTCAATAAAGACATTAGAGGAGAAAATATGATTTTTCTGTATTTAATTTATTTATTTAATTATTTTTGGTGAAAAATGAGGATTTTCAAGGAAAATTTAACAACATGACCAAGGGAAAGTTTCTGTCCTTAAGAAAATTATGGGACACTCCTAATGACCAGAAGACCACTTGGACCAATTTTTGTGATTTTTTGAATTATATTTTATTTATTAAAATTATTTTAAGTTCTGGAGTATTAATTAATTTAAAAATAGAATATAATTTGAAAAATGAATTTTATAATTTTTTAAAATTCTTCTGATATCAAGGATTCCAGAGAACCAAATTTTATAATTTTCTGATTTTTCTTTGATTTATTATAATTATTTTAGTGAAAATGCTAGAAAATACATTTTTTTTAATTTTAAAATTACCCTAGGGCTTTAAAATTTAATATCTCATTAAATAAACCTAAGAAAAATATGGGGTTTGTTCCTAAGTGATTATATTTCACAATATGACATTTTGGTGAATTTTATTATTTTTGTGATTTTTATTATTTTTTAATTATTAAAATATTAAAATAATACTAAAAAATTAACTTTTTTAGAAAATTGAAATTTTAATTTTCTTAAATTCCCCTGATATCGAGAGGCTCCAAAACCAATTTGGTGAATTTTTGAAAGGTATTTTGAAAGTTATGAATTTTTTAAAGTTTAAAATGACTAAATGGCTTAATCAACCCATTTAGTAGAGCTAACCAAGTCCGATTGACTTCAAACTTTTATGGTGGGTTCCTCTGATCCTAAAGGTCAGTGGAGAATTGATTTCAATTCAATTTGATGTATGGTTAGCTCTAATTAATTAGGGGTCTATTTTGGGTGTTTAAGCCAATTAGGGTTATTTTAAGTGAATTAACTCGAGTCCTATTTTTCCTAGGGTTCTCCGGTCATAAGGAACATCAACAAATTTTCCTAGAATTTATTTCACAACATGCTAATTTTTGGAATTAAAATACTCAAAACAGCCACATGCATTTGAAAAATCAATAACTTTTCACAGAGATGGCCTTTGACCTTGGAAAATTCAAGGAATGTTCCCAAGTTTAGAGGCTTCAAAAGCCCTATGGTCTCATGCCATGGTGAATTGTATGAATGCATGGAGAATTGAAACAATGCAGGGAGTAAATAATTAATTAAAAATAAAGTACTGGACAAAATTAATTAATTTCTTTTTCCACATTATTCTCCTCCGTTCACTCGAGCAAGAGGGTATTTTTATTTTATTTTTGTGATTTTTCTACACAAAGATATGAATTTTCCAAGTTTAGGGAATTAAATAAATAAGAAAATACCCTAATTTTCTATTTAAAACGGCGGCGCCGACTCGACCTTGGCGACTCCGAACGCACACGCGTCGCCTTCGATTCGGCGCCGCCATCCAACTCGGCGCTCCGGGGCCCGCCGTATCGTTCCGTCTCCTCGTCCGGCGCGATCTCGGCCGTCCATCCGCGCGTGTATTAAATGAACGGCATCCGTTCATCGTCCCCAAGCCTCCTAGCCCGAGAACGCGTCCACACTAAATCCCTAATATCTCACTCAATACTTAACGGATTTTCGTGTTCTTGTGCTCTATGGATTCGTCTTGAAGAGACGAACACATATATACGGTGATCATGCATTGAAATTAAGGCATTTGAAATGGAGAATGTTCAGAAGCTCGGGATGAAGAATTGATCCATACCTTGGCTCTGAGAGGTGAAGCCTCGATCAGAGATGTTCGGCACGTTCGTTGGAGCTGCAGGAGGCTAGAGATGAAGCCTGGGGATGTGGTGAATTGCCTAGGTATAGTTTCCACCACGGCCGATCACAACCTTTGGAGTCCGGAACAACCGGGTGGCCTCGGAGAGGGGCTTTCACCTGGAAAACTTCTTCTCTTGACTCGGTGAAGGTGTAGGTGAGTTTAATTTGATTTTGGTGAAGGATTCGGGAGTGTCCCGTTCGGCTCGAGAATCGAGCTCCAAAATCGAGCTCGATCGATGGGGATTAGAGCAGGAGAACAGTGGGGATCGATTGCTCTAAGTCTGGAGGGGAGTGAGGAGTGATTTTGGCAGAGTTTTGGTATGGTCTGGTTCAGCACCTCCTTTGGCCGTGAGGGTGAGGGGTTTAAATAGGAGAGGCTGGAGGGCCTCCCAGGGGGGTTTAAGGCTGGGGATCAGCTGTTCTGGTGAGGAGAAGGAGAGCTATGCTGTCCATTTGGGTTGAGACAAGTCGGCAAGGGAGGATTGAATTTTTGGCTCCTCCCGAGGTCTCGGCCATGGTGTTTTCCGGCGGCTCGGTGGTGGCCGTACGAGCACTCGGTCACCATCTTGTTCAGGTGGGTAAATTGATAAAATTGGCCCATGGTGTAGTTGAACAAAATGAAATTGGGAATATTTTGGATTTTCTGGAATTTTCTGGGAATTTTCTGAATTTTTGGATTTTTTGGCTAAGAGGGGTATTTTGGGTATTTGGAGGGTATTGGGAGGTATTTTTGGAATTTTTGGTATTTTTGGGTATGGATGATCAATTTGAGTAATGTGGGAATGTTTGGGATTGATTTTGGGGATTTTGGGTAGTTTAGGTGATTTTGCAAATTTTGGAGGGTTTCAAGGGTTTTGGGTAGGCTGGGCGGGTGTAGGGTCCGGGGTCAAAATTGAAAATTTGGAAAATTGAAGATTGGGTGAATGTAAGTGGAATGAAATCATTTTTGTTGAGCCATGAAGCCATATCAAGTCCACATGAGCCATGAAGGGACTCATTTGAGGCATCCACTATGTTGTTCCTAACCCTCTTGCATGATGGCTTAAGGGTTAAGGACCATCCATGTGAACCACCTTCATGAGTCGGGAGGTCGAGTTGGGTATGGGTGTGGTTTTAGGAGGTGTGTGAAAGTGTAGTGTATAGGTGTAATGTGTGTGTAAGTCAGCCCCTTCACCGGACCGAGCCACCTGGGCGAGTCCTAAGGCCAAAGAATCCTATAGGAACTCATCCTTTAAACTTCCACATTTGATTTCAACCCTCTAGGTGATTAGGGGTCTACGGTCAAATTTGTGGAGTTTGCGGGGAGTTAAGAAGTAGTTTGAATTTCTAAGTGGTGGGTCCCAATTCTAATCCTCTAGGATAGTCAAAGGAAAAGCCTAAGGCTAGATCCTGAAATACTTAAAGAGAAGAAGAGAAGACCTCATCGAAAATGAGGTCAACAAATGGACCCCAATAGGTGTGGTGTGCTAACCAAGCACACCGCGCGTATTGGCGTTGACCGAAAAGATCAACAAAACCAACACAGATGTCCAAGTGACAAACTTAGGACGAAGTAGAAGAATTTTCGCTGGGGAATGTCAAGTATATCTCTGAAACTGGAGATTCCTGAACTCTCGCTGGGGAAAGGAAAAGGAGGTGAATCCCAAATCACATGATCTGGGGGAATTCCATTTAGATTTTCGTTTTGTTTTAGTTTAAGTTTTGATGTGTAAGTTTAGATTTTGAGTTTCAATTTAGATTGAAGTTTGGTTTAAAATTAATTTGAGGAAATTTGGATCTGAAGTTTGGATTCGAAACGTGGTTCCAATCCCGGGATCGTGGAGAAAACTTGGAATCGGGGTACCAAGTATGAGAATGAGAATCGGAGTTTAAGTGTTGATTGAAGGGGATGAGAATCAGAATTTAGGTACTGATCTCAAAAGTTTAAAGAGAACTGGAATCGGGTTCTAGTCTCGAAGGTTTAAAGAGAACTGGAATCTGGTTCCAATCTCGAAGGTCTAAAGAGAAGTGGAAACTGGTTCCAATCTCGAAGGTCTAAAGAGAAGTGGAAACTGGTTCCAATCTCGAAGGTCTAAAGAGAAATGGAAACTGGTTCCAATCTCGAAGGTCTAAAGAGAAGTGGAAGCCGGTTCCAATCTCAAAGGTCTAAAGAGAAGTGGAAACCGGTTCCAATCTCGAAGGTCTAAAGAGAAATGGAAGCCGGTCCCAATCTCGAAGGTCTAAAGAGAAGTGGAAGCCGGTTCCAATCTCAAAGGTCTAAAGAGAAATGGAAGCCGGTTCCAATCTCGAAGGTCTAAAGAGAAATGGAAGCCGGTTCCGATCTCAAAGGTCTAAAGAGAAATGGAACCGGTTCCCGATCTCCAAGGTCTAAAGAGAAATGGAAGCGGGTGCCAATCTCGAAGGTCTAAAGAGAAATGGAAGCCGGTCCCAATCTCGAAGGTCTAAAGAGAAATGGAAGCTGGTTCCAATCTCAAAGGTCTAAAGAGAAATGGAAACCGGTTCCAATCTCAAAGGTCTAAAGAGAAATGGAAGCCGGTTCCAATCTCGAAGGTCTAAAGAGAAATGGAAGCCGGTTGCAATCTCGAAGGTCTAAAGAGAAATGGAAGCCGGTTCCGATCTCGAAGGTCTAAAGAGAAATGGAAGCCGGTTCCAATCTCAAAGGTCTAAAGAGAAATGGAAGCCGGTTCCAATCTCGAAGGTCTAAAGAGAAATGGAAGCCGGTTCCAATCTCGAAGGTCTAAAGAGAAATGGAAGCCGGTTCCAATCTCGAAGGTCTAAAGAGAAATGGAAAGCGGTTCCAATCTCAAAGGTCTAAAGAGAAATGGAAGCGGTTCCAATCTCAAAGGTCTAAAGAGAAATGGAAGCCGGTTCCAATCTCGAAGGTTTATTTGTGTGAAGAGGGATCCGAGTCCCATGTCATCAGAACCAAATTGAACAAAGTTCGTGGCTCCGTGTCAATAGACCTAGTCGATCTCCATACAGGAAGAAAAGGTAGGCCACAAAAGTCGAAATGATTTTGATGTGACGAAAAAGGTTTGGGGTTCTGAAATTGAAGTGTGGGTCTCTTGTGAGAAAGAGTTGTCCCGACAGAGAATTTCAAAGCTTCTTGAGATAAATCTCGATTTGGGGTTGATTTGAAATGCTTGAAAAGATGAATTTAGAGTGGGATCAGATTTGAGATTCATTTTCATTTTGTTTGTCCTTTAACTTTCCAAAATTTTTTTTTTTAGCTGTGTATTTAATGTTCATGTGAATTTTATTTGGCGTTCACGTGGATTTTGAAGTTATTTTATGTTTGGATTTTTTAATGGAGAAAGAAAATAATTCTCATTTATTATTTATATTTTTATTTTCTCTTTTTTTTATCTCATTTTATTTTTATTATTATTATTTTTTTCTTTTCTGTTCTTTGTTCGAAGTTCGTTTAACTTTAATGGCGTTTCCTGATCAATTTGCACAAAAGAGGTGAAGGCCAAAATTGTGACATGGTCACTTTCATTCCAATCATGTTGAAGATACATCATACAACTCGATCCGGAATACATCTCATACAATCCATGTAGACTCAAAACGGACTATGTATGATCTTTGTCGATCCATCCAAAAAGGTATCCGTCAAAAATCCATGTACCGAATAGTGAGGTACATGGTCAATAACATCACCTTCCAAGCCATCCTTGGCAAGGATGCCATATGGATGTACGTTGGAGGTGTGATATTTTCCATGCAACTCACGGACTCGTAAGGTCGGAGGCTCTCTAGCTCCGGTCACAGGTTGGAAGTGGTAAGGTGCTTTCCGTCGTCCATCTTTCCGAAAGTAACCGAGATCCGCTTCACTGGTACTCCGGTATGCAATGTTTAGCGACGTCCGCTCCGTTGCCCTTCGGCATCATGACGGAACCTACCGGTAATGGTATCTTTACTGGCCCTCGGAACTCACCCGGGCCTGCTTTCCGGAGGTCAGATCCGAACATGATGTTACACTCATTCAGAAAAGAAACTGTGCAGAAAGGTCTGACAAAGTCGTGATGATCTATGTGTGGGGGAATGCAGTCACCCTTCTTGTAAATGTTAATGATGCAACTGTTGGGTATGCAATCTGCTGCGGTACCCTCCATGTTATCATTCTTTTTACCATCCTTTTAATGACTAATGGCATTGGATCCACCTGCCACGACGGAGTATCCCCGGTGGGTTTCCCTTCCTGTCTTCTCGCGAAGTTGTAGCAGCATCCACATTGTACTCGTAATTCTCCCCTTCCCCGGCATCCATCTCCGGGGTTCCGAGTAAGTGTTTTCTCTTAAGCGACCTGCTCGGCCCATCTTTTTCAAATCCCGGATGCAGTCCACGATTTGTTGTTGCTCGTATTCTGAGAACACGTATGTATGTAGCTCGAGGCCTTCTAGTATATATCCTCCTGCCTCTGATTCTTTCGAAGTATTCAAAAGTTTTCTTCTGGACATTCTGTATCCTTTCTAACTCGTATTCTGGAATAATTTGCAAATGGCGAGGCCTCGGTGACGTACTTGTGGGATATATGGCTCAATCCCTTCACGTTCTCCTGCATACCTCGGCTCCTCGGGGATGATGTCCGTCGGGACATCCTCCGGGGTTGCTTCTGCAACAAGGTCATGCATTACTAGTGACTTTATCTGGTGACGTAGTAGCCTTCTTTCTTTTGTTCTTCTTGAGATTGCCCTGGTCTCTTCTGTCATCCTGGGAGCTGGCCTCCTTTCTTCAGGTCCCTGGTGAACTGGTGTCCTTGAAGTGTATGCACTGGTAGTAGCAACTGCCTTGTCGCGCTGGTCCTCTGCTAATTTAGTTAACATCTTGCGGATACGGCGATTTTTTATTTCTTCGTTGAGTTGCTGTGAGAGTAGCTCTTCGTACTTCCTAAGTTTCTGTGGGCGCGGCGCTGACAAGCTCGCCCTCCGCCGTAGCGACTACGCATTTGATTCTCTTGTCTTCTTCGGTGTTTGTTTTTCTTTTCTTGTTGCTCGGATTGGTGGCTTGGGTCACCCACTTTCATTCTTGTCTGATCAGGCGGTTCCTCTCGGTCAATCGGGACCCGGTCACTTTCCTCGTATTGCGGAGCTCGCCGGTGCGAAGTCTGAGTCAATCTCTATTATCGCTCCATCTTTCACCCTCTTTTCATCGAGTGCAAGGCTTACGCCATTTTTAAAGTTCAGGACCAACCGCCCGTTCGACATTTCCCTGCGAAAAGACAAGGAAAAGGATCAGGGGCTGTACTAAGAACAAGAACATTAAGAAAATGTTTATTAAAGACAAATTTTTTTTATTTTTATATTCAACAAGAATGAAGTGGGAAAAGATCAGGAAAGAGATTTTGATTTGGAAGAGAGAAAACAAAGAAAACTTTATTATCATGATTTTATTTATTTTAGCACATTTTTTATTATTTTGGGTTCGGACCTGGTCATAAGTAATTACTTCACCCGTGCTTCTAGGGATAGAAAATTCATTCCTTCGAAACATCGGGTAGCGTAATACTTTTTCAAGTATCGTCCATTGATCGGAAGCATATGTCGTTCTCCTCGGCAATTCACTAACCGGTAGGAGCCTCCCGAGTAGATCGCCTCAACTACAAACGGTCCCTCCCAAGTGGGTTCAAATTTTCCTCCTATCTTGCGGTGTGCAAGAATAGGTCTCTTGAGAACGAGAACTAAGTCACCAACTTTGAAGGTTCTTGGGCGACCGGTTTGTCATGGGCTTGGACCATCTTAGCTTGGTATAGTTCTAAATTTTGCTCGCGCACGCAAGTCTTTTCCCTTCCGAGCTTTCCAATTCTTCTAGTCGCAATTTGGCATTCTCTTCGTCGTGATTTTGTTTGCAACCGCAATCCCGAGTGAAGGAAGCTCGGACCTCTAAAGGTAACACTCGCCTCGGACCCATACACTTAGAGCATAAGGTGTAGCTTCGAGTAGGAGTTACGAAGGTTGTCCGGTAGGCCCATAAGGCTTCTAACAACTTCTCGTGCCAATTTCTCTTATTATCGTTCAAGGTTTTCTTTAAAATTTGAACGAGAGTTTTGTTAAAAGCCTCGGCAAGGCCGTTTGCTCTTGGGTAGTAAATTGTTGAATATCGCCGCCGATTCCATGTCTCCCGACAAAATTGTTGATTTGCGTGCTTCCGAATGCCGACCCATTATCCGAGATGATCTCGCGCGGCACTCCGAAAAGGTAGACAACTTGGTTCTTGAAAAATTGTAGCACGTGATGTGCTTTCACTTCTCTGAGTGGAACTACTTTGAAAAGTAATCTGTAGCCGCAAGAATGAAGCGATGTCCTTTTGAAGATGGTGGTTCTATTGGACCCACTATATCCGTGCCCCAACATTCAAATGGCCACGACGCAATTGTCGGATGTAGCACATTTGGAGGTTGGTGTAGAACCACTCCGTGCACTTGGCACCGGTGACGGCTCTTGGCGATTTTCATGCGGTCGGTCATCATCGAGGGCCAGTAGTACCCTAGTCTTTTAATTTTCATTTTCATCTTTGGACCCGACCGGTGAGCGCCACGGAGTCCCGAATGCACTTCTTTAACAATTTCACGAGCCTCGGACTCCGCTTAGGCACCTTAGCCACATTTGATCAAAAGACCTTCCGTATAATGTATTGTTTATTAATGCGTAGGACGAGTTCTTTTCTTGATCCGGTAAGCTAACGACCTATCGTCTAGTAGTTTTCCTGTTTGCGAGTAGTACATTAATGGCCGTCGCCAATCTTCCGTGTTTTCCGTCACTCGCTGCAATTGATCCTTTTTCCTTTTCCGATTTGTGTATTGTGTCTATGTCGAGCCGTGATAGGACTCGACGTCCGTGAATCGACACTTCCATCGATTCATCTTGCAAACGAGCAAATTCTTTTGCGAGACAGGCTAGCGCATCCGCTAAAACGTTTTCTTTTACGGGAATTTTGTAGATTGTCACATTCGGAATCTGTTCCAACAACTGTATGGCATACTCGGAAGTATTGCTCGAGTCTTGGTTTTAAAATTTTGTACTTGTCCGCGATCCGTTGAATGATTAATTGCGAATCCCCGTAGATGTTGATGTCTCGTTATCCCCATTTGAATAGTTAATTCTAGTCCCGTTATGAGGGCTTCGTATTACGCTTCGTTATTTGTACACGGCTCCGTCGAGTGGTAGGAGTATCTTAACATCCCCCGCTCCGGTGTTATAAAGATTAGTCCGATCCTCGCCTTACGGGCACTATCACTTGCGATTCTTCGTCTTTGTGTCTCGAAGATGCTCCGTCGAAATATAATTCCCAACGTCGATCATCGGGGTCTTCTAGGTTCATTATTTGTTCATCCGGCAAGTCGTCGTTGAGAGGCGGTCTCGCCGGCAAAGGGTGTCTTTGCGAGGAAGTCTGCTAGGACTTGTCCCTTTACGGCACGAAGAGGCACGAAAGTTATATCAAATTGCAATAATATCATTGACCATCTGGCAAGTCTGCCGGAAAGCGTTGGGCGGGTCATCAAGTATTGCAATGGATTAAATTTCGAGATCAGGTTGACCTTATGAGAAAGCATGTAGTGCCTGAGCTTTTGAGCGGCGAAGATCAGGGCCAAACAATGCTTTTCAATTGCGGGATACCTTATTTCCGTCGGAAGTAAACGACGGCTTAGGTAGTAAAGAGCATTTTCTTTACCCTCATCATTAACCTGGGCTAACAGGGCTCCGAGAGAGTCGTCTAAAGCCGCGGTATAAAGTATCAGCGGTCTACCCGAGACGCGGGGCTGCTAAGACAGGAGGTGTCATTAAATATTGTTTAATGTCCTCGAAGGCCCTCCGGCATTTCTCTTCCCAAATAAATTTGGCGTCCTTTTTAACTAGTGCCGAGAAAGGCCGACACCTACTCGACAAGTTTGAGATAAAGCGTCGAAGATATGCCAACTTCCCTTGAAAAGATCGTAGTTGTTTTAAGGTTACGGGAGGTGGCATTTCTAAGATGGCTTTAATCTTTCCGGGTCGATTTCAATTCCGCGATGTCGAACAACGAATCCTAAGAATTTCCGGAGGTGACGCCGAAGGCGCATTTTAAGGGATTCATCTTAAGGTTAAATTGTCTTAATCGTTTGAAAACAATTCTCAAATCATACAGGTGGTTTTCCTTTACTTTGCTTTTGATGACCACATCATCCACGTAGCATTCGACTTGATTGTGGATGAGATCATCAAAAATTCTTGTCATTGCTCTCTGGTAGGTTGCTCCTGCGTTCTTCAGTCCGAATGGCATCACTGTGTAGCAATATACTCCGATCGGCGTTCTGAATGCTGTAAGTTTTTCATCTTCTGGAGCCATTTTTATCTGGTTGTATCCTGAAGATCCATCCATGAATGAGAATATTTCATGTGTTGAAGCAATGTCAATCATTAATTCTGGATCGGTAGAGGAAATTCATCTTTCGGACATGCCTTGTTTAAATCTCCGAAATCCACACAAATTCCGATCCGACCATTCTTCTTTCGACGGTACCACGTTGGCTAACCAAGTCGGGTATTGTTCTTCACGGACAAATTTGGCGTCTATTAGCTTTTTAACTTCGGCTATGACTTGTTGTTCGATTTCTAGACGCATTCTTCCGGGACCTTGTCCGATCGGAACGAAGCGGGGTCCACTCCTAGCTTATGAATTGCGACCTCCGGAGCTAAACCCGGCATCTCATCGTAGCTCCAAGCAAAACAGTCTTTAAATTCCATTAATAACTTGATTATTTCTTCGGAGTCTTCTTTATTGAGTAAGGAGCTAACAAAGGTAGGTCTAGGTTCTTCGCTAGTACCTAAGTTAACTTCCGTTAACTCATCTATCGTAGATTTGATCTCTTCTTCGAACTCTGGTGGAGCATCTCCAATTTGTAAATCTTCGAGTTCTTCTATAGTTTCCATGCAGTTTTCATTAGACTCGCGGGTGACAACCAAGCAAAATTCAGTATCGTCAACTGATCCTACTGTGCCGAATTCGAGACCATGTTTTGAATTGGGTGGACGACCGGATTTATTCCATAAATTTTCAAAACGTTGTGATTGACCTTTTGTCCATTATCGAGGTAAGAAACCACCCTGAATTAAATTTTGAACACAGGGAGAGTACCATTCAAAAGGCAATTCCATTAATTCGATGAAGTAGCATCTTCAAGTTGTACATTATTTTCGGTTTTGGAGGAAGGAGCACCACGGTAGAATTTGATGGGCTTTGCACCACCGCTACGTACCTCTTTGACCTCCATACCCTCGATCTTATTAGAATGGATCGGGGTCAGGGTCATAGTATGTACATAGTGGTTAATCTTCTCGTACATCGATTTATATTCTTCGTTTCTTTGATTTTCGAGAGGGATTCTGAATTGCGGCTTCTTCCGACTTATTGCCGCTGCTTCTCGTTTGATTTCTTTTTATTCTTCAGAACTATCTTCCCAATCAACATTGATGGCTGGTTTCCTCTGTCCAATCGTCCTAATGTCTCTGCCACGACCTCGGCCCCGGCCTCGTCCTCGGATGCGAGTTGTGGAGAAACCTTCACCATCTCGCCGTAAGGGAGTGGTGAGTGACTCGTTGGACTAGAACTTCGGGTTCTTCGTCGTCCCAAATTTCCTTTGCTTCATTTGTTATGGTATCTCTGGAGAAGATTGTTTTCTTCGGAGGTGCATAATAAGTCGCATCTTCATGGATTCCGATTTCATGTACGGAGAACGGTTGTAAGTCACCTTTAATACACTCGTTCCCCTCCATCGTAGTATTTAATGCATTGATGTAGAGATGATGGTACCATCCTCGTTTTCATGTATCCATGGTCGGCCCGAGTAGAGCGTTGAACGACGTTTCGAATCAATTATGTGAAATTTCGCGAGTTGTCTTTGCTAAGTCACCGGTCTTCATTAAGCAGTGTTACTGAGCCGAGGGCTCTTTCTCCTTTCACGGTTGAATCCTCTTAATAACATTTTGTCCGCCTCGAGCTCGCGAGCATCAATTTCAAGTATGCTAGCGTTCGAAGATTCATTATATTGATTGATGCTCCCGGATCCACCAATACTCGGAGAGTGTAAACTTCCCGATTGTAGCCGAAATGTACAAGGGTCGGTTGTGGTCCGCTGTCCCAAGTAGTAGGTCGTCGTCCGTGAAGGTAACACCTCGCTGTTCCTTTAACGAGCAAACCTCATCTAAGGACTCTCCGGCCATTTGAGCTAAGCAAATTTCTGGATCAAGTAAGGCCTTGATCAGAGCTTCTCTCATCTCCTTTGATAAGATGAGAGCGTCGTAGATGCTCGGTTGTGGCGGTAGTTTCCTAAGATGGGCTAGCACGTTGTAGTCCACTTTGTTTTCATGTGCCTCGTTTTCTTCTCGAATGGGTATTTCTTCTGCCGGGTTGGTTCTTCCTGAACAACCACCTGCTTTCCTTTGTCCTTTGGACCCATTCTCGGAGGTAGAACTCTTCCACTTCTTAAGTTGACTTCTGTGATTTCTTCTGAATTTAGCATTGAGTTTGCTGGTGTCTCCTCCTGAATTGGAATGACAAGTTCTTCAGGATTAGCTTCGGAGTCTGAAGGCTCTAACTCTATTGTGATTGGAGCTCCTCGAAATTCGCAAATAGATTCGTTGCTTGTTGAACTCTCGTAGCCTCCCTGGTGGATGTCTTCTTCGTCATTGTGATCGTCGAGATTGTGTATGATTTGAGAATTGTTATTTGTATCGGAATCGACGTCCGGATTAGGTCGATTGTCGCTAGTTACGTAATCGTTAGAAACGATCCAAAACGTGGCCAACGCCATAACCCTCATCATTATAAGATCCCACCGGAGTGGGCGGATAATCATACGAGTCGGAGGTTCGAGGGATTTCTCCCCGAATCGGAAACAACTATCCTAGGATAAGCAGCCCCTAGTCTAGCCTTAGGTGCCTCGACCTTCTCTTCTTCATCAATTTTCTTCTTTCCTTCAATTGTCTCTTGTTGAGGTGGTTCTTCTATCGCAAGTGATAGCGCCGACTTGACAGTTTTCGAACTTTGAATTGAAGCTCGCACCGAAGCGGTTTGGATGCGATCCAAAACCTTCTTCGAAGACTTTGTCCAAGCGGTAGTCCATCCGTCATCAGTCGCATAGGGATCTATCGGAACAATGAAATCCGTCGAGATAACATTGACGGAACCTCCTTTCTGGGGTTCCTTCATGTATTCTTTCGGGATCGTTATATTCCCTTTCCGAAGATTGTCGTTGAGCCAACTTTTGAAGGTAATACAATCTTCTATCTTGTGTCCAAGCATCCGGTGGTAAGGGCAAAAGTTGGGATCACCTTTCTTGTCGACTTCTTCGGTCTTTTAGGCTCGGCGGTTGGAAATCTGGAGTCTTCATTGAGTCTGCGGAACATTTTCGGCATCGCCTCATTCTTGAATGGATACTCCTCGCTCGGGAACTCCCTAAACGTACGTTGTGGACGAGGCGGTTGTTCATATTGTCGAGATGACTCGATAGCCGGGTCGGGGTTGCTGGTAATTCCGTTGAGTTTGCCGCGGCGGTTCGACGATATTTGTATCGGTTGCTCGCCTTTATCGATCGCCGCGACGACCCCGGACTTCTTTTCAAAAGTTTTCACGGGCTTCGTTTGTCCGTTTTATCGGTGAAACTCAATTGCTTCGCCTCCTCTTGCAAGCTTCCGGCCTTGCTTAACAACTTCTCGAAAGTCTTAATAGTAAATCCTTGAGGAGAAGTGCTTATCGGGCCATGGATGCTTTTTAGTAAAATGCCGACCGCATGCCGTTCTTGTAATCGTGGCTCACACTTCATACTTAGGTTCCTCCATCGAAGTATGTAGTCCACCAAAGTTTCGTTCGGCTTCGCTTCTCTACCACTAAATCACCTATAGTGAAGTGGTGCCGAGCTCCGACAAATCGCTCGATGAAGAGGTTCTCTAATTCCGAAAATGTCTTCACCGAACCGTTTGGTAATTCCGCATACCAATCAAAGGCGATCCCCGACAAGCCGTCGACAAATTGTCGGAAGAGTAAAGCATCACTTCCGCCGGCATTGCAACAACCGGCACGAAAATGTGCAACATGCCGCCGAGGGTTTCCGGCTCCATCAAAGGTCTTGAACGGAGGTGGTACAAAGCCTTTCGGATATTGGACAACGTCGAATTCTTCGTGGTAAGGTCTACCCGTCCGAATGGATGTCCCGCTCTTTGATTGTGCCAAGGCTTCTCGCACTTCGCCGTTCCACCAAGCTCTTGATATCCTTTTCCGAATCATACTTTGTGTTGTATCCTTCTTTAATTGATCATCCCCGTTGACGGATGTAATCTCCTTTCCTCCGTCTACAATGTGAATGACTTCCGGGGTGTTTCCCTTTGGGGTTGAACCCGACTCCGGAGAGTGGCTAGGGCTACGCCCATTTCTTCCATCCTTTTCGCCATTTGGGCGATCGTATCATCTTTCTCTTGAAGTTGCCTTCTCATTACTTCCGGCTCCTCTCTTCGCGTGCCGCAGGAGCACCTTGTGAAGCTGACGAAGCTCGTATTTCTACCATGTTAATTTCTGCATACTCATCATCCATGAACTCTGACGAGTCAACTTCATCTTCGAACTTCTCTTCTCTTTCCCTTGCTAGTCGACGAATATCAGTTCTTAACTTTTCCATAGCGTCTTCTAATGGCCTTTCTCGTATATCCTCGCAGGTGTCATGTGATAACCTGTCGAGTTTCTTTCTCATGAGTTCCCTTTATCGCGGTAGCACTTTCTTCGGACTCAAGTCTCCCGACGAGACTTTCCTTTTCTAGTCGTTGTTTCGGTCTTAATTGGCCGGTAGTGGGACGCCATACCATCCTTCTAGCAGCGGAAGGCCTCAGGACCGGATGGTCCGTCGGCCGAATGCTTCGGAAGGTGGTATCCTCCCCGATCCGTAAACCCGAAACAACAACAAGTGGGCTAGCCTTCATTTTCTTATTTGGTTCTTCTGCAAAGCAATAGCGGATTCTACTCGCGGCCCAAGACGAGATTTGGCCGACACCCGCCCCTATCCTTCTTAAAATTTCCGACACGAGGCATCTTTCTTTCTTCGCTAACTTTTCAATCACAGTCTGTAATCGGGCAAGTGGTGTAACCCTAGCCCTCTTTCTTCTGTTGTCGTTATAGTATGTGGGCCTAGGTAATGTAGAGGCAATCCTGCGGACATTTTCCTCGTCAGCTACGGCGGAAAGGGGATGGAATCTACTCCCTTCCAAAAGGGGTGTATACTCGTACAATGGTATGTATTCGGGTAGTGGTGTGTACTCGGGAATTTCTTCTAGGAAAGCGACTTCGGCAGCTCCGGCCTTCCCGGCAATCTTCCCCGCTCTGTTTCTCCTCCGAGTCCGTGTTAGGGGTGGAACCCTCGAGCTGGACCCAATTTCAAAAACGAAGGTCTTGTACGGAAATCTGTACCCTCCACGGTAACATGCTCGTTGCAAACTTGAACTTCCTTCCCCTTTAGTTTGGCGGGAGCCGGGGTAGGTGCAAAGACGACTAGACCAGTGGGGGTAGAGATAACGGTCCTTCTATGGACAGCGGTACTCCTCTCAGCTGGAACCCTTTGCAGAGGAGGAAATTCTCGAGTCGATTTAAGGTCGAACTCAATCATGGGTTTCTCGCTTCGACACTTTGTCCATTAGTGCGAAAAGGGTAACGTCAGCGATCTTGACATTTGTGTTTTCGAATCCTTGTCCAAACAGGATGATCCCATTGTCGGGCAGCTCATCCTTATAAACAGCGAAGTCCAGTCCATTGGTGAAGGAGAAAATCAGTTTTGGGGCTTCCATTTCGCAAGGTAGATTTTGATTGTCGATCCCAAGTTATGCTTCTTCTCATCGGGACGAAAAGAAAGGAATCGAAAAGAGTCCGAACACATTCTTGTTCATGTATATTTGTTAAAAGAGTCATTCATTAGAGGGTTTGTTTATTTAGAACGGAATGCTCAAAGGCGTAGAGAAGGTAATGAATCTGATTCAGAATTAGAAAGGAAAAGAAAGTCTTATGCAAGACTTCTCGACTCGAAGGATCACTCCTAAACTAACACCTATTGGGGTCCACCCCACCTCGAAATGAGGTAAAAGGATCTCGGAACCTCTCCGTTTAGGGGTGTCTAAACAAATGGCTCCTAAATCCGAGAGAATGTTGGCTATATTCGTTCAAGGTAGAAATGAACATAATATTCCAACGAAAAGAAGGGTAGTTTGATCCATTAGGGACATGGATACACTACCGATTTTTGAAAGCAGAACTATTTGATTAAAATGGAGAGAGGAACTTTTCCCCAGCGGAGTCGCCAGAAATTGTCGGCGAATTTTAATTTAATTTAAATAAATAATTTGGAAAGTAGTATTTGATTTTGAAAATAATTTTAAATTTGGAAATTTTATGAAATCAAACTGATCTCACATCCCGAATAGTTTATATAAACGAGCACCACATCACAAACCATGTATCTATCCCGAAGAATAGACACATTGTTCGATGATGAGGCTCGATTAAATAAACTAGAAGATTTGTGACATACGTTTAGTCCGCGAACCAATTTTATAAGCCGACAAGTTCCTCGTTTAATATGAAAACATTAAACGAGGTTTATATTACTCAGGTTCTTAAAATTCCCTATAAGGGCAAGCCCCTATAGTTAATTACATCTTAAGTGACGGAAATCACCTAAGAAAACTCTCGATAATAATCAGTAGTTCTGCTCTCAAGAATTTCAAGGTTTAAGTTTTCAAGGGATTGAGTTTTTGGAATTTCAATTGGGGATGGATCAAATTTGAAACATTTTGTTTTGGGAATTCAAAGGAAGAAGGGTAGGAGAAATCACAGATTCGAAGCGAACTTCGGTAATTTCCCGACTATCCTATTGTTTGGTTTGAATTTAGGAAAGTCCTAATGTTTATTTAATGTTTTGATCTTGCTGATTTTAATTAGTTAGGACTCGTGTTTCTATGATAAAATCATAAAAATAGCCTCAAAGATGTGAGGGTTTATGTCGTATCGGATGACTACCTCGGAAATCCTAAGACCGGTTAGGGCTTAATTTACATGATATGGTCATGCAAATGCCTAACGAAGAGTTGAGGATTTATGTTGCACTCGGCAAACTACCTCGAAGTCCTACGGCTTGGTTATTTAATTCTAAGGAAAGTTTTGCTGAAGTAGACTCAGGTTTTGCTGATGACGATGGTCGTGCTGCCCACCATGCTCCGAGCTCCTTGTTGTTGCAGAGGTTTAGTTTTAGAAGTCATAAATCAGGAGATGAGAGTGTTTGGTTTCAGAGAAAGTCTTAATTTCCATGTGTCTTTAATATTTTAATTAAAACAGGTCTTAGAGTTGATTAAATGTAACCGATTAAGATCCCACGGTTCCGTCATCCCAGCACCGTTATTTTCATCGAATTCACTTAGTCCGGATGAATTTCGCTAATCTCAACCGAATGAGTTCCGCACTTTCATTTAGACGCGTGGAAATCCCGTTAAGCAACACGTGGGTTACATCATCCGAGGTATTCCCGATCATTCAATGAGACGTTTTAATTTAGTTGTAGTTGTAGTTTTGTTGTTCTGTTTGTGATTAAATTTTGAGTTGTCTTATGTTTTGAAATGTTGTGGCGGTGAATTTTATCTTGTAGTGTCTTTTAATTTAGTTATGGGTTTCAGTTTTGGTTTCTTTCCTAAAGGTGTAAGTTTTCATGCAACAGTTGTTTATCATGCAAGAAAAGTAAGTGCGATGCGATTAAATAAGTTGCAATAAAGTAATTTGCAATAAAATAAAAGCGTACCTGGAGGGTCTTCCCGTCATCCCAAGCTGCACTTAAAACACAGTTAGAATATTTAAGCATTTAAAGTAAGTTCCTAGGTAAAGCTAAGGGAAGGGTTATGGTTTTCTACCAAGCTCCTAATCCTATAGCTAGTCATTTCCTATGACGTCTAGTGTTCTCGTATTTTAGTTCGAGGACGATTTTCTTCATCAAAGAACAACTAAATTCAATTATTCTTATAAATATCATATCATATCGAGGAAGTGCTTAAGACGAATCTTAAACATCTTTTCAATATTTCTAGGATTGTTTTAAGTCCAAATGAATTTAATTACACAAATGAATTAATCGTCCGAGAGTTTAAGTTTTGTTGTCTTGCTCGGTGAACTAGGACATTCGAATATCCTATGAGTGAAGTAACACTTCTTTTAACACTCCTTTTAAGAGTTATGACATCACGAGCTTTCGAGGGCAAATGGATGTTCAAGTGAGTTGTGATTTAATTTTAGTTAATGGATTTAAGTTTGGAATAGTGTTCAAGTTGTTTTAGATTTATTTTGAATTCTTCATGTCTTAGGTGATGTCTTTTGATTCAATTTAATTTAACTTTGATTTAATTTAATTTAATTTAATTTAGTTTAGTTTTAATTTTAATTTAATTCTGATTTAATCCAATTTAGTTTAACTTGATGTGAATTAATTTAATTTAATTTAACTTGATTTAATTTAATTTATTTAATTTAATTTAATTTTTTTTACTTTAATTTAATTTAATTTGTTTTAATTTAATTTAATTTAATTTAATATTTTTTTTTAATTTAACTTAATTTAATTTAATTTAATTTAATTTATTTATTTAACTTAATTTAATTTAATTATTTAATTTAATTTAATTTATTTATTCAATTTAATTTAATTTAGTTTTATTATTATTACATATTTTTTTATTTAATTTAATTTAATTTAATTTTTAATTTAATTTTATTTTTAATTTTAATTTTAATTGAAAATTTAAAAAAAGTTTAATAATTTAACTTTAATTCAATTTAAATGATTGAAGTCTTTTAATATTTTAAAACTTAAATTTGAATTACCTTTTTAATTAAAAATTAAATATTATTGAGATGATTAATTTAGGGATCTTTAGATTAAAGAATAAATCTCTTCCTAATAATATCCCTATTTTAATAATTCCAATTTTATTATTCTCCCAAATTTAATTAATTATTTAATTAAGGTTTATTTCAATTATTTTAAATTGTTTAATAGGTTTCTACCCTTTAATTACTTAAATTTCAATCATCCAAATCAGATTAAAATCAAATATTTTACTTATTAATTTTATTAAGCCTAAAGTTTTAGTTTAAGGGTTAAAATTTAATTACCATTTTGCCCTTCAAGCCTAATAATTTCATAACTCACTAAATTGAGCTCAAATGAATTTGAAATTTTTATGTGGCTTCACTCATATGTCAATAAAGACATTAGAGGAGAAAATGTGATTTTTCTGTATTTAATTTATTTATATAATTATTTTTGGTGGAAAATAAGGATTTCCAAGGAAAATTTAATAATATAACCAAGGGAAAGTTTCTGTCCTTAAGAAAATTATGGGACACTCCTAATGACCAGAGGACCACTTGGACCAATTTTTGTGATTTTTTGAATTATATTTTATTTATTAAAATTATTTTAAGTTCTGGAGTATTAATTAATTTAAAAATAGAATATAATTTGAAAAATGAATTTTATAATTTTTTAAAATTCTCTCTGATATCAAGGATTCCAAAGAACCAAATTTTACAATTTTCTGATTTTTCTTTGATTTATTATAATTATTTTAGTGAAAATGCTAGAAAATACATTTTTTTTAATTTTAAAATTACCCTAGGGCTTTAAAATTTAATATCTCATTAAATAAACCTAAGAAAAATATGGGGTTTGTTCCTAAGTGATTATATTTCAAAATATGACATTTTGGTGAATTTTATTATTTTTGTGATTTTTATTATTTTTTAATTATTAAAATATTAAAATAATACTAAAAAATTAACTTTTTTAGAAAATTGAAATTTTAATTTTCTTAAATTCCCCTGATATCAGAGAGGCTCCAAAACCAATTTGGTGAATTTTTGAAAGGTATTTTGAAAGTTATGAATTTTTTAAAGTTTAAAATGACTAAATGGCTTAATCAACCCATTTAGTAGGGCTAACCAAGTCCAATTGACTTCAAACTTTTATGGTGGGTTCCTCTCATCCTAAAGGTCAGTGGAGAATTGATTTCAAGTCAATTTGATGTATGGTTAGCTCTAATTAATTAGGGATCTATTTTGGGTGTTTAAGCCAATTAGGGTTATTTTAAGTGAATTAACTCAAGTCCTATTTTTCCTAGGGTTCTCTGGTCATAAGGAACATCACCAAATTTTCCTAGAATTTATTTCACAACATGCTAATTTTTGGAATTAAAATACTCAAAACAGCCACATGCATTTGAAAAATCAATAACTTTTCACAGAGATGGCCTCTGACCTTGGAAAATTCAGGGAATATTCCCAAGTTCAGAGGCTTCAAAAGCCCTATGGTCTCATGCCATGGTGAATTGTATGAATGCATGGAGAATTGAAACAATGCAGGGAGTAAATAATTAATTAAAAATAAAGTACTGGACAAAATTAATTAATTTCTTTTCCACATTATTCTCCTCTGTTCACTGAGCAAGAGGGTATTTTTATTTTATTTTTGTGATTTTTCTACACAAAGATATGAATTTTCCAAGTTTAGGGAATTAAATAAATAAGAAAATACCCTAATTTTCTATTTAAAACGGCGGCGCTGACTCAACCTTGGCAGCTCCGAACGCACACGCGTCGCCTTCTGATTCGGCGCCGCCATCCAACTCAGCGCTCCGGGGGCCCGCTGTGTCGTTCCGTCTCCTCGTCCGGCGCGATCCTGGCCGTCCATCCGCGCGTGTATTAAATGAACGGCATCCGTTCATCGTCCCCAAGCCTCCTAGCCCGAGAACCGTCCACACTAAATCCCTAATATCTCACTCAATACTTAACGGATTTTCGTGTTCTTGTGCTCTATGGATTCATCTTGAAGAGACGAACACATCTATACGGTGATCATGCATTGAAATTAAGGCATTTGAAATGGAGAATGTTCGAAGCTCGGGATGAAGAATTGATCCATACCTTGGCTCGAGAGGTGAAGCCTCGATCGGAGATGTTCGGCACCTTCGTTGGAGCCTGCAGGAGGCTAGGGATGAAGCCCGGGGATGTGGTGAATTGCCTAGGTATAGTTTCCACCACGGCCGATCACAACCTTTGGAGTCTGGAACAACTGGGTGACCTGGAGAGGGGGCTTTCACTGGAAAACTTCTTCTCTTAACCTGGTGAAGGTGTAGGTGAGTTTAATTTGATTTTGGTGAAGGATTCGAAGTGTCCTGTTCCGGCTCGAGAATTGAGCTCCAAAATTGAGCTCAATCAATGGGGATTAGAGCAGGAGAATAGTGGGGATAGATTGCTCTAAGTCTGGAGGGGAGTGAGGAGTGATTTTGGCAGAGTTTTGGTATGGTCTGGTTCAGCACCTCCTTTGGCCGTGAGGGTGAGGGGTTTAAATAGGAGAGGCTGGAGGGCCTCCCAGGGGGGTTTAAGGCTGGGGATCAGCTGCTCTGGTGAGGAGAAGGAGAGCTATGCTGTCGTCCATTTGGGTCGAGACAAGTCGGCAAGGGAGGATTGAATTTTTTGGCTCCTCCCAAGGTCTCGGCCATGGTGTTTTCCGGCGGCCCGGTGGTCGGCCGGCCGAGCACTCGTTCACCATCTTGTTCGAGTGGGTCGTGAGTCGGGGTTTGGTGCATTCAATCGAGGTTTGACATGTGTAAAGTGGTTGAATCAAAGTAGAAAGGGAAGGGGCTACTTTAGCTTATTTTGGTCAACCCATGCAAATGGGTTGGGTGCACCTCCCCAAGACTCTGGTTTTGGGCTGAGGAGGTCGGGTGGGTCAATCTCCCATGTGTGGTGGAGTCTCCATCAAGGATTAGGTGGCAAAGCATGGTTTAGAGTGTGACATGCTTAAGGTAAAAAAAGGCTTAAGAAGGATTAGGAAAGGGGGTCCTCCTTTTTCCATTAATGGCTTGATCACATGTCAAACTCTCCATGGCTTCATGTGGCTTGTCCATGGCTTGCATGGCTTGTCTTTGGCTTAGTGGAAAAGTTTAGTCAATTTCATGAAAATGGATTTTAGGAATTTTTTGGTAATTTGATGGAAATTTGTATGAAACTTGATTTGGAATGATTTGATGATGAATTTAGGACTTAGGTATTGAGTTTAATTGAAAGTATGATGAGGGGAAATATCATATGGGCTTTGGGACCAATTTTGGGCCTTTGGATGTGGTAAAAGATGGGCTTTTAAAATGGTTTAAGGAATGGGCCTTTAAGTTTAAAAATGAATTTATGGATGGAAATTTTGTAAAGAGGTTGGGCCAAATAATTGTTGAGTTTGGTTTAGGGATGTGTCATGAGTGGTTTGAAACAAACTTGAGGTGATTTGGGTTTGAATTGGGTTGGATATGGGCCTTTTGGTAAAGAGGCTAAGGTGGGCCAAAATGGGCTAACTTGGGCCAATGTTGGGCTAGAGTTGAAATTTATGTAAAATAAATGTTGGGAAATGTTTTTGGGAGTGTTTCAAAGAGGTTTTGGCTTTGGTTGGGTTTTGATTTTGGGGTTTGGGCCTATTTGGGTTAGGTTTGGGTTTAGGTCAAAATTGGATTTTTTTGATTTTGGGTTGAATTTGAGTGAGGTTTGGGTCTAAACTTTGGGCAAATCATGTTAGTGTTTTGTTTATGGGGAGGTTAAGGAAGGTTTAGAAAAGATTTGGGATTAATTGGAGTTGAATTGGGTGAGTTTGGGCTAAGTTTGGGTCATGGGTCCAAATTGGGCTTTAAGGCCAAAAGTGAAATTGGATCCCAATGCCAATCCCATTGGGCTTGGATTTGGTCTAGATTGGTGTTGGGGATGTTGCATTGAAGTTTAGAATTGAATTGGACCAAAATTTGGGTCAATTGGGTAGGTTTGGTTTGACATTGGGTTCATTTTGGGTTAAAATGGGTCAAATTGGGGGTTTTGATAAAAGTGGGGTAAATTGATAAAATTGGCCCATGGTGTAGTTGAACAAAATGAAATTGGGAATATTTTGGATTTTCTGGAATTTTCTGGGAATTTTCTGAATTTTTGGATTTTTTGGCTAAGAGGGGTATTTTGGGTATTTGGAGGGTATTGGGAGGTATTTTTGGAATTTTTGGTATTTTTGGGTATGGATGATCAATTTGAGTAATGTGGGAATGTTTGGGATTGATTTTGGGGATTTTGGGTAGTTTAGGTGATTTTGCAAATTTTGGAGGGTTTCAAGGGTTTTGGGTAGGCCAGGCGGGTGTAGGGTCCCGGGGGTCAAAAATTGAAAATTTGGAAAATTGAAGATTGGGTGAATGTAAGTGGAATGAAATCATTTTTGTTGAGCCATGAAGCCATATCAAGTCCACATGAGCCATGAAGGGACTCATTTGAGGCATCCACTATGTTGTTCCTAACCCTCTTAGCCAATGGCTTAAGGGTTAAGGACCATCCATGTGAACCACCTTCATGAGTCAGGAGGTCAAGTTGGGTATGGGTGTGGTTTTAGGAGGTGTGTGAAAGTGTAGTGTATAGGTGTAATGTGTGTGTAAGTCGGCCCCTTCACTGAGACCAGTGCCACCTGAGGCGGTCCTAAGGCCAAAGAATCCTATAGGAACTCATCCTTTAAACTTCCACATTTGATTTCAACCCTCTAGGTGATTAGGGGTCTACAGTCAAGTTTGTGGAGTTTGCAGGGAGTTAAGAAGTAGTTTGAATTTCTAAGTGGTGGGTCCCAATTCTAATCCTCTAGGATAGTCAAAGGAAAAGCCTAAGGCTAGATCCTAAGTACTAAAGAGAAGAAGAGAAGACCTCATCAAAAATGAGGTCAACACCCTTATGGAACCTTTGCTTTTCGAAGAATGTCATTTGGACTGTGTAACACACCTGCAACATTTCAGAGATGTATGATGTCTATCTTCAGTAGTATGATAGATAATGGAATAGAAGCTTCTATGGATGATTTCTCTGTATTCAGGTCTTCATTTGAAATTTGTCTGGAAAACTTAGCAAAAGTTGTGGATCTCTGTGAGAATACAAATCTAGTTCTGAATTGGGAGAAATGTCAATTTATGGTTGCAAGAGGAATTGTGCTTGGGCATAAAAGTTCTGAACATGGTATGGAGGTTGATCCTGCTAAAATTAGAGTGATTGAGAGATTGCCGCCACCCACTACTGTGAGAGAGGTGAGGAGTTTCTTAGAACACGCTAAATTTTACAGGCGATATACTAAAGATTTTTCTAAAATTACTAAACCTTTGTGCCGACTTTTAGAAAATGATAGAAAATTTAATTTTAATGATGAATGATTGAGTGCTTTTGAATTATTGAAAGAAAAATTAATCACTGCACCTATAATTATTTCACCTTATTGGGAGAAATCATTTGAACTTATGTGTGATGCTAGTGATTATGCTATCGGAGTAGCATTGGGGAAAAGGCATGATAAGTTTTCAAAGTCATTTACTATGCTAGTAAAACTCTTAATGAGGTTAAAATTAATTATACCACAACTAAAAGAGAGTTATTAGCTATAGTATTTGCTTTTTAAAAATTTAGACCTTATTTAATTGGAGCTAAAAGTATTGTGCATACAGACCATTCAGTTATCAAATATTTAATGCAAAAGGATCTAATTATTAGGAAATGTGTGCCATAAGAAGAAACAATTTTGATTATTCAACAATGTCATGATTCTGAATTTGGAGGTCATTTTGGTGTTGATAAAACTGCTTTTAAGATTCTACAATCTGGATTTTATTGGCCTACACTTTTTGAGATGTTTATAGATATATTAAATCATGTGATCGATGTCAGAGAGTAGGTAATATCTCTAGAAGAAATGAAATGTCTTTAAATTGTAATTTGGAATTTGAAATTTTTTATGTATGGGGATTGCATTTTATGAGACCATTTACTCCTTCATTTGGAAATTTATATATATTGGTTGTCATTAATTATGTCTCGAAATGGATTGAAGTTATTGCTTTACCTAGATGTGATGCTCGGAGTGTTTCAATTTTATTAAAGAAAAATATATTTACAAGATATGGAATGCCGAGAGTGATCATAACTGATGGTGGATCCCATTTCAAGAATAATTGAATTAAGAGATTAATTAAGAAATATAATATTATTCATAGAATCTCTACTGCTTATCATCCCCAGACTAGTGGTTTAGCAGAAGTGTCTAATCGTGAAATTAAAAGAATTTTGGAGAAAACTGTGGATAATCATAAATTAGATTGATCTGCTCAATTAGATACTGTTTTATGGGCTTATAGGACTACTTTTAAAACCCTATTGGAATGTCTCCTTATAGACTAGTGTTTGGTAAGACTTGCCATTTACTAGTTGAATTGGAGCATAAAGTATATTGAGCCATAAAATAGTTAAATTTTAATTTCAAAAAAGCTGGAGAGAAAAGATTTATGCAATTGAATGAATTGGATAAGATTAGAAATGCATCTTATCACAATGATAGGATCTATAAAGAGAAAAGGAAATTATGTCATGATCAGAAGATATTGAAAAAGAACTTGGAATATGGACAAAAAGTTTTATTATACAACACAAGATTGACGTTATTTCCTGGAAAGCTTAAGTCTAGATAGTTAGGACCTTTTTTAGTTGTAAAAGTTCATTCTTTGGGAGCTGTTGATATTAAAGATCCTGATACTGGAAAGATTTTCTAAGTTAATGGGCATCAATTAAAGCCTTACTTTGAAGGGTTTCAACCTGACTTCAAAGAGGTTTTAATGCTGAGTCATCTCGATTAACTGAATGGTTTATCGGGCTGACGACGTTAAACCAAGTGCTTTATGGAAGGCAACCCATATGTATCTTTGTGGTGTGTTTGCTTGTTAGATGTAGTTATGCTTTTTAGATAGTTGTTTTTGAATCCTAATTACTCCTAAATACTTTAAAAATTGATAAATGATGGATCGAATCGAGATATTAGAATATTTTGGGCCAAACGAAGTACGGTGAGAATTTTTTTATCACTGGTGCCACCGGCGCCAGAATGGGCTACACCGGCGCCCTATCACAGATATAACACTGAACTTACCTGTTTAAGCGCCACCGATGCCCAAAACCTGTTGACGGTTTTTAAGTTTTAAAATGCGAGTTTTGGCAGTTTTTGTAGGAATCTCCTTCCTTATAACTCCCTAAACTCCATTTTTGACTTCCTAACTCCAGAAAAACGAAAACCACCAATCCTAATTCGTATCCTATGGATTCCTACCCCATTGAAATCCCTCAATTTCATGTTTTCAACCGAAGGAAGTTCATAAGTTTCGAGGCGCAGCGTTTGTTCAACAAAGTGATGATGTATAGCTGGGGCAAGTAGGAAAAGTACATTGCCTAGGACAGTTAATTATTTGAAATATTAAGAAGAACAACTAATTACAGTACATAAGTTTCGAGGCTAAGATATTTGGTGTAAGAGAATAGGACTATAGTCAACTATTCAAAGTAAAAAAAATTGTATGTTTGAAATATTAAGAATCTTAAACTGTATGTTCTGCAGACGAAAAGTAATCCTGTAGGCTAAGATATTTAGTAAAAGAGAATAAGACTATACTCAACTATTCAAAGTAAGAAAAACTGTATGTTTGAAATATTAAGAATCTTAAAACCTTATGTGATAGGAAAGGATTAAGGCTCTATGATGAATCATTAATAAGCTAAAGAAATGTCTATAAGGTAAAGGATTGTGGTAAGTTTCAAATTTAGAGTGAGAAGGGTGAAGTTCAAAATTATTAAAGGCTATCCAGATACAGTAATCCTCACTTGAAAGAAAAGAAAATAAAGAAAAAAGAAAATAAAGAAAAAAGAAAATAAAGAAAAAAGAGAAGAAAAGAAAAGAAAGAAAAGTGAGGAGAAGCTTGAGGATATGCCTAATCCAAAATTAGCTTCACTTGGACCTACCTAAAGGGAAAAACTTAATTACTTTCCTGAACTTATATGTGTAGATTAGCATCTTTACTAGTAGTGTTCTCATAAATTTATTTACATGTAATCCTTTTAAGTGCATTAATAGGACAATCTATAGTTATTTTTGAAATGAATAGAAGGCTAGAACTCTTAGACTTGATTCGTTAGATAGCCTTACACCTGCAGAATTTACTTGAATTATCAAAGATCATTTTGAAATTTTTACCATTGTACTTATCTAAGTTAAAATTATGGTGTTCTAGAAAGAAAGTTCATTGCAGTGGATCATTATTTTATGTATTAACTTAAATTAAATAATAGTTAAGTTTGGGGGATCTTGATCTGATGAAAGTTTGATAGCTTTTAATTATTCATTTCATACCTATTTTTGATGATATTGCACTTTAAAAAAATGATATTTTTCATGATTTCATGCAGGTAGAATGATTTTAAGCCTTTGGAGCAAAAGGAATAGAAAAGGAGCAAATTTGGAGCAAAAGGGACAAAAGTACATTTTATTGAACTAGCATTGAATGGTGTTGTCACCAGCGTCGAACCGCGCTATTTTACAGAGAGTTGCGATCGATTGGCGGAATAATGCGCCGAACGGTGCCTTATCCTGTGCTGGACCATGCCCTATCCCGAATTCAAACTAGATTCAATGTATTTTTCCAGATTTTGGAGGGTTGCTTGAGGAAACTCTTGGGAAATCAGTTATGATCTAATTTAAACTTCTTTGGAGCAAAATTTAGAAGGGAGAGAGAGTTTAGAGTGCAGAGAGAGTTTAGAGAGAGTGTTTTTTCATTTTGTTTAGGAAATCTAGGCTTTGTGTTTTCTCTTCTAAAGAGTGTAAGAGAAGAGGGAAAGTGAGAGAGTTCTTCTTCCTTACTCATCTAAAGAGAGAATTGTGTGTTGTTTTGAAGAAAGAAGAGGAGTCAAAGGAATACCTTGAGATTCGCTTAGGGAAGAGTTTGAGATAAGTTGTCTTTTCTTTACTTTGTTTGTATGACGCTATTTTTATATATAAAATCCATGTTTTGTCATCTTTTCCTCATGAGTCTTGAGTAGATTTCTTTGTCTTTCTTCTTTTCATGTGATGTGTTGACGTTGTGATATGAAAATAATGTATCGATTTATTATGGAGAATTTATGATGACCTTTTCACTTTGAACTTCATTTACTTTTTGATCTGGCCAATTGAATTGTTAAAACTTGTTGGGAAACATATGTTCTGAAAGGATTATGAGTTCCACAAATGTCCATGAATGAGAGACGTAGTTCATGGGGATTGAGTTCAAATAAATAGAGAAATATACTTTGATGGGCGTAGAATTGGAGATTTCAGAGTGACAGGCTGAAATCCTCAATTTGGTCCTAAGATTTGGAAACCAAAGCGATAGTTAGCCTTCAAGAGAAGGGAAGTGGGAGCTGTGGAGTGAGAGTCAGTATCCTCCCAGCCTAACAATGGATTTATGGACTAAACTTAGGATTAGCCAATGTTATTTATATGTTGAAAAATGGGTAAAGAATAGGAATGCTTCTATTTGGCACAATACATTTGCATCACTGATCTATGTCACAATAATCATCATATTATAATTGAAGAGAATCAAGACTCTTTCTTACAACTGAACATTTTTGTAAATTTAGTCTTGTGTTAGTTTAACTTGCTAAAAGTTTAGAACGTACTTTGGTAGGAATAGTAACTATAAGTGTTTGTCTTTATTTTATGAATTGAACTTACTTTCAATTGTGCTGCGATTCGAAAAGTGATTTTTGTACTACACCATAAAATTAAAACCCCCCTGTGGGATCGATATCTAGGACTCCACTAGAGCTCTGTTTTAATTAAGTGATACATATACTTGCGTTTAATTGTGTGACTCGTTATAAAACTAAATCAATATATTTATATATATATATATATATATATATATGAGTTCATAAATTTTGGCAAATTAAAAAAGTCGCACCACTAGCAACCCTAGAGAGTAAGTAATTGTATACAACGAATTGAAATGTTGTGTAGTGGTGTTCTTTTAACGAGTATAACAAACAGTCTTTCTTAACGATGCAAACGTGATTTAATCCTTAATACTGGTAAAGTTTTACTAGACCGTGCTGGGCAGGTGGATGTGCTAATAAATGGGTGGTTTGGAAACAAACATGTCGATGTTTTTGCTGTTATGATTGAAGAAAGAAGGAAAAGGTCACCTAACTTATGCAGGTCATACATATATGTCTCGCGACTGTATTGGGTAAATATGCCATTCTAATTTATTCTTATCATGTTAATGCATATTTTCATTGTAAGCTAAATTCACCTTGTCATGTTATTCAGGCTCTTAGGAAATGCAAAAAGGAATGCTTTATCGACCACATCACAAAGGATTCTATTTCAAACAATGAAGTCATATTATTTCCTATTATTAATAATCAAAACTGGATTCTATTGGTTGGGAATCTAAAAAAGGAAATGGCAAATATACGACTCTCTGCCCAACCCGATGCACAAAAGAGTTGTTATAGACCTTGTAAGTACTTTTCACAGTCCTGTAAATTAAGTAACTCTTTTCTTTGTAAGTTTGTGTAGTCTTCTATTTGCAAAGAGCTCTAAACTAACTTATCAATGATCTATGCAGGTGAAGCTTTTTTCAAAGGATGCTGCTCATGCATTCAGGGGCAAACCAGAAAAATAACCAATTTCATTTGCTAGAGGTGTTCCAACATAGAATAACAACTTTAACTGCGGCATGTTCGTTTGCAAATACATGGAACAATTAATACAGTAGATCGAAAGTTGACTGGAAACATCATTTTAAATGACAGGAACATATGATCCGATTTAGAGCTGAATCTGTTTATGCTATTTGTATGTGGGCTCGGCCTAAATGAGACATTTTTTTTGTTATATATATAAAGTATATGTTCTTTAATCTATATAAATGACACAAGAATAATGCATCAGTATACACTAAACATAACACCTAAATAACTTGTTTATGTTTTTACATCAATAACACACTAATAATACACCAGTAACACATCAGTACAGTTAACGAGACACCAAAATAACTTGTTTATGTGTTCCTTACCTTCAGTATATGTTTGGGTTACATATAAATGACAGGAATAAATAGATTTTTCTCATTAAAAGTATCACCTCAATAATACATCAATAACACACTAATAACACAACAATAATACATAAATAACACATTAGTACAAAAATAACACTTTTATGTAATTATGTAATTCTGTAATTATGTAATTATTATAAAACATTGTACTAGCCTAACATGACTTATAGAAAAATAATATATAGTAATATTTTTATAGATTACTAATAATATTAAGTAATTAACACATTAAATGTACTATAACATGATTTAAAACCTGCATAACACAGTGGAAAAGAAAATAACGCGTGAGGAATATTCCAAAGGCCGCGCGCGGCATCAAAGACCATGCGAGAAATATTCCTATAACAAGGTTAGAATATTCCAGCTCAGAATAAGAAATAAAGCGGTTGGAATATTCCAATAGACAATAACGCAGCACAAATAAAATCACGCCGAGTTTTAAAAAGCATGTTATTTTGGAAAAAAAATGTGTGTTTTTTTTTAAAAAAACGTGTTATTTAGTGTAAATCTGTGTTATTCTCTTGTTATTCGTGTGTTATTGGGTTTTTAAAACCATAAGAACACTTATAAATTCATTTAAATGTAAAAATGTGTCTTAATATGTAGAAATTCTCTTAAATGTAAAAAATTTGTCTCACCTTGCAATAATTGAATCTTTATATCAAGTAAATATTTTTACAAAAATAAAGATAGATTAATTTATTGTACATAAAGATGGGTAGAAGCTACAAATGTAAATATTTTTCAAGTAAATATTTTTTCAAGTAAATAACGATGATTACAACCTCCAACTTTAATTATAAATTGTGACATTTCACGTCAATGATATAGTGAATTACTACAACAATAAGACACCGATGAGACATGAACACAAACAACACATGAATAACACTTCAATAACACAAATAACACAACAATAACACCTCATTAATACATTAATAACACATCAATAAAACATCAATAATGCTTAAACAAGACATCAATAACAATAATCATGACTGAGTTGTTGTTGAGGGCATTTTTTGTGTTCTTCTGTTCAAATGTAGTTGTAATTGTTGGGGTGTTATTTGAGTATTATTTGAGTTTTACTGTGGTGGTATTGGGGTGTTCTTGGGGTAATGTGATGTTAAAATTGCTCATTTATTGTGCTTTGATTTTAGCCATAAAGTATTTGGTTCTTACAATCTTTGATTAATATATGAAAAAATTATGAAAAGTATTATGATTACATATAACCACATTAACAATTCAACGAACAGCAATAAATTTATCACTCATTAATTGAATCCATCAACAGTCTCGTATACGTTTCTGTTAGTTGTGATGCATAGTATTCCTGATATTGGAGTAATACCAAGTGTAATTTTAGGAAATTATTTTAAGTAAAAGGCAGTCAAATGATACTGAATTTTGGTAACATACTTGGGTCAGACAACCTGTCAAATTTGTCGCATGGATTAACAACTTCACGACATGTTGATGCTTCTTGTTCCTTTTCTTGAATGCAATGATTATGGTTAAGAATATGCATAATATATAGATTGAAGGGATCTCTCAATAAAGAAATATTTACTTTTTGCTCTCTTTATTTTCTCCCAATATCCTTTCAACCTAAATGTAGATATTCCCTTTGGTCTTATCTTTGTAGGGTCGTTCACATTGCATTCTATATTTGACTGTTTTTTCTTCTTTATTTTTCTCTTTAATTAAGGTGTTCTCCCCACTAGAACATCATCAAGATCTACAATTAATTTTTTAATTGTTTCCCACAAACACTCCTTGGCTAGATCATTTCATTGTGCTTTATTAATGAGTTGATATGCAAATTTCTGAGAGCATGACCAGAATAGTATGCCACTTGAAGAAACATTAATCATTTCAGAGTCTTTTAGATCTCTGCATCCAAACCTATTATAGATGTCCCTTTTAGTATGCATGAAACACTGCAATAAGAAATACTTGTCAGGAATCAACTTTATTTAGCCACATTAAGAACAAATAGTGTGTGAGAACACAAGAGGCTAATAATTTCAAAATTTTTATAACTGCATGTAACCTCAGAATTAATTTTGTCAACTAACACAATCCAGGTCTTTCTTGTCCCCTCATCATCCAAACTCATTACATAATATTTAGACTCACTCTTTAAGGATAATTCAATGGTAAGCCCACATAAGCCATTCAAATAACTTTTTCTCAAACATTGAGTAAAGATTCCTTGTATAGAATGAGGCAATACTAGATTGATTTTAACCATGGGAATTGTGACGGACTGATTGCATTTGAAATCTTCGTCCTTCTCGTTCCGCCGCCACGATTTCATTATATTTTCAAGACCAAGAAAATAATCCGTGAGAGAGCTGGTGGCCTTTGCAACACCATGAAAGATATTATTGGTGGACTCACTTCTCTACGTTGATAGATTCTCATTCCAAATATATCTTTATTAAATGTTGTTGACCATTTGTGTCTTATATGGTACATTTCATCTAACCAGACATTATTTTGTAGGTCTCTCATCTCAATCATTAAAGATCAATTTTCTTCAAACTCCTCCTCATAATCACACTTACTCATGCATTTATAAATAATACCATTGACGCTCTTGGTACAAACTCCACAATGTACTTTTGAAGACAGTTTCTTGTAGATATGTCATTGATATAATATGTGACGTGTATGTGGGAGGCATTCTACAATGGCTCTTATCATAGCTTGATCCTGATCAGTGAAAATTTTTATTGGATGTTTGTCACCCATTGTTCAAATAAATGATTTGAATAGCCACATGAATGACTTAATAGTCTCCTCGGACAAAAATCCAACTCCAAGCAAGATGTTCTGCCAGTGGTGGTTAACCCCCACAAAAGGAGCACAATATAAACTATATTTATTTAATCTATAGCTTGTATAAAAAAATATTACATCACCGAAACAGTCATAATCAAGTATGGATAACCCATCACTCCAAAAAATGCTTGTTAATCTACCATACTCATCCGTTTGGAAATCCCAGGCAAACATGTTATCCCCAGCTTGCATCTCCATGAACAATTGTATTAGAGCATTGATATCTACTTGTTCAATTCTATGTCTTCTTTCTCTTTGAATGAAATTAAACGCATATCTCTTCGTGCATTCTAAATTCTTAACTCCCCCAACCTCTGTAGCAATGAAGTGATATGCATTTTTTGCTCTGATCCCTGATCTTGTCATTGATCACGACATATTTGTATTTAACTCACTTATTCTTCTGCTGGAATGAAGAAGATGCTTATCACCACTTCTCGACCAGAGGATGGTTGTGAATATCAATGAATTTCTTCACTGTCCAATTGCCTTTGAGATCGACAGCGTAGTGAACCATGGCTTTACAACATCATCGTGTCTGTTTTTTTTAACTTCACTGCATTCATGATATTAGACTCTTTATTGTAGCTAGTTTTTTCACAAGTATAATCTTTGGTCTTAAGTTTCTTGGAGATTGGCTAGTAGCTAGTATGGTCTTTCCGAACAGTGAATCCTACATGATGTGCACATGACGATAGCTTTCATATGCTTCTTGCTAATTGTGGATAGCGTTGCACATCACCTAATTAATTACACAACCAAAAAACTCGTATTAACACCATCATAGCACCATAATAACACCAGGATAACATCATAATAACACTAGGAAAACAAAATAATAACACCAGGATAACACAATAATAACACCAACATAACACCATAATAACACCAGCATAACATCATAATAACACACCAACAAAACACCATAATAACACCAGCATAACACCGTAATAACACAATCATAACACTATAATAACATCATCATAACATAATAATAACATCAGCATAACATCATAATAACACCAATATAACATCATAATAACACCAGAATAACACCCTAAAAACACCAGCATAACACCGCTGCATAAGACCACTCAATAACACTACATTAACACCAACATTTATAACAGAATAAACAAACCAACTACTATACTATAGTAACAATACTAAATCAAAAGCAAAAACCAACATAACTTTGGAGTAACACCATAATAGCACCAGATAAACAAGAATAATAATCTAATAACACTAAAATAACACAAAAATAACACAACCTTAACACTATAATAACACAAAAATCGCACTAGAAAAGCACTAATAAAGGGCGTAGCAAAATCGATACCAGTAAAATATAATGATAACATCCCAAATAAATGATAATACCAAAAATTAGAAATTATTGTACTCACTTGGTCTTTGAAATTGAGGGAGAATGATGGGTGGAAGTCCTCCAAAATTTATTCGTTCAAGGAGAAATCCATCAAAACACTAAAGAAAAATCTTAGTTGATTACGTCCAGAGCTATAAGATTTCTTCAGCTGCCAATACAACAATAGCTACTCTATGAGAAAAAATATTTTTATGAAAGCTGGTCCAAAATTGCTCGGGTTGGGTCGGGCTGGGTTCGCAAAGCAAGCAACTCGAGGTAATATAAGTTTGCTGGGAAAGCAACGACGTCGGGCTTATAGAGACGGAACTCCAATTTTTCTCCTCCTTCCGCTCATCTCCTACCCAAAAGCATTGAGGAAGGTAACTTCAGGTCTTTTTCGCGCGCGATGCGTTCATCCCAGATTTGCTAAATCCACCGATTCACGGGATTTAGTAAATCCGGGATTTAAGATTTAGGTTAAATCCAGCTTAAATCCTGCTCTAAATCCGTTACCAGACAGGCCCTAAATCTTGTCTAAATTTCGGTTAAATCCTGCAACCCTACTGATATTATTCTCTTGCGTCATATTTCCCCCAGTCATGGCTACTCGGAGGAAGATTGTGCCAGCCTTAAAGAAGCCCCAGGAAGTGGAGTACCAGCCGATGGAAACGGCGGCAGATGGTCTTCCGTTGGCGCCGCCAAAGCTGGGGCTGGTCCTAGCCGCCTCCGCCATCTTCTTATCCCGTTTGCCTATCTTGTCTTAATCCACTACAGCATCGAGGTAGAATTGAGGTGGTCGATTGCCATTTGCGCTACTATGAGCATCGCCGGGTTTTTCGTTTCCCTCAGGATGATCCCAGTAGCTGCGCGGTATGTGCTGAAAAGAAATATGTTTGGATATGATATCAATAAGAAGGGAACGCCGCGAGGGAAAATTAAACTGTCAGTTTTTATTTTGCCAGTGATTTTCTCTTGTTTGATACTCTTTTCTGATTTATTTTTAGTCATGCAACTTGCGTTAGTAGATCTTGATGTGGTTACTGTAATGCCCGTTTCTTTTTTTTTCCCTTTTTTGTGATGGAATGGAAAACGTTTTCAGCAATAATAAATTTAGCTGGTCACGGAATTCAGGATTTCATTTTGTAATAAAGGAAGTTGTAATAATTAGATTTCAATTAAGCTATATATTTTTTGTCTGAGCCGTGACTATATTTATAGTCTGAATTGCATGAACAAAAGAACATAAATTCTTGAAATACATCAAATAAGAAAATCAAGATAACTCAAGTGATTGGAATGGTACAAAAGGAGAAGATATTAGAGAAGAGGGGAAGTAAATTGATGAAAAGTAGCTGCTTGCATTAAAAAGAATTGACAAATGCTTACACAATTTGGAGGTGACCCTTTTACACAACTCGGATCTAAAAGGAATCATTGGAAGCAACTTCGTTCACATAGAAGTGGGTTGGCCAAGAGTCTTATTATGTAGAATTTATTTTCCTTCATTAAATTAAACACTGAATGCAACAAGAACCCATTGTTTAGATGAGGGCTAATGGATCAAAATCTAAAATAGTTAATTGCAAATGATAATATTTAAGAAAATATAAGTCTAAGTCAATTTTATTTATGAAAGAAAGTAAAAGAAACCTACAAAACTTATCCATGTACGGTGGTAATTGATGTCATTATCAATGGTTGAAGAAATAGAATGTGACACGCTATGAAACAAAAATAAAATTTGTAGAGGAGATTGAAAAGAAATATGAGAGAAATATTAAAGAACAAGACAGAACCTAGATATTTTGATAATTGATTTACTTCACTCATATAGGTTGGAACTTCTCCATTTACAAAAGATGAATTTCGGGGAAATCCTTGAAGTAACAATTCTTCTTTAGACTGCTGGTTAAAGATTATAGAATAGACATAGTTTTAAATCAATAAGTCAATATTCATTGTAATCATTCGGAGTCTCTTTTTTGAAAAGAGCTAAGAGAATCAAGGAATAAAATTACCTTTAATAAATAAAGATCATCTCTGAGTAGAAAATAAAGAATAACTTGTTCAAAGAGATTAAAAATTCTATTCTTGATGGGGGGTAGTTGATTAAAACAAAACACAATTAAAAAAAAATGAACTAAGCAATTTATGTCTGTAAATTTGGCTTATTTCAATAGTAAGTTGGATTCTGTTATGACCCTTATTGTATTGCATTAATTTAGTTGAACTGTGAAGAAATCATTCAAAAGAGTTTGTGTTACCAGAGTAAACCTAAACCATAATAGAGAGAGCATATATTATTGTTGAAAATCAAATAGGTTACAACAATGACTTTTCAAAATAAGAAATAAACGATAAAAGGCATAAGAAGACACTTTAAGTCAAAGACGAAGGGATGAGTGGCGGCTGGCCCACCGGGTGGTTGGAGCTGGATTGCAGTTTTGGACAACAGTAAGAACATGTGTTGCGGCTGTAGTTGGAAAAAGGGCAGGGGTTGCGTGTTATGTAGGCTTGATCTTGGGAAGGAGTTGCGTACAAGGTAGTAACAACAAGATGGTTGTGTGGGAAGGTGGTCAACTAGAGCAGGAGATGTTGAAGGAAGTAATGTGATGACAAAAGGGTGTGGGTGGAAGTGGAGACAGGTAGGAGAGGGGGCGACTCAACAAGCTGGGTGGGGAAAGAGTAGCGGTCGGCAGGGAGGTGGAGTGTCGACAATTGAAAAACCAGGGGAAGAGTGATTGCGGATGGGGGGTGGGGAAAATAAGTATCCTCGCAAGATCGAGTTACAGTCGGAGCACCTTTCGAACATTTAGAGAAGATCACAACCTCAGATGAGGGCCTTTAGATACATCTCTAGAAGGCAAAACAACTTCCAACGAAAAGCTGGACAGAAATCTGAAATAAAAGAGATTGAAACTGCAACCCTGGATAGTAACACATATATTTATAATAAGTAAAACAAAGTGGGAGGGCCAAAGGGTGGAAAATCTTGCTCCATTAGAATGCTGGCCGGTCCTGCCTCTCTGTTGAATCGACACTCACTTGTTGGACCTATTGGCCCAACTCTAAATGTCACGTCAGTCTCCCAGTGTTGGGGGAGCTTCAATTTCGTTTGACGAAGCTTCTGGTTCCTTGTAGCACGGAGTTAAGTCTGTCACGTTGAAGATAGCAGAAATATTGTAATCGCCTAGTAGGTCGATTATGTAGGTGTTGCCAGTCCACAACACACCTTGATAGAATAAATATGCATCCTTTCTTGACACATCATGTGCTGGAGCTACATAGAGATGTAGGTTCTTGCAATATAACTCTTGAGCCCTTTAGTCTAAAATCTTTTTCTTCCACTTCTAGTACTGTGTGGAATGTAGCCGATAAACTAATATATGAGGAGAAATCAACTATGGGACAAAATTTGTGGCAAACTGCACTACTCTCACTAGAAACCACTCAGGAGAGACATTCTCTTCACTAATACGACCTGGATCCCATTGAAGAATTTCTTTTACTATCAAGCTTTTAAGATAAATTTCAAGGCTGGGGTTCATCCTTCTTGTCTGGATATTTGATGATGTGTACCATACTGAACCGAATCTAACATCTGAATAACTCCATGTGATCTTCCAGACATAGCACAAAAGGGCCCCATTTCTGACGTGCGGGACCTGCCTCAGTAGGGACAACTTAGGGATGAGTCTATAGATTTGAATGGTTTGAATTTCTCTCATATAGGGTTGCCATCCATCTGGAGTTCCTCAAGCTCAAGACTGCCTTGGACACTTACCGTGAAGTCTGTTCGAGTCTCTTCCACGGGCTCAGCTGGAACTATGTGCATATTTTACTTCTTAATTGTAAGCAGGTTGTTTCCTCACCTTTCTCAGTGTTTACTGTGTCACTCAATTTTTCAACAACGCCTTGCTCAGTGAAACAGATCACCCTCTGGTTGTGTATTATGATTCAACATGTTCAAATCCGTGAAACTTGCAACACTTTGTGGTTGTGACAGATTTAGGGTTGCGGATTCAATCCGCATGTTCTCCAATTTGAATCAGTTTTCTTCTGATGGGTCGTCTTGGGTATTTTCTTCCATGTACTCTGGCTATAACATTATGAGGTTGAACTCTAGATGTGGTCCCTCCATTTCTGAAGCTAGAGTCTGAGCATTCTGTCAGTATTAGGCTGGTAGGAACTAGCGCTGCATCTACCGCTTCTTCTTTTGATTCTCCCATTCTCCCCTTAAACTCTTTAGATCCTAGTCAAGGGCAATCTCCTCCTGGGTTACCTCATCAATCTCTGCAAGTCTCTCTTGAAGATGACGAAGCTCTTGCAGTATCCTACCGGGTAGGCTCGGGCACTTATCTCCTTTGTTGTATGGTTAGGGTTTTTGGTTGGGAGGTGAAAGAGGCTGTACAAATTGGTTTTGAAAATCAGTAGAGGAAATCAGGGTTAAGACAAATTTTTGCTATGGTTTGGGAATAAGAAATAAAATTTTTTCTGAAAGTTGATGCTAGGAAACTTAAGGATAGGAGTAGGGCTAGACTTGCTCTGATATTAATTGATACTGGAGTTAACCTTAACAACAATAGAAAAAATATATATTATTGCTAAAATTCAAATAGGCTACAACGACCACTTTTCAAAACATGAAATAAATGATAATAAGCATAAAAAAACACTTTTGGGCGACGACGAAGGGGATGGGTGGCAGATGGCCCACCAAGAGGTGAATTGCAGTTTTGGACAGCATTAAGGCCATGTGTTGCGGTTGTAGCAGGGGACAGGGTAGGGGGTTGCGTGGGTTGTAGGCTTGAGACTGGGAAGGAGTTGTATACACAACATTAGTAGCTAGGTGGTTGAGTGGGAAGGTGGCTGGTTGGAGCAAGAGATTGTGGAGCAGGTTACAAGGGTGTGGGTGGAACTGGAGACCGGTGGGAGAGGGGGAGGCTCAGTAGGCAGGGTAGGGAAAGAGTAGCAGTGGATGATATGGAGTTGGAAATAGGTTTTGTTTTAGTGAAAAGGGTGGCGAGTGCGGGTAAACTATAGGCGACAGGGAGTGGAATGCTGGCGGCTGGAAAACTAGGGAAAGAGTGACTGCGGAGGGGGAGTTGGGGAAGATAAGTATTCCCGCATGATCGAGTTACAGTGGGAGCACTTCTCGAACCGTTGGAGAAGATCATTATCTCGGATGATTTATTGTCAGAGCATCTCATCGCCTTCAGATACAGCCCTAGAATGGTAAACAACCTCCGACGGTAAGGGGCACATTCAATTTAGATTCATAAAGATCAAAACTACAAACCTAGACAGTAGCACATATATTTATACTAAGTAAAATAGGGTGGGAGGGGGAAAGGGCGGCAGATCCAGCCTCATTAAAAGGCTGGTCAGTCGAGCCTCCCTGTTGGATCATCACTCACATGCTGGGCTGACCAGTCCAGCCCTCAGCCCCATGCCAGTTTGGGTCGAGACTATAGTGAAGGGGTTGTTTGGATTAAGCTAGAGAACAACTTATAATAGTTAGATGTTGGTTTTACTGCTAATAGATAGGAATAAATTTGCGGGCTTTCATGAAAGGCATATCTAGCCATCATGCATATGGCAACATTAATGTCCTTAATAGGGAAATAGATCGAAAGAATTTTTTATTTTCTTTATTGATATTTACTTGTAAAATGACATTTCTTTAAAAATGAAAGGTGAAATAAAAAATGAAAACTAGATATTCTGTGTTATATCATTTGCCACCCTTGGAGATAGTCTTAATCCCATTTTTGCTTTCTAATCCTTTCAGCTACTCACATAAATGTATTAATTGCTTATCTGTTTATGAAGAAAGGCCTTCTTCACCTCCATTGTCTGTAGTATTCTTGATTTGCTTTTTGGTTGAATATTTAGAGGAGGTGGTAATAGAATAAGAACAATATACACATCATTTTTGGTACGTAGGATCTTGATCTACAAGTACGATTCATGTCTTGTTAGCATCACTTGTTGGAAAGTCTACCAAAAAGAGTATTGGTTTGAGTACGCATCGACTAGAATACTGTTAAAATTCAGTTATTAAACCAATCATTAGATTTATCAAGTACATGACTCATACATCCTATCATAGAATTGTGATACATAATAAGCAAATAAATGTTTCTATGATTAAGGAAAGTGTACAGGAGTTGTTAGTATTGGCGTTCAATGAGAATCATAATGAGCATATTAAAAGCATTACTAATTATTTGTAGGATAATTATGATGAGAACATTGCCAGCCAGAATTAAGATTACTATATTTAAAGCACTTATAATTGTCTTGTTTATACATGAATGCCCATCTAAATCTAACGTTATAGTTGTATTATCATATTGAGAAGACAAAATAAAATCAATGTACGAGTGTTGATGCATCAAAAGCATGTATGATTTTTTTGGTATCATGCTTATGTTCAATCTTTTGAGATTATGCTGATTTTCTAGATTGAGGATATCAAACTCCTTAATTCTACTACTTTTCAATGATAAAGTTCCCTATTCTTGCTCTATTCATTACATGTTTGTTGTGTAAGGAAGGGTTAACTATAAGTACTACTAGCAATAGTTTGCATTTTAATTTTATGATTTAGTTGACGAATTTCATTAAATATAATATCCATGACAGTGACTTTTTCTCATGGTGTCTATTTGTATCTTTAACATAGGTTCGTGAGATTAGTGTTTTAAGTTTCTTAAAGCATTGTTATTAACAATTTTCTCAAATTTGTAATCACTATTATATGTTTCTTCCAATGATTCATGATAGTTTTATTTTGAGACAATTCTAAACAAATCTGAATCCATTAAAAAAAAAATCGAAGTTCATTACTAAACTTATCTGAAGGCTTATCATATATTTGAGTTTCCTAACATCAAAAGATACTATGAAGGTAATAACAATTAGATTAATATTTCTTTCTAAGTTTTGGAAGTCATTTAATAATTGTTTTAAATATGAAGTTGAAAGGCATTTGTGTTTAACTCAAATTTTCATGTGTTTCCACATATAGGTAGGCAAATTTTAAAATGCATTGATTTTAAACTCGATTAGCTTTCAAAATTCTCTTGCAAAACCAATATTAACTTAGACCTAAAAAATTTTCTCTTTTTTTATATTTAGATATGAAGTAACAACTGATATAATTTTCTAGGTCATTTAACCAATCCATAAATAGGTGAGGATGTTTAGGTGTGATATTCATGAATGTATTAGTTATTGCAATCATGCCTTTTATATGTCATGCCCATTATATTGATATATGATGTGATTCACACTAGTAATGCCAACATGTAGGTTATGATGTAGCAAATGTTATTGATAACAAAGTAATTGTAGACCAATAAAATTAATCAAGCTTTTGTTATAAAGACCTATTCATTAATGATTAACTATGAAAGGATCAACTTTGACATCACAATATTTTGTATACAAATATGGTGGAGTTTATGGTTTAAAGATTTTGCCATTTTCTTAATTTTATCATTCTAATAAGATTCATTTTTATAATTCAAAGTTGTACTCAAAATACCTTGACAGCATAGCAAACAATCAATTCAAAACTCGTCTTCAAATTTCCTTGTTGCAGTGATTTGAAACCTTTATGTATATCTTGTTTAACAGCAATTACAAATTGGCGCCAACAAATAGAATATTGATGGTTGCAGGAGCGATGTACCTATTGTTTCTTGAATATATCTTAGTTTTAGACTATATAGATGGTCACGGTTTGGAAAGAGTAGGAGAATCTGAGTTTTGGTGGTTGTCTAGGGTTAGTTTGGGTTATTAAGGGCGGTTAGATTAAGGTTTGTTTTAGATTGGTTGGATTTGTTTGAATTTTGTTGAGGATTGATAATGTTGGTTAGTGCTATTCCAAAACTGAGGAGAGGTCAAATTTATTTTCTTGGTTGGCTAGTAATTTTTCAGAACTCCTAAATTTATGGAGGGTTTTAAGTTGTTACAACCAAATTTGACTAGTCCTGTAGTTTTGGTGCACTTTCTCACAACTCCAGTAAAGGTTGTGGCAACAAGCGTCGAAGACATCCCAAACTCCCAGTGGGTAAAAAATGAATTCTCTACCAATGGCACCAGCATTCCTGGGAAGTGTGAGAATTAATTAATGTTAGCATTTGATGCTCGAAAATACAAACAACACCGGATGTATACCAAGTTGTTGCTTATGGGTGAGGTGATAAGTATATGGATATAGGGAAATCATTTGAAGCAAAAATGTGAAGCGAGTGGAGATTAGACCAAGAGGGATGAAGTTTAGAGAAAGATAGAACATTATACAAAAGAGAACTGAGAGATCTACATACAAATCCACAGACTAGAGCTAGCTGGCATTGGGCAGAGAATTGAATTTGTGCTTGTTTTCTTTTATTTTTTGCAAATCTGCTCTAAATACGATGCTGGGAAGGTAAAAAAATTTCTAACTGACTCATCAATGTGACTTTATATTTGCCCCATTATTAATATTATTTTCTATCCGACTTTTTTTCAACATATTTGTCTGACTATTGTCTTTTTTTCTTTTTTTTTTTAATTACTTTTCAGGCCTGAGTCATTGGGCATCGTCATTGGAATTGTCTATTTGGTCATTGCTATTTTGTTTCAGCATTTCAATTTTACAGCAGACTCAAATGTATGTTTGTGTAGCCTAATGCTCTATTTATGTTGCCCACACTCTGCAATTGTGGTTTTTATAGGCTTTTACATTTTTTCCTTGTCACTTTTCACATTCAAGCTGATGAGTTTATTAATGTTAGTATTAATTTCATTCCTATTTATTGCTTTTTTGCAGTAATTACCATTGTCAATTTTAGAGCATTCAGCCTATTAATTGGTTGATATATATTAGATACAGCAAATTATTTGATGAAGTTTCTTTCCTTCATTCTCATTTTGTGGCATTTAAAGCTGATAAAAAGATAATGAATTGTTTAGGTTCACCTTGAGCTCACTATTGGAATTGCTTTAAAGATTTCTGACCATGATTTTTATCTATTTTGCAATGGCTCGTTGAATACAATGCAACACTAGCATGCATTTGCTTCATGACTTTGCTTGGATTTGTTCATGATGTTCTTGATGTTCCCTGGAGATTGTAAGTACCTCCTGATGAAGTGAATGTGCACAAGGTGTTGTGAGCATGGGAGAGCTAAAGAAGATTCTCCTATCTCGTTCCAGTGGAAATACTGTTTCTCTTCTCACTAGATTTTCTTCATTAAACGTCACAAAAGAAATTATGATTGTCATATAGGACTGATTTGAAATGAATAACTCAATCCTATGAAAAGAGTAAAGGGACAAAATAGTCCTCTGATTTTTTACATATAGAAATTTTACTCCCAGAGTCTATAAAAATATCAAATTAGTTCCCAAATTCTTTTTAAATTGTGGCTGAAATAGTCCTCTTTGGAGACTATGTCAACCCGTATTAAAAAAAATTAGAGGACTAGCTTGAGACTATAGACTCAATCTATTATAGTCCTCTTTGAGACTATTTCAACCCTTATTAAAAAAAATTAGAGGACTAGATTGAGACTATAGACTCGGGGACTAAAATAGCCATACGCCAAAGGCTAGGGGACTATTTTGACACTTTTCTCGCAATAAAATAAAGAATCCTGCATTGCACTTATTATGATAATCATTAGCATATTGAAGGCCCACTTGCAACAAATAATGATAATAAACTTTGGTGCTTTGTTTAGTTCTAGTGTCTGAGATCAAAATCAATGGTTGATTTGTATTTTGAAAGCCATACATATATTTTCAGTGGGAAGAAATGGCAGGATAAACTCAAATTTCATTTTTACTCACATTGGACTCTCTTTGTACGTTTGGTGGAGATAATTTGCCGCCTAACTTAATAAGTTTCTTCTGATGTATTTTAAAATTTGAAATTTTCATAATTTTCTTGCTATAGATTTATAATTATTTGGCAAACAGAAAAATGGTGCTTCCATCATTTGCAGCACATCCATTGTTGATGGCATATGCTGGACATACGTCAATAATCATACCAAAGCCTTTGATTCAGTATGTTGGTGTAGCAGTCTTGGATTTAGGTATGTGATGTTTACACATCCAAAAGGCTACAATGAAGACATAATTCTGTTTAACATTAATTGCCTTACATATTAATGTTTTTTCATTAGAGAGCTCAATATATTTTTCTATATTGTTGAATGTTAGGCTGGATATACAAGCTCTACATGGGAATGCTGGCAGTTTTTTGCACAAATTCCATCAATATACATGCAGGTCTCAATGGCCTTGAAGCGGGACAGACAGTTGTTATTTCTGCAGCAGCAAGAAATGGGGCCTTGTGTGCATTTGTTGTTCTTCTTTCTGATATTTTTACTACCTGGCATGAGATTAATTTATCCATTTTATTACAGATTCTTGTACACAATGTGATGCAAATTGGTGCATCTTCAGATCTAGAATACAAGCAAGCTCGTGCATTTTCCATTTACTTAGTGTTTCCCCTGTTGACTACTTCATTAGCTTTGCTGTCATACAACTGGTAATGATTAATTGGCAGATCGTTTTGATGCTACTAATAATCATTTCCATGATGTTTTTGTTAATGCATGTTGTTCATTTACTTCTATTCAGGTATCCTTCTTTAGTATTTGTTGGTGATACATACACCTAATTTGTCGGAATGGCCATGGCTGTAGTTGGTATACTTGGTCAGTTCAGGTTAGCAGCTTTTTCTGCTGTGTGTCTTAATTTGCTGCTGATATCTTAAGTTTTAATGCACCAATTTTTTGATTAACACTTCACCTTTCTTTCTCAAGATTTATTTTACTTGGTGTCAAATAAAATTAGGCTTGTGCAAAATAGGTTTAACATTTCATGGAACTCTAAACAGCAATAAAACATCAGTATGCATAAAGCTGATTATGAGAATTTACCAGAGAATGAAGAACTGGAAATGGTTTGTGTCTGGTGCTGTATCCTTTTTTTCTATCAACTTTTAGAATGTATTGGATTCACGAGAGAGTTTATGGACAAACACGTGAATAGTGGTCTAATAATCTATATTGAAGTGAATGCTTTGTGGACCTCACTAAACTTTAGATGTATTGCTTTGGAAGCAAATAGTATCCTAGGCTCCTTTTGGTGGCGTGAATAGATTGGTACTAGCATATCTATATGGACTTCATTTTTTAGTTTCTTTTAAGTTTAAGAAGTTCACATTTTAAAGGTTTCGGGAGCTTTGGTTCACGACCAAATAGTAGTGATTCATGGTTTTAATGAAGGAGCAACTTTTTTTAGCCAATTTCTTATTCATTCTTAAAATAGTTTTATATTTATTATCTTTTAGCAATTTTCTTATTTTGGCCCTTTTTGGTGACGTGAATAGATCGGTGCTAGAATCTCATTGCACATAGGAATAAGTGGTTCATAGTTAGTTTATCTTCCTAGAATTCATAATTTTATCTCAACCCAAGGCCTTTCTTTCTCATGAAATCTCTTTATGCTGTGGGAAACCTTTTTATGCATGTTGTAGTTCTTCGGAGGAGAAAAATAATTAGTACTCTTCAATTTCTTAAGACTCTATTATAAGATAAATAGCAGGGCAAGGCCATCACATTAGGAATGTCACCAAATCCTCATGCTAGAAAAAAGAAATAGAAATTACCAATAATAATAGCTAATTCTAAAAGTAGAAACTGCTAACAGTAACAAAATTATAAAAATAAAAGATATCAAAGGTGAAAATTTTTAAAATTCAAACACTCCCCTCAAGTTAAAGCATAGATATTTACTATGCCCAACCTGCTTACAAACAACTCAACATTAGGCCTGACAAGTCATTCGGTGGAGATATTTACTATTTGTTGGGTTGTCGGAGTGAAAGGTATGAAAATTAATCTCTCTTTTATGAAGTGTTTATTAATCTCCACATGTTTTTTGCTACTATGTTGCACTGAATTTTTTGTAATGTTTATGATAGCTTTATCATCAATGTACAACTTTATTGACATGTTTATCTGGATTCGTAGCTCTTAAAGAATTCTCTTTAACAATAACATCATACATACACTATTAGCCATAGTTCGATATTCTGCCTCGACACTACACTTTGCCACCACATTTTGTTTTTTTTACTTCGCCATGTTATCACATTTCCCCAGGCATAAGTATAGTATCTGGACGTTAACTTCTATCAACAACTGAGTCCGCTCAATGTGCATCGGTGCATACCTCTTTGTTCTGTTGTGTGGTCTTCTGAAAGAGTAAACTATTACCTGGTGTATGTTTTAGGTATCTGAGAATCCTGTTAACTTCTTTAATGTGTTTCTCAGAGGGCGGATGCATAAAAACTTACCAAACTTACAACAAATGCTATATCTGACCGTGTATGTGATAAACATATCAAATTTCCCACCAACTTTTGATATTGAGTTTTATTCCACTAGGTCGTCTTCCTTCTTATCTCTTAGTTTCCAATTGTGTTCAATTGGATTGTCTGCAAGCCTACAACCACTCGTCCCAGTTTCCTTTAGAAGATAAAAAATATATTCTATTGGGAAACAACAATCATTTTCAACATTTCTTCGATCTAGCAACCTCTATGTCAAGGAAATACCTTAGAGATCCTAAGTCCTTGGTCTCAAAAACTGACGAGAAGGAAGCCCTCAACTGGTTTATTTTTATACAAGTCATCTCTAGTGATGATTATATCATTCACATGCACAATCAGTATGACTATCTTCCCATCATTTGAATGTCTGAAGAATATTATACGATCTCCTTGCCCTAGGGTGTACTAATATTTAATGAACAGTATAAATTTCTCAAATCATGCTCTCGATGACTACTTCAACCTATATAAGAATTTTTTTAGTTTACACATTTTTGTGTCGAATTTCTCACTAAATTCAATCATGCTCTCAGTGACTACTTCAACCTGTATAAGAATATATCTAACTAATCAATGCAATAGGTCCGAGTGAATTTCTTGGCAATCAGTCGAGCCTTGTATCGTTCTAGGGAGCCATTAAAATTATACTTGATTGTAAAAACCCATTTCATTCGATAGTTTTTTCCTCCAAGTAGATCAACCAATTGCCACATGTTTTTTTCAGAGCTTTCATCTCCTCAAAGATAGATTATGAACTTTCAGAGCATCCTGTACAATATTAGAAATCTTCTTACAAGACAAATGTGTGGTGAAAGCCCAAAAAATGAGAGATTTTCATATGACACATAATTAGACAATGGATGTTTGGTGCAAGACCTCACCCCCTTACAAGTAACAATGGGATGATTGAAATCAATAGATTAAGGATTAAGGGTAGACTCAAGTTTAGGACTCGGAAACTTATAACATTAAGATGAATTGGACTGATCATGGGGTAAAGGCTCAATGAGGACATTACCTAGAGGATTCATGGAGTCTAGGCAATGTAAAGGATTTGTATACTCTTTCTTCTTAGTTGTCATTTGTCACGAGCAGGTGTCAATGTCGTCGTTCTTTTTCCTGTTTTCTTTTTCTTAGTTCTAGGATTATGAACATCCTAAGATGGTATTGTGGGAAGATCTGATTCTTTTTAATATATAAAAAATTTGACTCACTTTCTTCTAATATAATATAGTTTGGATTTTCAGATTGAACAATCAATGTTTGAGAGAGATTTTTTATGAGTTTTCATTTTGAAGAAATTCTTGAAAATTAGTACTCGAATTTTTTTTTTGTCCCTCCTCCCTTGAAGATGAAGTGAAAAAAGGATTGTAACTCAGAAAAAGGTGACATTTATGAAAACAAATATTTTTTTAGAAGTATGATCAAAACATTTATACCCCCTTTGGGTGGGAGCACAACCAACAAACACACATTTTATGGTTCGGGTTCAAGCTTTCATTGATTATGACTATGAATGTAAACAAATACAATATATCAAAATATATTTATATGTAAAGAAGATGAAAACTGATTTGTTGGGTAAATTTTATAAAAAGTATCATGCGTATCAAAATTCTAAATTTTACTGGGTATTCTATTAGTAAGAAATGCAACAGTAAGAATGACTTCACTCCAAAGATATTTTGGCACCTAATTGATAAATAACAATGTCAAGTTACTTCTAATAACTTTTTGTTTTTTCTTTCAGCTACACTATTTTGTTGTGGGGCGTCAAAATAAGAGTTTTGATAAACTATTCATTTTCACAAAAAATTGTCCCAAAATATTTTTGAATTACTTTTGGCCATTATCACTCTGTAATATTTGAATAATTTTTTGAAATTGCGTTTTTATCATAGTGTAAAATTTTTTTAAAATTATTTTCACTTTAGATTAATTTTTCTATTTATACACTTCAGTTAATCTTATGCAATCATAAAAAAGGTAACAAACTATTTTTTTCAGGATATGTAAGATAGGATCCCAAATATAACTATGAATCAGGGTAAAATGTATAGTTGGTTTATAAATTTGGGAAGGAAAAGATAAGATGATGTTTGACAATCTGTCAGACTTCGTATTTGAAACATTCAAATTTTTATTTTGAAATAAATGGGAAACAAGAATTTAGATACTAGAAACTAGGATGACTTAATCTATAAAACCATAACATAATTTCATTGTCTTTGGAAACAAAATTATAATTTATAACTAATACTTTGATATTGTTTATTCACATCAAGTCCATCGCCAAAATAATAAAATTCATCATTTTCCTTAGCACTGCTAATCATCCTTCCAGTGGTCAATTCCTGAAACTTAAAACAAGAAGAGTAGAAATTAGCTTGACATTGATAATTAGAAGTAATTATACTAATGGATAATAGATTAAAAGACAAATTAGGAACATGAAGCATATCACAAAGAGTTAACAACGAGGTGAGTTTGACAGTTTCTATCCCGATAGTTATTGAGAGGAAACTATCAACAATTTTGACTCTTTTATTGTCTGCACAAAATCTATAAGATGAGAATAATTTAAAACTAGTCATATGATTAGTTGCGTCAAAATCAATTATCCACGAATGAATAAAATTATGGTTAACACCTAATATTACAATGGCTAGAGAGTTACCCTTCTTCACTGAAGAGTAAGACGGAATCATTGATAATTTGGAGATTGAAACAACTTGTGTAGGTGTTCTAATTGCTCTGTGATTAAAGGTATTGTATCTGAGTTGGTAGAGCGCCCTTTTGTTTCATCAGTAGTGGCTTGATAGGTCGAACCTTCATGTTTAGATTTTGGTCTCCAATTTGCAGGTTTAACATGAATCTTCCAACAGGACTTCTTCATATGCCATGTTTTTTGTAATGCTCGTATCATAATAGAACTAGTATAAATTGTAGGACTTCTTTGGGCGCCGATCATCCCTGACATGTATGACATAATCAGAGGAGAGAAGAGGATGAGTTTAAAATCTGAATCGATTTCGATCGCGAGTTATTTCAGTGTTTAATGTTGAGTAGAGGCATTGGTGGCTCCTGCGGAGAAGCAGCTGCAGGGGATGAAATAGATTGAGTATTTGATGGGCCTACTTTTGATTCAGTTTCATTCTCCAGTTCACGACACTTGAGAATGGAAGCCTTCTCTGTGAAAATAAGTTTTCCTCTTTTCCTCAAATTACAAATTCCTATGATGCCGAGAAGAATACCAACAAGAAACCTGTCAATGAGAAGCTCGCCATCAAAAAACAAAAAATGACAGAAGAGAAAGAAAAGAAAGCAGAGATGGTGGAGAAAGTCTTTGCCGAAAAGAAGAATTGCATTGAAAAGCGACCTCTAGCGTCAAAGGATTGAGAAAAGAAGGAACTGAAATCCTCAATGTTGTGGTAGGTCTAGAGCCCTAGATTACAGAATCATGTGGAAGCCGCAATCTAGTAGTTGCCTTCCTAGCTTAGCTCTAATCACGACTATGTCATGTTGGGTCTCTAAATGACACGATTTTGTCATTGTATTGCCAACCACAATCCAGTCGTTGCCTTCCCAACTAGCTATAATTGAGATTGTATCGCGAAGAGTCAGTTACGAATAACAGAAGCAACAGACATCTCGACGGGATTAGGTCACAGTTTTGAAGGGTATGATGTTCTCTGATACCATATAAAAAAAGCGGGAAGATAATAATTCTTCTTCAATTTCTTAAGGCCCGGTTACAAGATAAATAATAGGGGCAGACCACTACATTAGGAAAGCTTCAAAATCCTCATGCTAGAAAAAAAAATACCAATAATGGCTAATTATAAAAGTAGAAAATTATAAAAATAGAAGATATCAAAGGGGAAAGTTCCTAAAATTTAAACACACACAAACTAAGAGTTTAGACGCAGGAGAAAATAAAATGAAAGTGAAGATATAGCAAATGACACAAATAGTAGAAGGATAATATCAAGAGGAAGAATATGAGACCAAATGAAGAACGATTTAGAGAAGAGAATTGATGTAACAATTTTGAAAAATTCATCATCTTAAATGCAAAAACAATGAAATAATTAATTTTCCTCAAGTAAAATTATTCTAATGTCTCTCCTCCAAAACTGCAACCCCTTCACCATATCTTTTAAGGTTGGTAGGGTGTGTATGGAAAGTGTTATTTCATCTAATTTGTTAATGAATATGTGGCTTAGTGGTTGGAGAAGGTTATTTTTGTATGATCATGAGTTAGAGCCGTAAATGTTATGGTTTGTCACTCAACATTTAAAAAAAAAAACAGGAAAAAGAAAAACTATTTGGTAGAAGAGAGAATTTGCCTTTTCCTTGAATGAGGAGGAAACTTTAATTTTATTTTACATCCTAATGTGCTTTTATTTACATATTGTCTGAAGGATTACTTGAGCCTTTCAATCAAGGACTTATTCAAGAGGTAAATTTTTTAAAAGCAAGGAGTTGTTCATATAAAGTAGCTTAAATGTTTCTATTTAGATAATCCAGTGAACAACTAACTAAGGAGTGATATAAGGAGGAAGAATGATAACCTTTATACCCTCTCCTCTCTTAGATTTATTGGTATTTTTGGAGCTTGGATATGATAGAGTAACCCTTCTATAAATCTATTTCAAGAAATTGTTTCTTGTTCACAAGAATCTTTTGCAATGAAATTTGGAAATCAGTTTGATATCTACCAAAAGTTGATTTCTAATATGATGATGTATTGAAATTAGGGACTAGGAAATGCAAGCTTTTATGCTTGAATTTTTCGCCAAATTGATTTCACTTACGAATTATTGTTGATTAGGTTTTATAATGAAAGTATTTATGTTGAGTTAACCCTTGTTAACTTTAAATTATGGTGTCAAAAATTTTGGTTTGATAAATAATTAGGGCCTCTCTATAAAACCTGATTATTTATGCATTAATAATGGAGTTTCATGCAATTTAGTTTTTGCCGCTCAATGAATAACTATGTAAGAGCTAACAAGAACATGGAACCATCATAATAAACTAGAATAATCTTACTTAAAAATAATGAATTTTTTAACCTAATTTCTGCTATGAAGATTGTGAATTCTTCACCCTGGCTTTGCCTTTGATATATTTTTTTTTTTTTTTTTGATATTTGACCTCTTCTTCTTCTTCTCTTAATTTGTCCTTTTATTCTTCACTTCTTTTCCCTCTTTTTTATTCTCTCTCTCTCATTCAATAGAGGTTATTTGGGTTCTATTCTGATGCTTTGACTCTTAACTTGATTATAAAGCTTTTTACATTTTAATGCGGCTAGGCTAGCTAGCCTAAATGTTGTGAATGTACTTTTCTTAACTCTCATGGGTTGGAATAGAGTTAGCTTGTCGCCATTTGTGAATTGCTTTCTGGTTCATGTGTATAATATTTAATATATCTTCTGATGTAGACTTTAATGGAATTGCCCAAATGGGTGTAACTGACTTGATGTTGCCACAACTCAAACATTGGTGTACGGGACTCACACAACCTCCTACCATGCATATTGAATTACGCTAATAATGATCAATGCAATTGGGCTTAGTGTTCAGTAAATCAGGGCAATTGATGTTTTTTCTTTCCCATTACCTTGGTAACTTTAATGACTACTTTTTTTTTCACCACTGCTTCCTAAAATCACTTGTGTCCCTTCTAAAATGTTCCATTCTAGTCTCTTTACTCTATACTCGAATCCTTATCATTGCATCTTCAATGCATTTCACAACATTTCTATTTTGATATCTTCACTAAGAAAAGATGGTCTTTTTCTTATGAGTTGCTGTTCAACTCGTCATTTCTATAAACTTCACTCTTCTTTCCTATGATTTTGTTGTTTAGCTCTTTCTCTTAACAAATGACTGGAGTGTAGTCGAGTAGGCAAATGAGAATATGTTTGATGTAATTGTACAAGTATGGTTGGAGCTTATTTGTCCACTAGGCACCATGAAGGTACGTGACACATTGATTTTCATGTTGTTTGCCAATACAAAAGAGTGAACCTTTTGGAAAGAAGTAATAACTTTGACATTTATGCAGAAGGCACCATGAAATTTGAATGATAAGGTTGAATTGGTTGAAGATTTTTAAGAGGGGGAATAATAATTTCCATCTCTCTTATGATTTGTGATATATAATCAAGTCATATCCTTGTATTTGACGATGTAATTTAGTTGCGTAATGAGGGAAGAAAATTTACGCAAAAAGTTGGGTGGCAGCTGGACCATTAGTTTCTAATCAATAATTTCCACTATTGACATGAGTTTATGCTAGAATAATTAATAGAGAAGTATATTAATTGAAGTAGAGAATCTTATATATATATATATATATATATATATATATATATATATATATCATTCTCGGTTGTATCTTTGACTTCAACTTTGGCTTCCATCTGCCTTTGCGTGATTTGACTGAAAGTGATGAGCGTAGATTATGGGGATGCCCTACCCGTTGTTGTCATTCAACTCCCTGGGCTCGATTACTTTGTTGAAGGCTACTTCGACGCTACTGCGTTCTTACTCGAGCTTCATCAGCGTCAACTAGGCACTTATGCCAATTCGAATCATTCTCCCACGTCGTTCTCAATAGCATCTTCTTCGGCTTTGGCTTCCTCTCCGCCTTCGCGTGATTCTACCGAGAGCAACGAGTGTAGATTACGGGGATGCCCTACCCATTCTTGTTATTCGAATCCCTGAGCTCGACGCGCTTTTTTGAAGGCTAGTTTGAGTCGTTCGAGACTTCAAATGCTCGGTTGAAGTTGATTGTAGTTAAGTTACTGTTTCATTGAAAATGGCCTCAACTGCCTCAGTTGGTGAAGAAGCATTAGGCAGGTCATCATTTGCTGACATTGTGGCTAAGAATTTTGGTTCAAATATTGTAACTGCTGATAATTTGGTCTTTCCTCAAAGCTATCATGATTCTCTAGATGGTAAAGCTAACCAAAAAGCATCTTAAAAGGGTGTTAAACCAACACTTATTTTCTCTGAAGGTGAGGTGGCCACTCTTGCTGATAGCTGCAAATTTACATTGGTTGGCAAGTTTCAGTTTGGACATCCAAAGTAGGAGCTCATTCGGAAGGTATTTGAAGGCTTTAAATTGGCAAGAAAGTGGAAGTGGGGTTGTTTGATGGCAGACGTGTTATAATTCAACTCACAATGGAAGAAGATTACTAAAGGATCTTTTCCAAGAAATAAATAAGAATAGAAGGAAAATATATGAAATTGCTAAAGTGTTCCACTAAATTTAATCCAACTTAGGAACCCCCAATGGTTCCTATTTGGTTTAAACGTTCAGGGCTAAAATTACACCTTTACAATCTCTAAGTGCTCTTCTCAATTGGCACAGTACTGTGCAGGTGATGCAAATCCAGAGGAAATTATGGAGGGGGATTTGGAAACCGAGACAAATCAGAAAGGGCAATAAATCCTAATTTCAAATTCAAAAATCAAATTTAAATTTTGAATTAAGAAGCTTAATTAAAGGCTCCCGTTTTAGAAATTAATTAAAGTTTTTCTTTTTTAGGTTATGTTTTCTTTTATGATTATGTGTTTATTTGCTTTCCTAAAAGTAATTTAGTTTATTGCCTTCCCAGTTGGGATGAGAGGTTTGTAATATGTTTCTGTTATTTAAATGGAGCAAGAAAGAAGATGGAGACATTGACTATTGCTACTACTTCATGAGTACTTTTGAATTATGTTGGTGAGTTTCCAACAGCGCAGAGGGATTCTGCTTTGCCCTCTCTTGAGTCCAATGAGATATTGAACTTAAGGGTAGGCATCAATTTGGTATCAGAGCATATCGAAGTTCCTTCACTACGAAGTCTTCATCTCATGCCTGTAACTCGCAGTGGTAGCTCATATGCCATGGCGAACAACTCGCACCCAAACGACCAAAACCCCATCAATCATCACACAGATCAACCCCAGCTACAACACCAAATCCACCAACTCACCACCGCTTTAGAGCAACTCACTCATCGGCTTGATGTTATGGAGGAACGCTATGCGCAAACGGAGTATGGCCTAATCAACGAGGGCAAGAAGCAGCTCGTGGGAGAAAAATGGACGACGGCGACGGACACGCGGAGGAAGTATAGGACGATGATGAATCTCATGAGCTGGAGAACTGCGAATCACGAGTCCGGTGCCATGGGCGGAGTTTCCGCCGAGGACATGTCGAACGTAGTCTAGATTATCAACCACTAGACGAACTCACCAAGAGAATGAAGATTGATGTGCCAGATTTTTATGGGAAGCTGGAACCCAACGCGTTCGAGGATTGGATAACAACAGTCGAGGATTATTTCGATTGGTTTTCTGTCTCAAAGGATAGAGGTTTTGGTACGTCTGAATGAAATTGAAGGGGCATGTGCGAGCATGGTGGGGAAGTGTGGAAGAACAGTTACGACGTCCAGCGGTCTCTAATTGGGAAGAAATGAAGGAGAGGCTCAAGGAAAAATATTTGCCCATCGATTACGAGCAAATGATGTTCGAGGAAATGTTGCGGCTCGGGCGGGAGCCGATGAGTGTGGATCGATTCACGGACCGCTTCCATGAGTTGACTGTCCTCAGCAAAATCGTTGAAACCGAACAACAAACTTTGGCTCGATACCTCACTGGCTTGCGGAGTGACCTACGTAGAGAGATGTGGACTGCTTGCTTAATCAACGTCAAGGAGGCGTATCTGTTGGCTCTTCGTATTGAGAAACAAACGGAGTTCTACAACGATGAGGAAAGCGACGACAATAGACACGAGACAAGAACGTGTTACTCCAACTCCTTCCCAAAGAGCATCGGCTGCGAAATATCACTTCAGAGTCGCGGAAAGTGGAGACTTAAAGAGAAAAATGAAGGTTACCAGCGACGGACCCTAGTGTTATAAGTGTAGAGGCTTCAGATACTATGTCGTCGTGTGCCCGACGAGAGATAAGAAATTAGCCTTTATCTGCGAGACGGAGCTATTGGGGGTGGAGGTGGGCGAAGACACGGAGGAGCATCCCAATGAGAATATTCACAATGAAGAAGAACATTTGAGCGCGTCGGAGTTACCCGAATTGCGTAATCCGGAGAGTATTGATGAAATCGAAAAAGAACTCCGGACCAGACCCCGAGTGGCGGCGCACCAATATTTTTCATACACGACTGGAGCATAACAGTCGAGCGTTGAACGTAATTATTGACAATGGGAGTGTCATGAATGTGATTTCTGAATCAGCTATAGAACGGCTAAAATTAAAGAAAGAAAATCACCCTGCTCCCTATCAGATTAGTAGGGTTAATGAAACTAATTCCGTCCTAGTGAAGCGACGCTGTTTGATTAACTTCTCGCCGGGGAAAACATACTCAGATGAAGCATGGTGTGATGTAATTCCTATGACTGTTGGCCACCTGTTATTGGGGAGGCCCTGGCTCTTCGATCGGAAAGTTATTTATGACAAGCATGCTAACACTTACTCCTTTGATTTAAAGGTTAATAGTTTGTTCTAGATCCCTTACAGGTTACGAAATTTGAGGCAAAGAAGGAAGCGTGCCTAGTTCTGGCGATACACCCATTCACTCGCGCTATGCATGACCACCAAATGGTGCTTATGATAGTCACACGTGAGGTGACGCATGGGGACGATCACGTTCCACCGGAGCTCTCAGCATTGCTGGAAGGATTCCAGGATATCATGTTAGATTAAACGCCAAATCAACTCCCTCCCCTTCGTGAAGTTCAAAATGCTATTGACTTGATCCCGGTTCAACTTTGCTCGACATCCCACACTATTAGATGAGTCTAACGGAAAACGAAGAGCTTAGGCCGACAAATTCAGCACTTGCTACACAAAGGGTTTATTCGAGAAAGCCTTAGTCCTCGTCTCTGTTCTGTTTTGTTGACACCAAAGAAGGATGGTAGTTGGAGGATGTGTGTAGATAACCGCGCAATCAACAAAATAACCGTGAAGTACCGACTTCCCATCCCACGCCTCGACGGCATGCTAGACTCGCTAAGTCGCTCTTCTATTTTCACCAAGTTAGATCTCTGGAGTGGCTATCACCAAATTTGGATACGACCAAGGGATGAATGGAAGACGGCCTTCGAGTCAAAAGATGGGTTGTTCGAGTGGTTAGTTATGCCTTTCGGATTAACGAACGCTCCCGGCACGTTCATGCGGGTCATGACGCAAATTCTTGAACCTTTTTTGGGTAAATTTGTTGTAGTATACTTTGATGATATATTAATTTTCAGTCAAAGCGTGCGGGAATATTTGAGTCACATCGGACGAGTGCGAAGGTCTTGAAGGCGGAACAACTCTTTATTAATAGGGAGAAGTGTTTGTTTATGAAAACAAGTGCCAAGTTCCTCGGTTTTATCATCTCGAAGCCGGGGAGTGGAGGCCGATCCCATAAAGGTGCATCGTTGTTCGGGCATGGCCAACATCCGAGAATTTCTACGAAGTCGAAGCTTCCACTATCCGGCCACTTTCTACCGACGATTTATTCGTAACTTCAACACCATAATGGCCCCAATCATTGAGTGCTTGAAAGAAAAAAAATTTTGTGGGGTGTTTGCGACAATAAAAGCCTTCAACTGAGATTAAAAAAAATGGGACAAGCACCGGTACTCAAATTGCCAGATTTCTCTAAAATTTTCGATGTGGCGTGTGATGCTTCGCATGTGGGAATCAGAGGTGTTATGAGTCAAGAAGGTCATCCCATTGCCTTTTTCAGTGAAAAACTCAACGAGACTCGCAGGCGTTACTCAATTTATGATATGAAATTTTATGCATTAATTCAAACATTGAAGCACTCGTCAATATTATTTAATCCATAAAGAATTCATTCTTTATACCGATCACGACTTCTTAAAGCACTTAAATTCTCAAAGCAAAATGAATGAAAGACATGCGCGTTAGATGGATTACCTACAGCAATTTGAATTTCTTATTAAGCATAAGTCAGGGCCTAGAACAAGGTGGCAGACGCTTTGAGCAGAAGGCCTCATGTGTTACATTTATCTACCAACAATACTACGGAATTCGACGAGTCTCAAGCCGAGTATGCCGATGATGAAGATTTCAGCTAGGTATGGAATGATATCAAGCACAACCGGTCATCGGGTAATGACTACATGCTTTGCGGGAGGAATTCTTATTCTTCAAGTCCCGCCTCTGCATTCGCGCGGGTCGATGCAAGAGTTTCTAATTTCCAAACTCCATGGTGGGGGTTTTGGCGGGGCATTTCGGGTATGATAAAACTTATGCTATTTTGGCTGATCGTTTCTATTAGACTTGGCTAAGGAGAGATGTGAACACTATGGTTGACCAGTGCCGAATTTGCCAACTCAATAAAGGGACCAAGCAGCAGCCGAGACTCTACACACCACTTTCCATTCCGGACAAACCATGGCAACACATAAGTATGGACTTTGTTCTTGGGTTGCCCAAGACTCTTCGGCAACACGACTCAATCATGGTGGTGGTAGATCGCTTCTCTAAGATGTCCCATTTTATTCCATGCCACAAAACCTTTGATGCATCCAAAGCTGCAGCAATATTCATGAAGGAGGTTGTCCGTTTACATGGTATCCCATCCTCCATAGTGTCTGATAGAGATGTCAAATTTGTAAGCTATTTTTGGAAGACTCTGTGGGCAAAAATGGGAACCAAGTTGATGTTTTCAAGCGCATTTAAAGTTCGAGGCCTTGGCTCTTAGATTTGAGAATGAATTGTAATTAGAAGAAGATGGGTCAACTCGCGTTCCAGAAGACGCTAGTGGATAGAGATTTAGCCCAACATGGCTCTGATACCAAACAGGGAAGCGGCCATGATATTGAACTTTGATTTCTGAGTTAGGATCTTGAACATGTTCTTTATTTTTCTGTGGTGTTTTCAAATGAATGGTTGGCTTAGAAGGTGAATTCTGTGGTCTTCTCAGAGATAGTTCAAGGGATAAGGTTTTGGATGAAAATGGTTTCAAAGATGAATAGTCAGGTAAGTCTTGAGTGCCGCGATGAGATCTCCGAGAATAGTAGGAGCACTGCGGATTTGTAAGGATGAACAGTGCTGCTTAAAAACGTAACAAGAACTTATGATATAAATTAAACATGTCTATATTATAATTTTAATTCTTGCCTAAATAACAATCAAAAGACTGCCTGCTTATCTAAAGGAAATTTTATGTTTAATGTTATAAGGTTTGTAGTCGAGAGACAGGCTTAGCCTAACAAGAATAAATCTTAATTGATCTAAACGGTGAACCTAGGGCACTGTTTCTCACTTTGATCTATTTCATCTCTTTACCCACTTTTATGAATGACTGGAAGCACTGCTTCATCTGATTAAGTCTGCTCTTGCTGCTACTGAATCATTTGAGCCACTCGCTCTAGGATTTGTTAATCCAACTGAAGCTCGACAAAGTACTGCTGCTTATAGCACAATTGTCAAGCAAAAAACAATACAATCATTCAACTCTTGTTGAAAGTTTCTGATAAATTAATAACTCTAGAAGATCAGCTGAAAGACCTCAAACAGTAATCTTCAAAAGAAGATAAGAACATCAAAACTTCTGTCCTTGATTTCTAGAAGCAACTTCACAATCTTTCTCTTGGAACTCCATCCTCTAAACAGCCACCCAACTCACGTCCCAAAGGCTAATTCTTTGTCTATAAGAATCTTAAAACCATTTTTCTTGCTGAAAAGCAAAAGAAGAAACAATCAAATGGCCTCTACTTCATCCCAAACTGTTACTCTTCCCCATAATCCATCTGTGCGTATCCTTGAATCCTCTTTACCTAGATTACCATATGCGATTGCGTATTGCTTATGAGTTACAACGGCGATTACCGGGAAGATGTTCTTATCGGATAACGTTAGAAATTCGGTTGGACCCCGAACAACAATTGCGGCTTTCTCGGAGAAAGCATGTCAGCCTGGTACCAGCTGAAACTTTGTATGAAGATGGATGGACTTCCACAAGGCATCGTGTGTACCAGCACTATTCGGAAGAACGAGTGTTAGTACAGATAATCTGCTTGTTCCAAAATTTTAAGGGGACATCTTTTACGGTGAATGGGAATTTATAGAAATCCGGTAATTCAAGATAAGATTCGGGAAAAGGTTTATTTGAGTCAAAATACCAATCGGATGCCGGCGAAAGGAAGTTCAAGGTTTGGTCTGGTTGCTTGAAGGGATACAAAATTAGAAGTTCAATATCATGGTCGCTTCCCTCTTTGGTATTAGAGCCATGTTGGTCTAAATCTCTATTGTGTTCTGGGTAAGCCTATTAAGATCTATTATGGTTTATTCTCTGTGATTCACTGAGAATCTGATCTACGGATCTTTTCCATTCCTATTCGGTCTAGGCCCGTTTATATAACGGCCATACTCACAAAACATGTGGACTTTGCCACCCGCGCAAAGTACTCGAGGAGTATTGCTTTGGTTCTTCTCGACGACTTCTCCTTATATGATGATGTTATCTCGCGATGGGAGTCAATTACGCTAAATCTGGTGAATGATAAGCAGTTCATGGATAACAAGGCGAAGGTGTTGTTCATAAAAAACCTTCTTGGAGAAACAAAGAAGAAAATCTAGATACAATAGAGGATGGCCTTCGAAGCTGAATACGAACAACTTATCAATATGACGGATGATCCTCGAACGTGCTTATCCTAAATTAGGAGAATCATTCTGCTGGAAGATCCTTATCAAGGATCTACAGATGAACAGAACATAGCTTACCTCGACCTTGAAAGACTGGTATGTTTGGAAATTAAAAATATGTTTAAATATATGAATGATTACAAGGTTTTGGAAGCTAAATTCGGACAGATGTATGATGATGAGGAGCTCTCTGTAAATTCTTCAGAAAAATGACACCTATTATAGGTAATGAAATTGAAGAAGCATTTAAAAAAAAGGCATCCGAGCAACACCATTGGTGTAATGCTTAGAATACGGTTTACATATCGGTATTTATCCGATTTATGTAAATGGAACTGCGGTTCGAGAGAGGTGTTAAAGGCCTCTCTATATGCAAAACGATACCAGTTCCTGGATTCTATAACAACCATAAGAAGTATGGTTTAAGAAAATTCAAGAACTACAAAGGAAAACCGCATGACTCACATTCGTGCTGTGAAAAACAAAAATAAGCCAAAATCCTCCAAGTGCAGATGCTACATCTGCTGGGATGAAGGTCATTTTGCACGTGAATGTAAGAGTAAGCAGGGCAATATGGCGAGGGCAGCAATATTAAACAACTTGGATCTTCCCGAAGATTACGACGTCCTTTCAGTTGATCTGGACAAAGTCTCTTCCGACGCAATCTGCTCTATTTCAGAGGCACGAACACGCTGCACCATGTAAAGACAGCACTGGAAAATTATCCAGTGGACGAATTTGGCTTCATGCTTAAAGAGAACCTTGAATGGCTTTACAGGATGAAACTTGAAGAAAAACAGGAGAAATGCTCTCACCAATGGGAGCAGAATGTGCCAATTACTGGCCACCATTCAAGATGCTCCTATTGTTCTCTTACAACGAACATTAAAATGAGGATACATTGTTCTAGCTGTAAGATAACTGCATGTCCATTATGTACAAGTTTTTACTTATCAGTAACAGTGCATAAGGAGCTCTCACTACTCCAATTCCAGTCGAAGGACAACCTAATTCTTGTAAAGTAACAGAACACATTCTGGAGGAGAACAGAAGACTAAAGGAAAAGCTGCAAAAAGATTTAGAGATGCAACTCACTGGCGACATGGAGATGTTATCGCTCCATGACAGACAGAAAGACCTCTCACAAATCAGTAAAGATGACGAGGAGGATATAAGTCACTACATTACAGGAGAAAATGTTGCGGGCGAAAGCATCAAAATTTCTAATGAATTCGTGAAGGAGCAGGCGGAGAAGATCCCCAAAAGAGTGGTAAATAAATTATATAACATCAATGTCTCTTTTGAAATTCCATATGTGGAATGATTCAAGCTTAAAGTGATAATCGATACTGGCGCATTAACATGTTGTGCAGACATTTCCAGTATCCCACTCAAAGCCTTAGAGATACTAAATTACCAGGTTAATTTTAGTGGTGTAAATTCCACAACAAAATTGTGCAAGAAAATGAAGGATGGTAAGATGTACATAGGCGAGCACTACTTCAAGATCCCACTAATCTATTGCATGGAGATTGACATCGTAGACGGTATAAAAATGCTCGTAGGCTGTAACTTCATCAGAAGCCTACGCAGCGGTATGTGAGTTGAAGGTACTACGGTCACATTTTACAAAGAAATCACAAACATTTCAACAGGCTATTGATGTAGAAACAACCGCAAAACAATTGCAAAAGATGGAAATTGATTATAATTTCTATCTAGAATTGCAACCCCCTGAGAGGGTTTTCTCAAATGTTATGTTTGATAATAATCCATTCATCCAAAAATTTAGATCTGTTTTTCAGAGGCTCCTGGAAAATGGATATATTGGCGAAAATCTATAGCAACACTGGATCAAGAATAAGGTGGTTTGCAAGATAGAAGTCATCAACCCAGACATCACAATCCAAGACAAGTCACTCAAGCATGTAACATCTGCAATGCGAGACCAATTTCAGCGACACATGGAAGCTTTGCTAGCATTGAAGGTGATTCGACCAAGTACTAGTAGGCACAGAACAATGGCGATAATTGTTCAATCAGGTACTTCTATTGACCCGATCACAAAGAAAGAAGTGCGTGGAAAAAAGAGGCTTATGTTTAATTACAGGTCTCTGAATGATAATACACACAAAAACCAGTACTCACTCCCAGGTATAAACACGCTACTCAAAAGAATTGGCAAGTAGTCAAATATACTCCAAGTTTGATCTAAAGAGTGGTTTTCACCAAGTAGCCATGCACCCGGAGTCGATTGAATGGACAGCCTTCTCTGTCCCAATAGGTTTGTACGAATGGCTGGTAATGTCATTCGGCGTCAAGAATGCCCCCTGCATTTTTCAAAGAAAAATGGATTTATGCTTTAAATGGAGTATTGATTTCCTAGCTGTATATATCGATGATATAATAATTTTCAACAGGAATGAAGAGGAGCATAAGCACCACTTGGAGAAATTCTTTACGATCGTTGAAGCCGAATGGCTAGTGCTCTCCTCAATAAAAATGAAGATAGTTGTATCCGAGATTGAGTTCCTAGGAGCAGTAATAGGAAAGAGAAAGATCAAGCTCCAACGAGCATGTCATCCGAAAAATATCTGATTTCCCAGAGGAAAAGCTTAAGGAAAGCAAGGTATGCGCTCATGGTTAGAGATTTTGAATTATGCAAGAAGTTACATCCCAAACCTTGGAGTTTGACTAGGGCCACTGTATCAGAAGACATCTCCACACGGCGATAAAAGAATAAAAGAACACGATTGGCAGCTTATCAGAAAGATAAAAGACCTGGTCTAAAAGTTACCAGACCTTAAAATTCCCCCTCCAAATGCTTACATCATACTAGAAACAGACGGCTGCATGGAAGGATGGGGGGGCGTTTGCAAATGGAAGATGACTAAACATGACCCCAGGGTAACGAAAAGAGTATGTGCATACGCCAGTGGAAAATTTTCCATCGTAAAATCCACCATAGATCTTTGAAATCCTTGCATGTATGGAAACTCTTAACTCCCTCAAAATACACTACCTTGATAAATCGGAAATCATTCTGAGGACCGATTGTCAAGCCATAATTTCCTTCTACCACAAAATTTCTCAAAATAAACCATCCAGAGTTCGTTGGCTCTCTTTTACGGACTTCATCAATGGCCTTGGAATCGCAATTCATTTTGAACACATTGATGGGAAAAACAACGTCCTCGCTGACTCTTTGTCAAGACTAACGTTTATTATAATTGCAGGAAAAGAAGAAGCAATTTCTTGCATCTTCTCTAACGTGCAGGAATGGACGGGCAAAGCAGCAAAGGAAATTCTAAGGGAAAGGAGAAATCATGCTCTCCTGGTCCAGCACTATTAGGAAAGCTTAAGGAACGGTGCTGCAAAGGAAAAGAGACCTATGTAGAGGTCTCAGATGGAAAAGTACATTGGAGCATCAATGGCTCAACAAGGGACTAATTCCGACGAAGGACAAATGAGGCATGATGAGCTCTGTTTGATGAATAATTTGACATGTTCAAAAACAGTCGTCCGCACGACCGCTACCACTGCCCAAAAGATGCAGGGGATCTACACTGGGAAATCCTCTGGACTAGCTTGGATTTCTTAATTAACATCGACGTTCAGACTCGACTTAGGGGAGCCGCGCAAAAGATTGAGAGACAGCAAGTGTAAAAGGTCCTTAATGAACTCCGCATGCTTCAAACCATATACCTTACGAAGACTCAATACTGTAAGGTATCCACCACACGTAACAACTGCTATAACGACATGGGAAATCACATGTATGAATTTGAATATGAGCTCGATAAAGTCATTATGTCATGCATGGTCGTGTTTGAAAAGGGGCTCAGCTGGAAAGTCTGACCTGGAACCCGACTTGGAACCCGAATCTGAACACGATGGAGAGTAGTGGGCCCATCTAGCTCAGTAATATGTTAAGTGGGACCCTCCCACTTAATTGCTTTATTTGTATTATTATACTAGTGTCGGCGAGAGAATATTCTTTCCTGCCCGGTTTTGCTATACTGTGGGCTGGTTTCTGGTTTTAGCCCACGGGTTCATTTGCTTTTACAAAACCACCGGCTGGTTCGTGGTTTTAGCCCACGATTTTAGTGTTGCTGGTTTCTGGTTTTAACCAGCTATGTCCACTATAAATAGGATAGATATGTGAGTTGCAGACATCGGTCGTCAACCTTTGGTGTCTACTTCTCAAGTTTAAGAGTCTGTAATCTTGTAAGTGTTTTCCAGTTTTAATATATATCTTCTTTCAAGTTTATTTTTCCGGCATAATTTCTTTGTGAACCCAAGCCGACGATCATGGCTGCTTCCCTTTTTGGTATCAGAGCCATGTTGGGCTAAATCTCTATTGTGTTATGGCCGTTTAAATGGACCTAGACCGAATAGGAACGGAAAAGATCCGTAGATCAGATCCTCAGTGAGACACAGAGAATAAACCATAATAGATCTTAATAGGCTTACCCAGAACACAATAGAGATTTAGCCCAACATGGCTCTGATACCAAAGAGGGAAGCGACCATGATCGCCGGCTTGGGTTCACAAAGAAATTATGCCGGAAAAATAAACTTGAAAAAATATATATATTAAAACTGGGAAACACTTACAAGATTACAGACTCTTAAACTTGAGAAGTAGACACCAAAGGTTGAAGACCGATGCCTGCAACTCACAGATCTATCCTTTTTATAGTGAACATAGCTGGTTAAAACCACAAACCAGCAAAACTAAAACCGTGGGCTAAAACCACAAACCAGCCTGTGGTTTTGTAAAATCAAAGAAACCTGTGGGCTAAAACTAGAAACCAATCCACAGTATAGCAAAACCAGATAGGAAAGAATATTCTCTACCAAAAAATAGTATAATAAGATAAATAAAGTAATTAAGTGGGAGGGTCCCACTAACATATTACTGAGCTAGATGGGCCCACTACTCTCCGTCGTGTTCAGATTCGGGTTCCAAGTCGGGTTCCAGGTCAGACTTTCCAGCTGAGCCCCTTTTCAAACATGGCCATGCATGCCATAATGACTTCATCGAGCTCATATTCACATTCATACATGTGATTTCCCATGTCGGTATAGCAGTTTGTTACGTGTGGTGGATACCTTACGTATTGAGTCTTCGTAAGGTATATGGTTTGAAGTATGCGGAGTTCATTAAGGACCTTTTGCACTTGCTCTCTCGATCTTTGCGCGGCTCCCCGAGTCGAGTCCGAACATCGATGTTAATTGGGAAATCCAAGATAGTCCGGAGGATTTCCGGTGTAGATCCCCTGCATTATTTAGGCAGTGGTAGCGGTCGTGCGGGCGACTGTTTTTGAACCTGTCAAACTATTAATCAAACAGAGCTCATCATGCCTCATTTGTCCTTTGTCGGAATTCGTCAGAATTTGTCCCTTGTTGAGCCATTAACGCTCCAATGTACTTTTCCATCTTAGACCTCTACATAGGTCTCTTTTCCTCTGCGACTCCGTTTCTTAGGCTTTCCTGATAGCGCTGGACCAGGATTGCATGCTTTCTCATTTCCCTTAGAATTTCCTCTACTGCTTTGCTCGTTCATTCCTGCACGTTAAAGAAGATGCAAGAAATTGCTTCTTCTTTTCCTACAATTAAAATAAACGTTAGTCTTGACAAAGAGTCAGCGATGACGTTGTTTTTCCCATCAATGTGTTCAAATTGAACTTTGATCCCAAGGCCATTGATGAAGTCCGTAAAAGAGAGCCAACGAACTCCAGATGGTTTATTTTGAGAAGTTTTGTGGTAGAAGGAAATTATGGCTTAGCAATCGGTCCTCAGAATGATTTTCGATTTATCAATATAGTGTATTTTGAGGGAGTTAAGAGTTTCCATACATGTAAGGATTTCTGCATCTATGTTGGATTTTACAGTGGAAAATTTTCCACTGGCGTATGCACATACTCTTTCCGTTGCCCTGGGGTCATGTTTAGCCATCTTCCATTTGCAAACGCCTCCCCATCCTTCCATGCAGCCGTCTGTTTCTAGTATGATGTAAGCATTTGGAAGGGGAATTTCAAGGTCTAGTAACTTCTGGACCAGGTCTTTTATCTTTCTGATAAGCTGTCAATCGTGTTCTTTTATTCTTTTATCTCCGTGTGGAGATGTCTTCTGATACAGTGGCCCTAGTAAAACTCTAAGGTTTGGGATGTAACTTCTTGCATAATTCAAAATCCCTAACCAAGACCGCATACCTTGCTTTTCCTTAAGCTTTTCCTCCGGGAAATCAGCTATTTTTCGGATGATATGTTGTTGGAACTTGATCTTTCTCTTTCCTATTACTGCTCCTAGGAACTCAATCTCGGATACAAGAATATTCATTTTGTTGAGGAGAGAACCAGCCCTTCAGCTTCAATGTTCGTAAGGAATTTCTCCAAGTGGTGCTTATGCTCCTCTTCATTCCTCTCGAAAATTATTATATCATCGATATATACAACTAGGAAATCAATACACCCTTTAAAGCATAAATCCATTTTTTTTTTAAATTGAAAGGGGCATTCTTGAGGTTGAATGATATTACCAGCCATTCGTACAAACTAGTTGGGACAGAGAAGTTTATCCATTCAATCGACTCCAGGTGCATGACTACTTGGTGAAAACCACTCTTTAGATCAAACTTGGAGTATATTTGATTATTGCCAATTCTTTTGAGTAGCGTGTTTATACCAGGGAGTGAGTATTGGTCTTTGTGTATTATCATTCAGAGACCTGTAATTAAACATAAGCCTCTTTTTTCCACGCACTTCTTTCTTTGTGATCAGGTCAATAGAAGTACCTGATTGAACAATTATCGCCATTGTTCTGTGCCTACTAGTGCTTGGCCGAATCACCTTCAATACGTGTCACTGAAATTGGTCCTGCATTGCAGGTGTTACGTGCTTGAGTGGCTTGTCTTGGATTGTGATGTCCGGGTTGATGATTTCTATCTTGCAAACCACCTTATTCTTGATCCAGTGCTGCTGTGGATTTTCGCCAATATATCCATTATCCAGGAGCCTCTGAAAAACAGATCTAAATTTTTGGATGAATGGATTATTATCAAACATAACATTTGAGAAAACCCTCTCAGGGGGTTGCAATTCTAGATAGAAATTATAATCAATTTTCATCTCTTGCAGCTGTTTTGCGATCGTTTCTACATCAATAGCTGTTGAAATGTTTGTGATTTCTTTGTAAAATGTGACCGTAGTACCTTCAACTCGCATACCGCCGCGTAGGCTTCTGATGAAGTTACAGCCTACGAGCATTTGTATACCGTCTACGATGTCGATCTCCATGCAATAGTTTAGTGGGATCCTGAAATAGTGCTCGCCTATGTACATCTTACCATCCTTCATTTTCTGACACGATTTTGTTGTGGCATTTACACCACCGAAATTAATGCGAGTAATTCGAGTATCTCTAAGGTTTTGAGTGGGATACTAGAAATGTCTGCACATCATGTTGATGCTCCAGTATCGATTATCGCTTTAAGCTTGAATCGTTCAACATCTAGAATTTCAAAAGATACATTAATATTATATAATTTATTTACCATTCTTTTGGGGATCTTCTCTGCTATTGAAATTATAAGCTTGAATCGCAAAGGAAAAGAAGATGCACTTTAGAACTGAGACACTTAGCAGAAGACAATATCATAGTTGTTGGGGGTTCATCTTATAATAAAAAAGTTTCTTCTCTGTCTAGCTTTACTAGAGCTTGGAAATTCCTACACCATGATTAACATTCTATGCTAGAATGTTAGGGGAATTGCTAACCCTGTTTCCCTTGGCAGATTACTATATTTAAACATGGTTTACAAATTTTGAGTGATAGCTTTACTGGAACCTATGGTTTGCATAAATCAGCAGAAGATTATTAGAAGGCTCATTTGCTTTAACTTCTTCACTAATCTCAATAATAAGATTTGGGTATTCTGTAAAGAGGAGATCAACTATAGAATTCTTTTGGACATTATCAATTTTTCCATTTATATTTCACACTAGATCAGCTCAAAGGCAGTGCAACATTCATATATGTAGGGTGCAACAATTCTGAGAAAGCAGATCTACGAGGAAATTTGATTCATCTTAGTAAGAATATCCAAGGCAACTGGATAATTGGAGGAGATTTTAATAGCATTGCAAATACTACTGAAAAAATGGGAGGTAGATTACCTTATCTTAACAGCATGTTGAACTTCTCAAACAACATTAATGCCGCTGGCTTTTTTAACTTGGGATTTTAAGGCTCCCCATTCACATGGAAAAGAGGGAAGATATTTGAAAGACTTCACAGATTCTTGGCAAACAAGCATTGGCTGGAACACCTCACTCATATGTTAAACACCTACCCAAGACTGGTTCAGATCACAATCCTCTACTGCTCACAATCATTATGGTGGAGAAAACATCCACTCAGATACTATAATGTATCGTTGGAACATCAAGATTTAATGGAAGTGTTTAGAAGAACATGACTGCCTGAACCCTATGCAGAAAATGCAGATCCTCTATATAGGTTATGAAACTTCAAAATAAATTGGCAAGGCTGCTGAAGAAATGCAACGGGGATACGTTTGGGAATGTCCACCAAATTCTTACTCAAGCTGAACAGAATGTGACAAGGTTAGAGGAAGAAATAATCAGTGGAAGTGATGAGGAGATGGAGCTCCCGGAGGCAAACAACCTGTTGCTGAAGGCTATCAATCTTGAAGAGAAATTCTTACAACAAAAGGCAGCTATCACCAAAATGTTATATGATGATAGAAACTCAAAGTACTATCATGCAGTAATCAAATACAGAAGGAAGTTCAATGCAACCTTAAAATAAAGTTCAATGCAATCTTAAAAATCAAGAACCTTCAAGGTATATAGATAACCGAACCCCCACAAATTGCTAAAAGTGCCTTGGATTTTCTTGAAAATTTGCTGGCATACACTCCCTCAAATCGTCAAAAAGTGTCTCAGTCCTTATTTGAAGAGGGAAGAGATATGATCAGCAATATCAACCTAACACATGTACTAGATGAAATAGAGATCAAAATGGCACCGGACACCAATGACATCAACAAAACTGCAGGCCCTGATAGTTACATAGCTGATTTTTATAAAAAAAGCATGGGAGGTGATAAAAAGGATGTGGTAGCTGTTGTTCAAAGCTTTTTCCTTGAAGCTGACCTGCCTGGATATTTCACAACCACAACTATGGTTTTAATCTCAAAGGAAAACATAAAGGATACGTGGTGTGACTTCAGATCAATTAGTCTCACAAACACTATTACTAAGATTATTAGTAAAATTTTGGTGGGCAGACTACAACAGCACATGAATAAATTCATCTCCTTAAACCTTTCAGCTTTCGTACGAGATGTATAATTGACAATATTTTGTTGGCACAGGAGATGTTGTTGGACATTGATAAGCCTTGCAAGGTAACAATATAATCCTAAAGTTGTATCTAAAGAAGTCATATGATACAATTAGTTGGGATTTCATACTAAAGATATTGGAAGCTAGAGGCTTTAGCAGGGATTTCTATAATCTCATCAATAGATGGCTGACCAATGCTCACTATAACATTCTCATCAATGGGGAATGTCATGGATTCTTCAAGCTGGGAGAGGCATCAAACAAGGGGATCCCCTCAATTCAATTATTTTCATCCTGGCATTTGATTACTTGTTAAGATTGATTAATGAAGTCCATCAAAATTTTCCCTACATCAGTTACCAACATGGGTCCAACCGTATGCTAATGTTGATAATATAATTGTGTTCACCATGCTAATGCTGATGATATAATTGTGTTCACCAGTGGTTGGAAACAAGTTGTGAGGAAAATCATGGCACTACCGAACAACTTCCAAGATATGGCATACATGAGGTTCAACAAAGGCAAATGTCAAATTCTAGTCAGCAATAAAATGAGCAATAATGTAAAGAATTGGATTAAAGAATTTACTAGATCTAAACAGACAGATCTCCCACTCAAGTACTTGCATAAAACTCATAAAAGGCAGGAGAAAACAAACACAATATGATGAGGTAATGAACAAGGTGTCATCGCAAATAAACTGTTGGACTAGCTCTTTCCTATCCAATGGAGGCAGAATCACTCTTTTTAGAAGCATTCTCACCTCCTTCCCTCTCTATACCTTACAAACTGTGAAGATGAAAAAAAGTACACAAAAAATGCTGGAAACAACTTTTAACAAGTTCCTTCGGGAGGGTCAGCACAAACAAATGCACTGGTCTAGCTGGAGTAAAATTTGCAAACCTTTGGAAGCAGGTGTTCTGGACTTTAAAAATTTCCAACAAATTAACTATGTTTTCTACTACAAGTAGTGGATTAAATTTAGAGCTTAGAATTCATTACGGGCCAAATTCATGTGGGGAATATACTGCAAAGATTCTCATGCTAGCATAGTTCAACAAAGGCTGGGGGATTCTAAACACCGGAAGAAACTTCTAAAGACTGCAAAAAGGTTCAAAATTTTCTGCTGTAGCTAAAAATGAACCAAAAAAAGCACCGCCCCTATTGATGTGCTTGCATTGTCTTTTAATGAACTGAAGGAGAAGACCGACAATTTTGGATCAAAAGCTTTTGTTGGGGAGGATTCTTATGGACTGGTATATTTTGCTTTTTTAAACGATAAATGAGTGGCAATAAAAAAACTTGATGTTTGTCAAGAGCCTGAGTCCAATACAGAGTTTTTAACTCAGGTTGCTAAGGTTCCAAAATTGAAGCACGAGACTTTTGTAGAATTGCTGGGTTATTGTGTGGAGGAGAACCTTTGTTTCTTATGCTATGACTTTGCAATCATGGGTTCATTGCATGATGTTCTGCATGGCAGAAAAGGAGTGCAAGGTGCATGACCTGGTCATGTCCTGATTGGATTCAGCGTGTGAGGATCACCATTACCACAACAAAGGGGCTAGAGTTTCTCCATGAAAAGGTTCATCCCTCAATAATACATAGGGATATCCGGTCAAGCAACATTATGTTATTTGAGCACTTCAAAGCAAAAATTGCAGATTTCAATCTTTCAAATCAAGCCCCTGATATGGCTACTCGTCTTCATTCTACTCGTGTGTTAGGAACCTTTGGTTATGATGCTCCAGAATATGCCATGACCGAACAGCTGACACAAAGAAAGCAATGTATATAGCTTTGGTGTTGTTCTTTTGAAGCTTCTGACTGGAAGAAAGCCTGTTGATCATACAATGCCTAGAGGATAGCAGAGTCTCGTTACTTGGGCTACTCCACGGTTAAGTGAGGATAAGGTAAACCAATGTGTCGATCGAAGATTAACAGGTCAATACCCAACCAAAGGAGTTGCAAAGCTTGCAGCAGTGGCTGCTCTATTTGTGCAGTATGAAGCTGAGTTCAGGTCAGACATGAGCATTGTTGTAAAGGCACTCAGCCTCCTCCACAACCAGTTCCTGAAACGTCACTTTTGGATGTGAACACATTCATTTTCATTTGAGTTGTCTGGATATACATGGTTTTATTATTGTTAGCTTCTTTATAATTGAAGCTAGAGATTCCATGTCTTGCTGTACTACAGGCCCTTTAACTTTGTATGTTTCTCCAGTATTGTTGTCGCTTACCGCTTCTCATTTTTTTAGACTCGTATGATTCATTGAGTATTAGCATAGTTAGGCAAAATCAAACCCATATTTGAAATTTGAAAACTAAAATTCATAGCTCCAAATTGAAATTACACTCGCTAGTTCCCCAGCGGAGTCGCTAGAATTTGTCGGTCGCCATACGACAGGATGCATTTTAATTTAGTGTAATATAGTATTTAGAAATTAGGTATTTTAATTTGAAAAAAATGGGGTCAAAATGATCTCATTGATTCCTACAATTTGAGTAATCGAGCTAACCACGAGTAATGTACCACCCTAAAAGGTAATATACTACTTAATGATAAGCTCAGTTAAATAAACTATAGAAATAAATGACTTCAGTTTGATCTGCAAGTTTGCATGATGACCGACAGATTCCTCATTCGATATGGGAGTCAAATAGGGTTTATTTTAGGTCTGGTTCTTTTAAGTTCCCTTAGGGCAAGTCTCTATAGTTAATTACATCTTAAGCAAATAGATCACTTAAGAAACTCTTGATAAAAATTAGGAATATTTTGTTTTCATGAATTCAAAAAGAAGGGTTTTCAACGAACATGATCATGAAATTTCCAATAGGGATTAGTTCAAAGGTGAAATAATTTATTTTAAGAAACAAAGGAAGAAACGTAGGGGAGATTAAAGGTCCATAATAGGCTCAATCCTCTCAAACTATCATAATGTTTGACTCAATTTAGGATGATATTAATTTAAATTAACTCGTGCCAGTTTTGTTAATTAGAGCTTAGATTTGTGTAGTGATGATTCACACAAAAAGTCTAGAAAGATATGAGGTTTTACGTCGAGTGACTAACTCAGAATCCTAAAATAAGTTAGGACATGCTGCATATCAGGACTATGCATGAGCTTAAGAAAAAGAAAGGTTTTATGTCATAAAAGACAGCCTCGAAATCCTAATGATTGTTATTTAAGCTAAAGAATGGTCTTGCATGAGCTGCCCACGAAATCTGCTCCAAGCTCCATACTGAAATGTCTTTAGGTCTTCCAGTCTTCAGGTCCTCCAATCTTATTATTGAAAGTTTTATTTGTTTTAATAATTATATAAAGACTTAATTAAATGGTAGTGGAGGTATAGTTCAAACCTCCACTGCCACGAAATCTGCTCCAAGCTCCATACTGAAATGTCTTTAGGTCTTCAGGTCCTCCAATCTTATTATTAAAAGTTTTATTTGTTTTAATAAGTATATAGTGACTTAATTAAATGTTATTTAAGCTAAAGAATGGTCTTGCATGAGCTGCCCACGAAATCTGCTCTAAGCTCCATACTGAAATGTCTTTAGGTCTTCAAGTCTTCAGGTCCTCCAATCTTATTATTGAAAGTTTTATATGTTTTAATAATTATATAGTGACTTAATTAAATGGTAGTGGAGGTATAGTTCAAACCTAGGCCAATGCTAAGTTCACTTAAGCTAAGTAATTTCTTAGTTTTATGATTTCTAGGTTATCCCTAATCTAAACAACTTTTATTCTTTCATTATTTGTCATTAACACATGCATTCTATGTTTCATAAAAGCAGTAAAAAACATGAATCGTAATATAAGGCAGCAAAAAAAGAAAACAAACAATATTTTATTAGATTAATTATTAAATTTAATGAATTAATTAGTGGTAACCTGGTCAAGATGTCTATGGCTCTGTCGTACCGGGCCGCCGGTTACCCTAGTTTTCTTAGTTCAAAAGATGGTTGCCCACTAGGATCAGAAGATTCTTATCAACATTCTCAAAATGCATTGTCCAAAAAATCTTCGTAAAGTAGAATAAAATGGGTTAAAGTTGCATTATGTGATATTTGTGATTAAGATTTAATTGATCCTCGAGTTGCTTTATTGATTTTTGAGTTGCTTTACCCTCACTGTCCTAGCCCTCCGCTTTGCTGCCAACGCGATTCCAAACCCTCCCTTTACTGTTCCAACCACCTCCAACCCATTTCAACCACCTACCTCCGCTCGCCAACCACCTAGCCGACCTTCACCACACATTGATCGAGTGGTAATGTGAGTTTAAGTCGTGTTTGTTTTAATTTCTCTTTCAAGTGTATTTGATTGTAACTATCTATTTGCTTCCAGTGATAAATTTGCTTTTCTTAATGTAGTTTGGGTTAACTCCTGTACATTTGATATCAGAGTTAGCCTAACCCTAGTCCTTTCCTAGGGTTTCTAGCATCCATCCATACCCAACTCTACATATACCAAAAATTTCTCTCACTCTACATCACACCTACACACCTAATTTCACCTACCCATACCTAAATCCAAAATCCTAACCACGCCACCTCCGAGACTTGTTAGACGCCAATCAGGAGTTTACCATGGAAGAGATACAACATCAACTCCCCTGAGTGTTACGGCTCAATAAAATTGAGGAAAGGAACCATCAATTGGGGTCACTTGAACTCTATTCAATTACAGAGATGAAGTGTCTGTCAGAGGATATAAAGATGAATTGTCTGTTAGGGGATATACATAAATGAAGTGTCTGTTAGAGATTTCAAAGATAAAGAGCATCTACCTCGAATAATTGACATAAAATATCCGAGAAGCCAAGATTTTGAGGTAATAATGGATTTTCCACATTTTGACAGTCACTTGGAGCCAGAAGAGTTCATCGAGTGGCTTTAGATCGTGGAACTTTACTTTGAGTACCAGAACATCCCATTTGGCGGAATGATGAAATTAGCTGCCAACAAATTAAAAGTGCATTGTTTTAGTGGCAATAATTGAAGCACCTTCGCCTGCGTGTGGGAAAAGACAAGATCACTACTTGGTCTAAAGATGAAATAGGAGATGCAGCATCAGTACCAACCTACTCACTGCAGACCGGATGTTAAAACGCCAGTTTCAAAAGTTGAGAGACCATATCACAAGACAACCACTACATCTTACTGTCATGGGTCAACCTCATGATCTTATAACAATAGTATACGCAGGAGAACATCGATGTCGACCCGCGAGGAGCCACTGGGTCGAGTGGAGAACAAGTCGAACCAATCTGTATTCCTGAATAGGTCCCAACCCGAAGGTGTTTCAAGTGCCTCGAATTTGAGTATATTGAATCATATTGAAAAATCAGGGGAACAATCTCTCATTGAGCAGTTGAAGAAATGGATAATGGCATAGTAAACACGGAAGAGTGCGAGGGCACGAAAGAAGATTACCAGCTACAAGCCAATGAGGAAGAGACGCCATCTTACCAAGAGAGGGATTCCAGCTGTCTTGATAGTAACTGTTCGAAAAGGTAGTGAGTCTGATATATTGTGCGTTCGTTAGAGTATGAGGTGGTGGTACTTTAAACTATTTTTTACAGGCGTTCCAAGGAGCATGAGTAGGATCGACATTGGATATCTTAAAGGGTCATGAATTTGAGGGGCTGGTACTAGACACATGACCTTTTCAGATATATAGCCTATCACTTGAGTTGCCTCTATTGAGGAAGGTCCAACTTGTCAAACATGAGAAGATTTTGAGCTATTTCTCGACGATAATGAGTCATTTAGATATTAAAATTGGTTCAACAGTGTACCCTGACAGAGGATCAGAATGATGGATGAACTGCAGTGTTGGAGATCACCTCAGGATCTTTGTGGGAATAAACATTCTATAGCGGGATCTTGGTCCTTCCTGAGAAGAAGATGCATCTCCTGAGATGTCTTTCCAGAGTTGCACACTCCTGACAACTTTTTCAAGCAATTTTTACCTACGTCGTTGAATATGATTGGGCGCCTATTACTCTTGGGCATCATGCTATATATATCGCCAACATATTGACAATATAATAAGGGTTATTTGCCTATAATCTCGATATAAATTAAAAAAATTTTAAGCAAAATTAGTTTAATTCTCTTCGAGTAGTACATACCCAACAAATTTGAAGCATTTAAGAATTCAACTCAAAAGTCTCTCAAGAGATCTCTATTCCATGTAATTACAATAATTAAGTCAATTATCACTTTCTCATTTATATCATACTTTGCTTGGTTTATTTCTTTTGTTTATGAACTTCTTGGCAGGTCAGGTTATTTTTTTTTTTTTATTAAGAGAATCATGCTTTGCATTCACAAATGTACTTTTAGTATTATTTATGTAATTTTAGTGAGATCATGTTGAAAAATTAGGGAAATTTTATTGAACTCGTGTTGCACTAAGTTGTTGATCTTAGATCCCTAATCTTCTTAAACATCGGGGTCAACATAGGAGCATTCACCATAATCATTTGGGATAGAATCTTAAGTTTTTGATCTTGGATCCCTAATCTTCCTAAAACATCATGGTGATGGTGTCCCTTGAATGTAGGAGTATTAACCATTGTTCGGTGTAAAATCTTGAAGATCATCAGTGGGATGATCTTGGCTGACCGTAGGTGCTCCAAGAGTGTCTATCCTAGATAGGTATTGCCCTTCTTGAGGATGTTTTGATTAGGAGTATTGTTTTAAGTACCTTATTGATAACTAAGGATAGGCCTCTTGGCCTTTTCATGATAGGTGGGCTGTGTAGGATGATTTAAATTCTCAAATAATTTACTAAGAATTTTAGAATTAATCTAGTATCAGGTAGAAAGTTTTCTTGCAAAACAAATTTACTAGTAGGTGTCTAGCATTTATTTGTAGAAACAAAATTTTCATTATTGGTTTGGACATAGTAGTCTCTAACCTATTGATTATTCGTCTAATTTCATATTTTTAAAGATGTGTTTTTTATCATTACTAATTAACATGTAGAAGGCTATGATACTGGAATTGATGTAGTGTGGGAAGAAAAATAACTCTGCAAACACAAGTTGGAGTGATCCACATGCACAACTTAAATCTATAGAGCATTGAATTTTATAACAAATAGTTTGCAATTCATTCAATCATTAATTAATAATCCAACTACACATCATGGATTCTTATTTATAGAAATAGGATTTACAAGGACAAAACCAAATCTTTAAATGTAGAACTAATCAACAAAAGAAAATTGTTCAAATTTAAATTATGGTCAACTCCAAGAAGGCTATAAACCAACTACACATCATGGATAATTCCATTGAAGTCGGAATATTATGGGGAAATGCTATTACATCAGGAAGGTTAGTGTAGTAGTTTGTTCAGGAGCATTGAGGTTAGCTGATCCATGATTAAATGTTGATTTTCCATGTTCTCTTGGGATGCTGGTTATGCTCTCTAATACCCTGCTGGATAAAGCGGGTGTAAGATATTGTAACATTTGTCGTGGCGTTTTGTGAGTATTCGAAAAGTTGTGTGTTCTAGCTAGAGAAATCCCTAATTTTGTGAAATGCCTCCATAGAAACATCAATTGTTTATATAACTATGCATACATGCTGCATTTGTAAAATTACCGATGCTATTTCTAGTCTTTCGACACTGTTAGTTTTATGTTATTACTAATTTTTTAAGGGGAAAAACAACAAAAGAGATCAGTTATTTGAAGGATTCAACGCATGAAGATCAAACATATGTAGCATATTTGGCAAAGGCTTGGTGAAGAAAATTATTGTCTTCGAACACGAAATGTGCTTTTGCTGCTATAGACCAAAAAAAGAAAAACAGTGCTTTGTAGGTTGCTATATGGCACAAAATGAGAGGGAAATCATACAAAAAAAGTAGTGTCTTTCGTCCAGCTAAAGGTCACAATAAATCTATATATTATGTAAAAATGATTAGGGTTTGTTAACATTTTTCCTCTATTACATAACACCGAACTTCATAAAAATGGCTAGTTTGCCTCCATATCTCGGTTACTTGTGGTGATCGAAGATTTAATTATTAGAATTAAATTACAATATGGGCAAATCAATAGTTTATAATGAATTCTATGCATTTGTATTAATTTATAAAGTTAATAATAATAATAATAATAATAATTGTTATTATTATTACAAAATTGTGCTTAATCATATGGATTTTGTTCCAAATATTTGAAAAGCATGCAATCAACTAGGTAACGAGATTAAAATTGTACTATTAACATGATATTGAGCATGGACTCCTTATTAATTCTTAGAACCTCCATGTTGTTGCAATTGTTTTCTAAAGCATGGGATTGCATCTAATTATTTGAATCCGGTTGTTTATTTGATTACTCCAAAATAACCATTTCTTTTGCTCGAATAGCGAGACACTACTGCTCTTCTTCTTGCCTTAAGTTCTGAATTTTTTGTACTCATGCCCTCAGGTATTGATTATCCCAAATAACTACTTCAGTTTCGTTTCAATACATTTACATTAAATAAACTTATTATTTATTTTGTTTCACAGCTCTGTAAGATTATTCCCTGTCCGAGGCATCGCCTCCCAAGGTATCTTATGAAAATGTCTTCTGGGAGCTTTTGCAATCAATTAATCCCTTATAGCCTTTTTTTAACGCTCATTTTCTGCAGATTCGATCCTAAAACTGGACTGCTTACTGGAACTAATGATGGGACCCTGGTTAACCTATTCCTCAGATTATTTGGAAAATGCTCAGAAAAATCACTGTGCATCAGGCTTCTAATTTTCCAGGTAATCCCACTTCATATAAATCATGTACACTGTTTATGTAAATAATTGTAGTCAGTTATGCTTGATGGGCTTGAAAGTGCTTCCTCTTGATAAGAAATGACTTTATCATAATTGCTCTAGGAAATAAAAAATAAAAAATAAAGGGAAATTTACATACATACCACAAACGTATATATTTACATATTTAGCACCTAATGTTTGATATTTAGATTTATAACACTTTGATATCATAAACCTATCCATCTATGAAAGCTTTATTTCACTTTAGAAAGTTAATAATGATGGTATTTTCTTATTTGATATTAAAGATTTGAGTGTTATGTATGTATACATGACCGTTTAAGCGTTAGATATGTAAATACATAAGAGTTTTGGGGTATGTTTGTAATTGACCAATAAAAAAAAAAAAATAATAATCATGCCTTTTCTTCAAATTTTTTTTCCTCTTTGGCTCACTGCCACTCTTCTTCTGCGGATTAAATAGAAGGATGAAAAAACTATGGAAGATTTACATGCATACCACTCAAGTCATATGTATTTACATATCTAACACCAAACTTCAATTTTTACATATATGCCACCTTACATATGCATGAAAAGGTGTATTTCACTCTTTTATACTTTAAAAATGTGGTATTTTTAATGTTTACATGAAAGATTTGGGTTTTATAAATGTAAAAATTAAAGTTTAGGTGTTAGGTATCTAAATACATAAGAATTAGCTGGTATGTATGTAAATACCACAAAAACTATGTTCAAAGTTGCATGTTTTTAAATATGGAAACCTTTTAGATCTCATGTGAGGAGACTCGCAGGCATCTTACTTAGTTCTTTGCAGGCTTTGTCATGTCTCCTGTGTTTCTGGCTGAGGCACGTCCTTGCAGGTTGGTACAAATGAAGCAAGATTGAGCTTGGGTTTATAAGTCTGTTCAAGCTTTACATAAACCCCGCACACTTTTTTTTGTACTTTCTATGAAGTTTTTATCATAACAATATTTATTCAGGAGTCCATATTCATAATTTTTGCTGTGCATGTATTGAGGTTGAGTGGGAAAACGTCGTCAAATTTTTTTCCCATTCTGTACAAGGAAGCACTGTCGGCCTATAGGCAGGTTTCGGGTAATTTGTGTTATGTATACCTAATTGTAGCATTTGATGTATAACTTGGCGCTGTTTAGCAGTAATCTGCAGTTGAACATTAGCCATTAATTTTATACCATTTATTTGGAGTTAACATATTGAAACCTCAAACTGATCCTTTAGTATTGTGTGATAGTTGTAATCATGTTTTGAGAAAGTTCATTTACCAAATTTTTGTATTTACATATATAACACCTAAACAGCTCTTCCGAAATCCTAAAAATAAAAAGCCTCGTCCCAACAACATAGAATGTGGACCTGATTCAGTTTCCACTGTTCACACAAACCCAAGTACCGCACCTGAAAAGTCTGGTACAATGCGAAGCATGCAGATCAAACATTTGACTGCCACGAGAACAAAAAAGTCCCAATCGAAATCTCCAAACCGTAATGATCATAATAGACAAACCATTCCAGAGAATGAAAGCTTCCATCCTGATGTCTTCACTTCATTCGCAAAATCGGCAGGAAAGATTCTTAGAAGAAAATGGTGCAGTAATGGCATCTAATAATCATGTTTCTGCTCATAAATCCTCACAAAATTTGAAATCTTCAAGGTTTCACCCTGTGGTTTTACAATCTCCCAAACATCCTATCAACTCTACTTACAACTGAACACTATTACCATGTATTACAGCAGCAAGAATGGGTTCCCAGGCTGAAGTCTGCCTGAATAATCTCGAACATAAACTCAATGCCTTTCAAGCAAACCAAGTGCTAAAACTATTATGTGATCTTTCCGTTGCCCTCGGGATTTTTGGATGGCTAAAAGGGCCCACGGTGAATATACATACACCACCATGATTGGCGTCCTCGGTAAAGCTAGACAGTTCAACACGGAAGAGAAATTCTACAAGAAACGATAAGCAATGGATTTTAGTCAACCGTCGTCATGTATAATCACATGATCCACGCATACGACCGCGCCAACTATATCAGCGAGGCTGTCAATGTTTTCCGTGAAATGCAGGAACTCGGTTTCGAGCCCGACCTCGTCTCTTACTGCACTCTAATTGATGTTCACGAAAAAGTAGGTTTTCTTGACATCGCACTCGATCTCTATCACAGAATGCAATCCGTAGGCCTCTCCCTGGACACTTTCACATACAGTGTGATGGTGAACTGCCTTGGCAAAGGCGGCCAACTCGCCGCTGCTCAGAAGATGTGTGTTGAAATGATAAAAAATGATTGTATTCCTAATCTTGTGACATAAAACATCATGATAGCTCTGCAAGCTAAAGCAAGGAATTATCCAACTGCTGTTAAACTCTATAGTGACATGCAGTTCGTTGGATTTCATCCTGATTGGGTGACTTACAACATTGTCATGGAAGCTCTTGGTCACTGCGGTCATATTGAGGAAGCAGAAGTTGTGTTTAATGAGATGAGGAAAAACTACATCCCTGATGAGCCCGTTTATTGTCTTCTGGTAGATTTATGGGGTAAGGCTGGTGACATCGAGAGAGCTCATGCATGGTACTGTATGATGCTTGAGGAGGGTTTGAAGCCGAACACTCCTACATGTAAATCCTTACTGAGTGCCTATCTTCGAGCTCACCGGTTCCTTTGTGTTGGATTAGTGCCATCCTTGCAAACCTATACTCTTCTTCTCAGCGGCTGCAGAGAATCCAAGTCAGAGATGGCTTTGTGTTGTGAGTTGATGGCCATCACAGGCCATCCAGCTCATTCCTTCCTCTCATCCCTACCAAATGCACAACCAAGCGTGCAGAATGTGAGGGATCATACAAGACAATTTTTTGATCTAATGCACAGCGAAGACCGGGAAAGTAAGAGGGGACTTGTTGATGCTGTCGTTGATTTCCTTCACAAGTTTGGCCTCAAGGAAGAGGCTGGATTTGTGTGGGAAGTCACCGCACAACGAAATGTTTATCCCGAGTCATTTAGGGAGAAAAATAGAGCATATTGGCTTGTTAATGTTCACGTAATGTCGGAAGGGATGGCGGTGACAACGTTGTCAAGAACGTTGGTGTCGTTTCAGCGGCTGATTTTTAATGCAGGTGTAAGGCCGTGGAGGATCGATATTATAACTGGATGGGAAGGCAAAGCAGGGTTACTGGTTCTTCTTTGGTTAGGCAGGCTTTGGAGGAACTGCTTCATGTCTCAGTTTCTTTCAGTGCTAATAGCAATTCTGGGTGCTTTGTGGGATGTGGGGAGCTTCTCAATCAATGGCTTTTAAATTCTTATGTGGAGAGAAAATGCATTTGTTGTAGCTTTGGGTCCCTATCAATTTACATGTTATTCAAATGGCGTTTTTCCTGTGTAGAACTGTTAGTTCTGAGGTTATTTTGCAGGTTTATTTCGCCAAAGTTATGTAGTTAAAATGCTTTTACTTGAATTTCGAGAGTTACTATAATATTTCTCCCTAAGTTTGGATTCTAATAGATATATATAACACCTAAACTTCAATTTTTACATACTGTCTTCTCTATGAAAGGTTATTTTAATTTTAAAGTTAAAATTGTGGTATTTTTGATGTGATATGAAAGTTCATGGTGGTATAAATGTAAAAAAAAGTAAAATTTAGGCGATATATATATATATATATATATATATATATATATATATATATATATATATCATAGTTAATACTATTTGTCATTATATTTGTGCTTATTTTATTCCTCATTGGACATGCCTAATGCACTCTGTGATGCTTACATCTCTGCATTAAATATAATTACTTTTGGTTCTGTTCTTGTTTTATGCGTTTTTATCCTATGTTGTTTTTCATGTCTTTTTTGTACATTTGATATGCTTTAGTATGGTAATTTTTATGAAAATGTTTAGAGCTTGCATCGTTAGATACTTTTGTATTTTTACTACATTGTAGAGGCCATTTTATATCCATATGCTCGTTTTTCATGATGGATTTATGGTACTTTATTTTTCCTCTTAATAAACAAAAGCCTCTCATATATAATTGATAGTTCTTTCCAAAATCATACTATCTATTAATTTCATATTGAATTTATCATCTCTATAATCAAATGATAAAGTAGACAAGATTATTACAATTGAAAATGCTGGTTAATGTGTAATGTTAAAATGTCCAAATTGAACTTGTTAGGGCTCATTATCTATTAGGTTGTATGATAAATTTCACTTGGATGGTTGATGTAGTGGAGCACAAAGAAACTTTCAACTTGATGTAATATCTTCAACGGTATGGATGCCATATGGTTACAAAAAAAAAAAAAATTTTTGACACTTTCGCTACATAATAAATATTATAACTATCAATTACCTTGATGGGTAAACTTTCTTGAAGCATCTATTTGATGGAATGCTTATGCTAATTTTGTTCGAGAAGAGTAATATCTCACGTGGTTGGCTAATGTAGTGTCAGTCAAAAAGAAGAACGGTCAGATCCGAGTCTATGTTGATTTCAAAGGTTTGAATAATGCATGCTGAAAGAATGAATTACCCTTGCTAATCCCGGAATTGATGAAAGACATTGCATCGTGGCACGCTATCTTCTCTTTTATGGATGGATAATTTGGATACAATCATATCAATATAGCACCAGGAGACGCTACACTTACAGCTTTTAGAATACTGATCTGGATTATATTGTTACACAATAATGCCTTTTAGACTAAAGAATGTTGGAGCGACATACAAAACCATACAAAAACAATGACAAGGATTATTGACGACCTCATTCACAATGTATACTGTGCAAACGATTTGGTTATCAAAACCATACAAAAATAAACTCTTTGTATGATTTGAGAATTGTCTTCGAACACTTACGTCAATTTAATCTTAAAATGAATTCCTTAAAGTGCGTCTACGGTGTCACCTCAGAAAAATTTTTAGGATTTGTTTGCCACCATTGAATTGAAATCGATCCAATGAAGATTAAAGTTATTCTAGAAATGACATCCCCAAAACCTTGATAAAATTATGATCCTTTCGAGGAATTTGACATACCTAAGACTTTTTATATCTAATATGTTAGGAAGGTGTCAGCCCTTTTCTGCGCTGATGAAAAAGGATGTCAAGTTCTTTTAGGATGATAAATGTCAACAGGACTTTGAAAGCATTAACTAGTACTTAATGACACTCTTGTATTAGCAGCTTCTGTCTCGGTTAGACCAGTGATACTTTATACCACGGCTTTAGACGACTCCCTTGGAGCCCTGCTAGCACAGGTCAATGATGTGGGCAAGGAAAATACCCTTTACTACTTAAGTTATCATCTAATATCGACGGAGACAAAGTATCATATTATCGAGAAACATTATCTAGCTTGGATCTTCTCTGCCCAAAAGCATAGACATTACATGCTTTCTCATAAGGTCAACCTTATCTCGAAGTTTAATCCATTGTAGTACTTGATGACCTGGCCAACACTATCCGAAAAATTAGCAAGATAGTCTATGATATTACTACAATTCAATAAAACATTTGTACCTCTTCGCACAATTAAAAGATAAATCCAAGCAAATTTCCTTGCGGCACACCCACTACTAGTCGAGTCACCCCTCAATGATGAGTTGTCAGATGAAAACCACAACACACACATCAACTAAACTGGGAAGTATACAAATCTATCACAATAAAAATTAATTCAGTATAATCAATTTTCTCTTTTAAAATCTTTAAAGTTGCCACTCCTAGTGAATTAATGTGTACTTTTAATTTTAAATCACCACTAGGTTGCAAATCCTCAAGTAATAAGGGGCTCTAATGGAGTCCTAAGTATCGATCCCACATGGAGGTGGAAATTCTTATTATAATAATGCAAAGACACAATATTCAAACTGTAGAAATCTCAAGTAAAAAAACAGGTCAAAATTGGTTTAATGCAGCTAAAGGAACTATATTTACTACACTTATCTCTAAACTTCAAAGTTATATTTACTAAGACTAAACAAAGTTTGTGACGAAGAGTTCAAATTTAAGAATGTATCCTTCCCCTTTACAGTGAGGTTATATCAGTGAATTAATCAAATTCTATAAAATTATATTGTGCAAAATAGGAGCAATTATATTATTTGTCCTTTTTATAAGCGACGAAGTACATTGGCTAATCCAGTGCTTGGTCCCTAAATCCACGGTTAAGCTGGGAAGATAGTGGCTCTCACTCCAGAGTTCCCACATTCCCCTCGCTTGAGGGCTAACATCTCGCTTTAGTTTCAAAATACCTGGAACAAATTGGAGATTTTAGTTTGTCACCCTAAAATCTCCAATTCTACGGCCATCAATTTTTATTTTCCTATTTATTTGCACTTAATCTCGTGGACTACATTCTCATCCATGAAATTTAATGTGATTCTTATGTTGTTGTAGAAAGCATAGCTCTTTCGGTTTGTATGTTTCACAATAAATTTTAAAAATTCATTTGGCGGATCAAAAAGCATATAAAGTTCAAAGTTTGAATCATCACAATTATAAAAATTAAAATATTGCACAACAATCTTGATCCTGCACATAACTATATCTCATTGTAGAGAGGACAAAAAAAACTACTCAGAATTCACGATGAAGGTACAACAAAACATGGATTATATATATATAAATAAGTTTACAAAACAAAAAGTAAAGTGTAAAAAAACTTATCTCAATATTCTCTCCAAGCAAATCCCTTGAAGTTCCTTTGAAACACATTCTTTCTTTACAATTTCGTTCAATTCTCTCTTAAAAATGTAATGAAGAAGAAATCTCTCACTTTCTCTCTCCTTTTACAACTCTTATAAAAATTCTTCTCTAACACCCTCCAAACTCTCTCACACTAAAGACTCACTCATACACTGACACATAGAAAAACTAAAGAGCACACACTCCAACACACACACACACACACACACACACTTTTTCTGACATAAAAGAATTCTTTTATAATGTAGGGTTCAATTTCCTAAGATTTCCTTTGACATCCCTTCAAAATTCATCCAAATTCAATGAATATAAGAAAATAACCGTTTCTGGCACCTAGGTGCCGAAATCTGATGCCTAAGCATCATCTTCTCTGGATTCTGGCGCCTTAGGCGCCAGTTCAATTTCAAAAACACCACATTTGACTCAAAATTTCTTTCTTTTTGTTTTCTTTAAGTTACAAATGCCTAGACATAGTATGCCTGCAACAAAACATGAAAAATACATTCATTTAAAGTGCAATGTCACTAAATATAAACATTAAATGTATATAAAAAATTGAACATTTTATAGGCATATCACCTATCATTTGGAGTTAATTTGAATTAGTAGAGGGAGGGATCCACTATTCTTGTTCTTATGGCTTCCAACTCTAAAGGAACTTCCAAATATATGGGATTTTCAACTGGAGGAAGTTCATTAGTTTCGATGCATAGAAGTTGCATGATAGGATTCTTTTGAAGGAGGTTGAACAAGGAAAGAGATTTTGTGAATCGATGATTTAATACTCCTGGTAATATTGTGGAAGAGATCATCGTGTAGAGGTGATGGGAAGTACTATGCTACACAACCGCAGCAGTAGTCATTCGTATTGTGAATGAGTTTTATGCAAATCTTCATGGAATTAACGAAGGAGTTGTCTATGTTCGAGGTAGGTGGGTACCTTTTACTCCTTCAAGAATCAATGATTTGTTCTTGCTTGAGAATGCGCCGATTTGTCATTATTCTAACTTTGCCCCTACAAGTGACAATATGAATGAAGTCTTTCGATTCTTGTCAGATGAAGATGGAACTTGGGAGACAAGATATGACAGTAATATAAGTTTTCTTCTTCATTATTAAATTCTGCCTCGAAGACCCCACATTTCTTTATTTTAGAAAAATTGCTTCCTATTACGAAAATCAGTAAAGTGACGAAGGAAACTATTATTTTGAATTAATGTATTTAAACTGGAAGACCTATTAATGTGGGTGCTTTAATAGTAAAATCTATTATTGGTTTGATTTTAAACGGATCTACTCATGTACTTAGACATCCATCCATAATATTGTTACTATGTAGCCAAGTGCAAGTTCCTTACGAAAATTGGGAAATAGTGCTTCTCCCTTGGAAGCCGAACCCAATGTTAAACCGTAACTACATATAAAATGGAGGAGTGAATGATCAAAATATTCATATGGATCAATCATCTCAAAAATCATCACATTTATGACCCTGAATTCTAGATAGTTCACATGTTATTTTGAAGAGGATTAAGAAGCTAGATAAAGAGATGAGTATAATTTTGAATATGATCATCAACATTTATAATCAGTTTGACCATCTGGATTAGTGAATTAAAGAGAATTTGATCACACTGGACTTATGGAAGAGGCTACGGTGCGAATGTATAAGAAAGATGTTTGGATCGAAGAAGAATCGACAGACAAATTTCCTCACCGACCATTATATAACTTATATGCGCACCACCAATCCATGGGAGATATTTGAGAAGATGACAATATTGAAGATGAAGTTGTGTAGCAACTCTGAAGTACGAAATTCTGAATTATGAGAGCTTATCTATGTCTGGTTTAATTGGATTTCTTAATTTTTCAGTTTCGGACTTTATATGTTTTTGTTGGTGTTTGATATTTAGTTTTCAACGTTAAGATTTTGGTGTGATTTCAACGCTGAGTTTTATGCCGTGGTTTGAAAGTACTCATTTGTAATTTTTTGGATTTTTATAAAAATGAGAGTTATGTGTTGTTTGTGAAAATTTATTGTTAGAATATTACTTATTATAAAACTTAAAGTGAATTTAGGCTAATTACAGGTTGGAGTGCTTTGGTATATAACTCTTTTTACAAAAAAAATAAAATCTAAAAATTTTAAGTGTTGGCGCCTAGGCGCCTATTTGGCAGAACCGCTCAACACTCTTAAAAACAACAAAATTGAACAGTGAACTCCATTTTTTCTGCTCTGTTCGTCTCCTACCTCACGAGTAAGGCGAATAGCTACTCAGGGCTTCCTAATACTTGGATTTGAGGCGATTTGGAGGCCTTGGATTTTATCTTTTCTTGGTAAGAATTTCACTTTTAGAAATTTTTTATTTTCACCAAAAATTTCTCCTACATTATGGGAAAACCAAAAATTTAAAGACTTTGGAGAAATCTAGTGAGGATCAATGCTGTGAAGTTTCTTAGCAATGGTTTTGATTTTAGGAGTTCACTATATCATTATTGCGAATTTATGTGGTATTATTTTGAATTTTTAGAACTCTTATGGCTTCTAAGATGAAGAAAGGGAAAGGAAGGGAAGGTTTTGACGCAAAGAAATTTATGAACTTTAAGACCCAGTATCATTACAACTTACAACTCACTACAAAAAAATTATTTCAAGAACGAGCATTTTATAATCCGGGAGGTTTTATATAAGGATTGATTGTAGCGAGGCATTTGGAAACCTTCGGCTACTTCACAACAGTAGCAATTATTCATATTGTTCGCGAGTTCTATGCCAACCTCTAGGAAACTTCAAATGATCAAGTATTTGTTCGTTGTAAGAATGTTGAAGTCACCCATGAAAGAATCAATGCAATATATCAGTTGAGGGGTGATTTCATTGTGAATATTCCTCATTCGAGACATCTAATTTGTCACTGGATAAAGTTATTGCTTATTTGACCGATGGAAGAGGAGTTTGGAAAATAAAGAATAATCATAAGGTAAACTTCTCTACTTCGATGTTAAATGCTCAATCTAAAGCTTAACATTATTTTATTTATGCCCGACTTCTTTCTAAAAATCATTTGAGTGAAGTTACTAAAGAGAGAGCTATATTGAATTTTTGCATACAACAAATGATGAGTATAGACATTGGATCTCCTATTAATTGGAATGCCCATAGTTCTTCAAGGTGTGGGACTACTCGAGGTTTAGGATACCCTGCACCGATTTTCACATTATGTGACAAATCAGTAGTTAGTTATGATAGATCAGAAGAATTATTACAAGTTCTTAAACCTATCAGTAAACCCAGTGTTCACACTTATGAGTTACATGTCGGACAGAGAGCTAGGGGTAGAAGCAATGATATGCCTTCTACATCAGCTTCTTAACCTTCTACTTCTAGCACTACTTCCCTAGAGAATGTTATTTAGCAACTACTTATTCAACATGGAGATATTGTGACACTGAACCGACCTTTACGAATGCAAGAATTTATGAATTTATATTTAAATATTTATAATAATTTTTGTAAAAGTCACAATTTTAAACGCAAGTATACGTATCATTTCAAGTAAAACAGGCTCTATTAGAGTCCTGGTTATCGATCCCATGGGGAAGATTAAGTGAAGATTAATTTAAGAAACATATTGGATTTTCAAATTAAAAGTAATTATTATTTTTATTTCTTTTCAAAATTCAGATTTTAAAGTTTAATTAAATTTCTACTAAATGTAAATAAGCAACAATAAAGTTAAATGTTAATGCAAGTATAAATAAAACAACTTTCTCTTTTTTCAACTAATGCAAGATTTTTCGAATAATTATCATTTGTTGAGAACTTGAAATTATTGTATTACGTTAAATAGAAACATTCATATTCTTTACTTTCGCTCGATAGTATAAAGAACATTGGCTAATCTATAGATCGGTTCAGGATGTATTATTAGTAGAATGGGTTAATCTAGGCTCACACTTCTAGATGTCCAAGGGTGTCTATGGTCGGCCCTACTAGTGACCCGTTCCATTTCTATAAACCAAATTATTAGAATTTAGTCTGTCACTCTAAAAACTAATCAATTCTAAGCCCAATAATCAATATCTTCCTATTTATTTGCACTTCACCTTGAATAACTTGCTCAAGGTCTTCGATTACCCAAGGATTCATGTAATATCTACTAGTTAAGAACTTATCTCCGAATAGGTCTCAGAATTCTTCAACAAGTTTTAACAATTCAAATGACCAGTTTTAAATGTAAATTAAGATCAGGTATTAATATCATCGCAATAATTAAAAATTTTAAGTTATGTTCTCTAACGAAATTAAATTATCTTATTATCTCTTCATAGTTGAAAGGAGAAAGAAAACTAACTACTCAGAACACATTGAATTCACACAACAAAACATATTTATAAAAATTTGAACCAAGTTACAAATACTTATCTGGAATTTTCCTTCAAATGATCCGCTGACTCCTACTGACTCCAATTCAAAATGAAAGATTTCAACAGCATAAACACTTACAAACTCACACTTACTACTTAAAGAATTGAGTAGTAACACTCAAAATAACTAAAATAAACTCACTAATTACTTAAGAAGGTGGCTCCCTAAAATTATTTTCAAGTGTGAGAGAACTCTAGGGTGCTTGGGGGCACTTTTCTCTATAGAATTGACTCTTATTTATAGAGCTTCAAAAATGACGAGGGGTTGCTTAATGCACCTCTTCAAAATTCATCCAAATACAATGTATCTTCTAGAAATTAACTATGGCGCCTAGGCGCCGGGATCTGGCGCCTAGGCGCCGGACTCCGTGACCAAGTCTTCGCACCTCTTCACTTTGGATTGCACCTCTTTGCGATTAAAACTGTTTTCTCGTGTCTAGATGCATTGTATCACTTGTCATATGTATTAGGAGTAACTTCCAGTCTTCTAGAAGGTCTGATAATCGCTTAACACCGTCAAAATAACCGCCCAAAGTTGTTAAAAATTATTCACTACTTCAGTATCGAACTGGCACTTAGGCGCCGGATTCTGGCGCCTAGATGTTGGACCTAAAATTTCGGTAACTTTGCTTTTTAGCTCTATTTTTGCTCATTTTTTCTCCTTTTTCCTTCTTGAACTCTTTTTTTATCACCTACATCCAAAAACATAAAAATACCTTTCATTAAAGCATAATATCCTTAAGAATTGAATCATAAATAATGCATAAAAATAGGTATTTTAAAGTGGATCAGACACTACAAAATCTAATAAGAATTTTGGAAGCTCTCAATTATTGTAATGATGAATATATGCAAAGAAGAGTTCAGTTCGATATTTCTCATCATGATGCTATAGTAAAATATTTGAGGGGTGATCAAACTGTGGAATTTCCTACTTATCCCCGCTTTATGTCTTATGAGCCTGAAGAAGATTGTGGAAGATGATGTTGAGGACGATGATGATGATGAGGAGGAGGAGGAGGAGGATAATGAGTACCTTGTTATTATTTATGTTGATTGTAGTTTGTTTTTATGTTTTGTTAGCTCGTTGAACTTTGTTTTAAATCATATGTGGCGTAAACAGTGATGTTGAACTTTTTATTTATAGATTTGGATAGATCGTTTTTACTTTACTATTGTATGTTTTTAAAATTTATTGCTTATGTTTAGAACTCTCCTTTACTTAGCAAATCTTTTTGATATATCATGTTTTACATATTGCTTTATACCCTGTTTTTTTATTTGGTACCTGCAAAGTTTCTTATTCAAGACCCTTTACATGTTAGTCTTATTTAATGCATTTAATTTATTTTTTTCTACCTACATTTCTGTAATAAATGTTTACCTATTAAAAATTTAAGTTTGGGGAAAAAATTTTTTTTATAAAAAGAGACTAAACTTTATTTGTCCTCAATAAACAATGTTTTTAAAATTATTTTAACACGACCTTCGGTATTAGAGGTTAAAATTAGATAGTTATATTTTTTATTTTATTTAAGTATCATTGTAAACTTAAGTAAAATTTTTAATAATAAAGGTTAACTTTAGAGTTAATATATTTAGTATAAAAGTATAAGACTATGCTTTTACAATTTAAAGTAAAGGAAATTGTATTTTTGAAATATTAAAAATCTTAGAGTTACATATAAAAAGAAATAATTGAGACTCTATGAAAAATCTTCTTCAAAGCTAATATGAATTTATAAAGTAAAGAAATGTGAGAAGTTTTTAACTTTAAGAAGAGGATAGTGAAGTTCAAAATTATTAAAAGGATATCCAAATATAGTAATCCTCACATGAAAAAGAAAAAAAAAAGAAAGGATTAAAAATGATCATAAAAGAAAAGAAAAGCAAAATCAAAAGAAAAGAAAAATAAAGTGAAAAGAAAAGAAAATATGTTAGAAGCTTGAAGTGGCTTCACTTGAATCATCTTGAGGAAAAAGACTTACTTACATTTCTAAACTTGTATTTAAGTATTAGCATCCTTGATAATGGAGTTCACAAGAAATTCTTTTTCATATGATTCTTCTAAGCATCTTTAATATAACAAATTACAGCTATTCTTGAAATGAATAGAAAATCAGAACACTTAAACTTGATTACTAAATATTCTTACACTTTTAGTTTTGACCTTAGTTATTAAAAATTTTTCTAAAGTTTCACTATTATATTTATAAAACTTGTATTTAAGTATTAGCATCCTTGCTAATCGAGTTCAAATGAAATTCTTTTTCATATGATTCTTCTATGCATTTGTTGCGACTTTTTTAAAATTGTCAAAATTTATGAACTCAGATTTATATATATATATATATTGATTTAGTTTTCTATTGAGTTACACAATTAAATGCAAGTATACTTATCGCTCAAGTAATACATGGCTCTAATGGAGTCCTGGTTATTGATCTCATGAGGAGGTGTTTAGTTCTATAATGGAGCACAGAAATCACTACATGAATCACAACACAATTACAGTAATTAATAATAATAAAAAGATGATTAAACAGATTACGATGCATTAATTCTACCAAAGTTTGGTCTAACTTCCTAACACAATTAACTAACACAAGACTAAATTTATGACAAAATATCAAATGTAAGAAAGAATCCTCCTCCTCTATAATCTTAATGTGATGATTTAGTGACATAGATCAGTGATGCAATAGTATTGTGCCAAATAGGAGCATTCCTATTCTTTACCCTCTTCCGAGCTATATAAAGAACATTGGCTAATCCTAAGTTTAGTCCCCAAAACCATGGTTAGACTGGGAAGATATTGGTTGTCACTACGGAGCTTCCACTTCCCTTCGTTTGAATACTAACTCTCACTTTGGTTTCCAAATCCTAGGACCAAATTGGAGATTTTAGTCTGTCACTCTAAAATCTTTAATTCTACACTCATCAAAATATATTTTCTTATTTATTTGCACCCAACCCCCCTGAACTACGTCACTCATTCATGGACATTGAATGTGACATTCACTTTTGTTGTGGAACTCATAATCCTTTCAGAATATATGTTTCACGACAAGTTTTAACATTTCAATTGGTCGGATCAAAAATTAAATGAAGTACGAAGTGAAAAGTCATCACAAATTCTTCATAATAAATCGACACATCATTTTCATATCACAACATCAACACATCACATGAAAAGGAGGAAGACAAAGAAATCTACTCATGACTATTGAGGAAAAGACAACAAAAGATAGATTTTATATATAAAAGCAACTTCATACAAACAAAGTAAAGAAAATACAACTTATCTCAAACTCTTCTCCAAGCGAGTATCAAGGAATTCCATTGACTCCTCTTCTTTCTTCACAACAACACACAATTCTCTCTTTAGATAAGTAAGGAAGAAGAAATCTCTCACTTTTCCTCTCCTCCTACACTCCTTAGAAGAGAACACACACAAACCCTAGATTCTCTCTAATGGACTCTTTACACTAGAACACTCACTCTCTTCACTCACACACTCAAAAGAATCTCTCCCCTTCTCAATTTTTGGCTCCAAAATAGTTTAAATCACATGTAACTGATTTCTTAAGAGTTTCCTTGAGCACCCCTCCAAAATCTGGCCAAATACATCGAATCTAGAATTAAATCGGGATAGGGCGCGGTCCGGTGCGGGATAGAGCACCGTCCGGCGCTATTTTCTGGAAAATAGCCCAAACTCTTTGTAAATGGGCGCGGTCCAGCGCTGGTAGCTGCGCTGCCCGGTACAAGTCAAAAAGTGCAATTTTGCCTCATTTTGCTCCTTTTTGCTTCCTTTTGCTCCAAAGGCCTAAAATCATTATACCTGCATGAAATCATGAAAAATACCCTTCTTTAAAGTGTAATATCATTAAAAATAGGTATGAAATAGACATTAAAATGCTATCAAATTTTCAGTCGATCAAGATCCCCCAAACTTATCTATTACTTGTCCTCGAAGTAATTTAGTTACTACATAAAATAATGATCCACTCGCAATGAACTTTCTTTCTAGAATACCTTGATTTTGACTTAGATAAATACAGTAGTAAAATTTTCAGAAAGATCTTTGATTAATTCAAGTAAATTTTGCAGGTGTAAGGCTATCTAGTCATCAAGTCTAAGAGTTCTAGCCTTCTATTCATTTCAAAAGTGATTGTAGATTGTCCTATTAAGGCACTTAAAATAATTACATGAAAAGAAGTTTATGAGAGCACTACTAGTAAAGATGTTAATCCATACATATAAGTTTAGGAAAGTAATTAAGTTATCCCCTTTAGGTAGATCCAAGTGAAGACAATTTTTTATTATGCATCTCCTCAAGCTTCTCCTCACTTTTTCTTTTCTTTTTTTGAGATTGTTTATCAATCCTTTCTTTTTTTCTCTTTTTTTTTCTTTCTTTTGCTTTCTGTTTTTCTTTTTCAAGTGAGGATTACTAAATCTGGATAGCCTTTAATAATATTGAACTTCACCCTTCTCACCCTAAATTTGGAACTTACCATAATCATTTACCTTATAGGCATTTCTTTAGCTTATTATGGATTCATCATAGAGTCCTAATCCTTTTCTTTCACATAAAGTTTTAAGATTCTTAATATTTCAAACATACAGTCTTTCTTACTTTGAATAGTTGACTCTAGTCCTATTCTCTTATACCAAAATATCTTAGCCTATAAAATTACTTTTCATTACCAAAAAATTTCATTAAAGTCCACTAAAGTACTCAAATTAAAAAAAAATACAGTTATCTGAAATTGAGCTCTACACAGGAAATCATGTTAAAAATTTTGAAAATACTTTTAAATGAGAACAACTAATATTTAATTATTTCCCTCCCCCAAACTTAAATTTTTGAATATCAATAAGATTAGCATAGGTTGAAAGAAAAGATCTAAACATATATGTAACTCATACCTCAATATGTTGGCCTTTTCATACCTTTGAATTTAGGCAAGTCTCCTTTATAAATTTAGAATAATAGGCCTGAAATACTTAAGAGCATTTCTACACACAAAAATATGTTAGAAATTTGCAAGGTGAAGAAGTTTGAAATCTTAAAACATAAAACATCAACTAAACACATAACACATTAACATCCAATTCATTACAATCACGGATTAAACTAATAAACTAAATACATGCAAACTCCACTATCAAATCACATCCATCACAATTCAACATATTACAACTTAAAGTCCACAACAAATACATCCAAATACACATTACATCACAAATACTAATCATAGTCTCAAGTACATCACAAATACATCAGAAAATACTAAATGCAATGAAAATAAAAATACTATACTACTAATCATAATCTGCATGAGCTCCACCATCATCAGGTTCATCAGACTGGTATAGAGTATACTCTGGGTATGTAGGAAATATAGCACTAATGGCTCCCCTGAGAAATCTCATCTATGCATCATGATAAGCTATATCATACTCTCGCCACCGCACTTGATAATCATCATTTATTTTATTCATTGCTTCTTGTCCCCTACTCTGGTATTCAACTTTTCTATCTGATCCATAATATCATACAGAGTAGGTTCCCTAGATGTAGATGGTCTCTCCAGACTAGAAGAAGGTACATCAGCTTTCTTACTCCATTTCCATCCTACATGGGCTTCATAAGTCTTCAGGTTTAATTTACTGATTGGCTTCAAGGGACTGACTACCTAATGATTCTCTTCAGTTGCTACACCTGACTGAATACACAAGGCATGAATTAGGCTGGGGTGTCCTGGTTCACCTGTAATCTCTCCCTTTGAATTAGTCAAATATTTTTATGAATGATAGCCCCAATATTTATATTCTTCATATTCTGAATACAGTAATTCAGAACAGCTCTCTCTACTGTAATTTTGTTGTGATGGCTGGTAGGCATAAGTCTTACAAAAATGAAATAATGTCAGGCTTTCGATATAGGGTTCAATGTAGAAAGGGGGAAGTTAACTTTTTGCCTCAGTTTAATCTTCCATGCTCCTTTTCCATTAGTCAAATAATTCATAACATATCAAGTGCATCATCATTAACAGGAAAATTCTCATATTCACAAGGGGAAGGTTCTCTCAACTGGTAAAATGCATTAATGCGTGCGGGGGTAAACTCTACCATTTATCCTCTAACAAGTATATATTCAGTTTCAATGTAAAACAGATTATCATAAAATTCATGGACTATCTCTAGCATCGCATCGGCAGAAAAATAACAGAGATTTCCCATTGACGATTTGCAATCAATTCTTCTTTCACTCCTCCCAGATTTTCAAAAGCTTTCTCTTGAATGCACTACTTTTGGCTAAGTAAATAACTATAACGGGCGTAAGCTCTAAAACTAACAAATTTCGTCTCATCACACTCAAAATTTCTCTTCTCTTTTGCCATTCTTGGAGTCATTTTTCTAAAAATATCTAAAAAATCCAAATCAATATCAAAATTACAATTTAATAGGCTCAAAAATAAATTTAAGTAAATAAGAACTTTAATACCATGGAAAATCTCCAATTTTTCTCTAAAAACCTCAAAACTTCGGATCTTCCTAATGTAGGAGATTTTCACATTCAAAATAAAAAAAATTCGTTTAAATTGAAGCTCTTAACGATAGAAAATGAAATCCAAACTTTTCTGGCCACCAAATCGCTTCAAATCCAAATACAAGTGAACTCTAGGTGTGAAAATCGGCCTTGGCTGGAGGTAAAGACGATGATTTAGGTAAAAATGGTGGGTCCCAAGGTTAAATCGTGAAATTTGAGGGCTTTAAGGCCTTTTATTTGTCGGGCGCGATCCGCACCGATGACGAGCGCCATTCGGCTCTATTTCTGCTCAATAGGTCAAACTCTCTAACTTTTAGCGCGGTCTAGCACTGGTATCTGTGCCATTCAGCGCTAGTTCAAAATCTGAGCTTCTAACTTTCTTTTGTAATTTTGATCATTTCAAGCCCGCACCAACGTCTACTTAGTCCATTTAAGCATTGAATAATGTACTAAAGCCATGAAAAATAATAATTTTTACACCAACAACACAAAAAATCACTTTGATATATATAAAATCCAAATTACAAGCACACATAAGTGACACTAAACTCTACAAATCATCAAGCCACAAAACACTAAATTTCTGCGTCTTTCACAACCACGATACACAAATGCTGAAAATTGAACAAGAAAGAAAATTCAAACATAACATTCAAGCAAAGCAAATTAAGTAATAAGTTTAAACACATAAACTTATAAATGCAACAAGCAAGTCTCTTTTATACGTATCACTCAAGTAATACAGGGCTCTAGTGGAGTCCTGGTTATTGATCCCTAAAATCTAAAGTGATAAGCACAAGTTGACAATGTTTAATGATGTTAAAAGAACTAAGTGTACTAAACTACTTTCTAAACTTCAAAGTAAATTAACTAATTCTAAACTAAGCTTTTGAAATGAAAGGTTCAAATTAAAAAAAGTATCCTTCCCCTTACAATAAGATTATGGTTAGGGAAAGGTTTAGATTGTTGAAAATTGTATTGTGCTAAAAAGGAGCAATAATATGTTTTACCCTCAATCTAGTGTTATAAATAACATTGGCTAATCCTAGGTTTAGTCCCTAAATTTATGGTTGCACTGGGAGGATACTGGCTCTCACTCTGGAGCTCCCACTTCCCCCTTGCCTAAGGGCTAACTCTCGCTTTAGTTTCTAAACACTAGGACCAAATTAGGGATTTTAGTTTGTCACCCTAAAATCTCTAATTCTACGCCCTACAAAATAAATTTCCCTATTTATTTACACTCAACCCCATAGACTACATTCTCATCCTTGGAATCAAATGTGACTTAACTTTGTTATAGAACGCATAGTCCTTTCAGATCGTATGTTTCACAATAAATTTTAACATTTTAATTGACCAGATCAAAAAGTAAATAAAGTACGAAGTATAAAATAATCACAAGTATTTAACATTTAAATAATATATCCAGTCTATCTCTTCACTTTACCATATCTCATTGTAGGGAGAAGGACAAAGAAATCTACTCAGATTTCATGGAGAAGATATGACAAAACATGGATTTTATAAATAAAAACAAGTTCATATAACATAGAAAGTAAGAAACACAACTTATCTTAAACTCTTCCCCACACAAATCCCTTGGAGTTCCTTTGAATCTCTTTCTCTCTTTACAACACAACTCAATTCTCTCTTAGAAAGGTAAGGAAGAAGAAATCTCTCACTTTCCCTCTTTTCCTACAACTCTATGAGAAATTCACACTCTCTAGACTTTCTCCTTTCACTCCAGGTTGTCTAAACTAATCTAGGCTCTTCTTCTGTCATTTAAGCACTCTATTATAGTGTAGAGACAAATTCCCAAGGGGTAACTCAAGCAACATTCAAAAAATTATCCAAATGCATTGAATAGGCCAAAAATAACCATCTAACCAATGTTGGCGTCGTTGGCGCCGTAATTGGACGCTGCCAGCACCCATCCTTCTATCAAATGCCACCGTTGGCGCCCATCCAAGTTCCATCGGCATCATAGCATGATCTCAAACTTGCTCTTCTCTGGATGTTGGCGTCGTCGGTGCCCATCCTGAGCATTTTCTGAATATGCTTCATTTAACTCCAAATTTTATCCTTTTTGCTCCCTTTTTGCTCCAAGTGCCAAAAATCGACATACCTACAATAAAACATCAAAATACCTTCCTTTAAAGTGCATTATCACCAAAAATGAGTATAAAATATATATGAAAAATCAAACTTATTTTTGGTGCATCAATTATGTAACGTACCTACTACGTTTCGATCTTGTATGACGTCAATTTACTTTGACCTTATTAAGAAGGGTATAGAAGCTTTTATGGATGACTTTTCAGTGTTTGGCCCTTCATTTGACTCATGTTTGAATCATTTGTCCTAGTTCAAAGATGCTATGAAGAGACCAACCTAGCTCTCAATTAGGAGAAGTGTCAATTCATGGTTTCTAGAGGTTTTATGTTAGGACATAATATATCTTAAAAAGGCATGGAAGTAAATCCAGCTAAAATTCAAGTTATTGAAAGACTTCCCCCACCTACTACTGTGAGGGGAGTTATAAGATTTCTGGTAAATGCAGAATTTTATAGGTGATATATAAAGGATTTCTCTAAAATGATTAAACCTCTATGTTATCTTTTACAAAAAGCTGTTTAATTTTGATCATGTTTGCATTTCTTCTTTCAACACCTTAAAGGAAAATTTAGTTACTACTCCTATAATTGTCTCACCAGAATGGGGAAAACCATTTGAGTTAATGTGCGATGCTAATGACTATGCTATTGGGGCACTATTAGGAGAACAACACGATAAAATGTTTAGAGCTATATACCATGTCAGTAAAACCCTTAATGAATTTCAAACTAAATATACTACTACAGAGAAGGAGCTTATGGTTATAGTATATTAATTTGATAAATTTAGTCTCTATTTAACTGGAACCAAATGTAAGGTTAATACTGACCATTCTGTTATTCGATATATGATATCAAAAAAGGATGTCAAACCAAGGTTGATCAGACGGGTCATGTTACTTGTCGACGTCCAGACCTGTCGTCGTCGTTGTCGCCGTAAATTCTCCCATGTCATGTCAATTATCGATTCATTGTTGACGAGGAGTCACCACTCTTGTTTATCTATCATATTACCCTAATCTCTAAATTTATTCTCTTATACCAGATAAATGATTTTGAGAGATTCTGAGAAAAAAGAAAAGGGTAATAATAGACAAAAGAGAAATGTAGAAAGATTATGGTGATCATTACAAGGAGAATCCCAAGATGAGGATTCTTGAAGTTCTTATGTAAAGAAGACCACATAGAAGATTTGCTCATCAGAGATTTAGATAATGATGCCTATTTCGAGTTCTAGTTCTCCTATAGGAGCAAGCTCCCCTAGTTAATTACACATTTGACAGTTATGGCTATTTAAGAAAACTCATGATTAACAGTAACATTTGCTCTCTAAAAATTTTAAGTGTCAAGTCAATGTTCAATCTTAAGGGTAACATGTTTCAAAGTGTCACGTACTACCATAAAGGTTTGTTTTTGTTTTGTTTTGATATCGTTATTTTGTTTTGTTTTTTTTCATGTCATCTCATAATGTCATTCTTTTTTTGTTGGTTTGATTTTGTTATTTTATTTTGTTTTGTTTTTGTCAGATTATTTTGATGTCATGCCATTTTATCTTATTAACGTTATTTTTTTATTTTGTTTTGTTGATCTTATGTCATTTTATTCTGCTTTATTATCGTTTTGTTTATTTTATGTCATTTTTTTATTCTTTTTGTTGTGATTTTGGTTTTAAAGTTTATTGTTTCGTCTTCAGAATGTCACCCTGCAAAACAGAGTTGGCACACCTTAAAAACATGCAAAGTAAATCTAAAACAGAACTTGTCTTTAGTAGTCCTGCAAGAAAAACTGTATCAGAGAAAATGTCAAATTTATTTTTTTAATTGTTGATTTAGTTGGTTAAACTTTAATTTTTAGACAAATCGGTCAAGATGTCCATGGCTCCGTCCTCACAGGGTTGTCAGATGCCTTGATCTACTTAGATCGAAAGGTTTTTAAACCATGACCAGAAGACTCTTGTCAATAACCACAAATTGCATCGTCCAAGAAATCTTCATAGATCAAAACATATTGTGTTTTAAGTTGCATTTGTTGATCTTTGTCGATTAAGGTTTCATTTAAATTTTTAATATCTTTCTCACATTTTAAGGGTTGAAACATTTTAAGCTTTTTATTATTTATTAACGAATTAAATTTTGTGATTTTATTTTGAATGACCCAATTAAGATCCCATGATCTTGTCATCCCAGATCATTTACGGTTTAATTAGTCATGAATGACTGGAAGATATTTTGTTAGATACCATGGGTTACCTCCCAAAAAATATCTTCACAAACCTAGTTGTATTTTGAGTTCAAGTTTAAGTTTTAATGTCTTTTAAAATGAATTTTATTTGTATTTTTGTCATAAATTGGTAGGTCAAATTTGAATTCGAATTACCAATTATTATGTCAATTATGTTGATTTGATTATACTTAAGGTTTAGACACAATTTAGGTTGAACCTAAGGTATGAAATTTAAGTAGAACCTAAAACATGAGGTGTATTAGGTAGAACTTAAGGTTTAATCTTACTTAGATTCAATTCAGATAAAATCTAAGGTATGGTTTATTTAGTTTCAATTTAGGTAGAACCTAAATTTAAAATTACTTAGATTGATTTAAGTAGAGCCTAAGATTTGATGTTACTTAGATTCAATTTAGGTGGAACTTAAGGTATGAAATTTAGGTTTAATTTAAGTTAATCTTAAGGTTTAAGTTGTCTTGGATCCAATTTAAAGTTAATCCAAGGTATTGATTTTGGTTCAATTTGGATTGAACCTGGTTTAGGTTTACTTAGGTTCAATTTGGAATAAACATAAGGTTTATGTTTGACTTAGGTTCAATATGGGTTGAACCTAAGATTTAGGTTTGACATAGGTTCAATACGGGTTAAACATAAGATTTAGGTTGATGGATTTGTCTTAATTTGAGCAAAGTTTAATGGGAGTTTAAGTCTAACTTAGGTTAAACTTAAGTAAGTTTAAAGTGAATTAAGCTTAAGTAAGGCTTAATTAGTTTAATTAAGTCTAATTATGGTTGGACCTAATTAAGGTCAAAGGTTAATTAAACCTAATATAAGTAAGGTTTAATTAGATTAATTAGTTATAACTAAAGTTAAACCTAATTATAGTTTAAGGTTAACTAAACCTAATGTAAGTAAGGTTTAACTAGGTTAATTAGATCTGATTAGGGTCAGAACTAATTATAGTTTAAGGTTAATTAAACATATTGTAAGTAGGTTTTAATTAGGTTAATTAAGTCTAGATAGGATTAGACATAATTATAGTTTAGGGTTAAATAAACCTAATGTAAGTAAGGTCAAATTAGGCTAATTAGGTCTAATTAGAGTTAGACCTAATTATAGTTTAGGGTTAATTAAACCTAATGAGAGTAGAGTTTAATTAGGTTAATTAGGTCTAATTAGAGTTAGACCTAATTAGAGTTTAAGGTTAATTAAACCTAATGTGAGTAATGTTTAATAAGGTTAATTAGAGTACAATTAGGGTTAAACCTAAATATAGTTTAGGTTTAATTAAACCTAATGTAAGGTTTGATTAGGTTAATTAATTCTTGTTAGGGTTAGACCTAATTATAGTTTAGGGTTAATTAAACCTAATGTAAGTAAGGTTTAACCAGGTTATTTAGGTCTGTTGACCTCATTTTTGATGAGGTCTTCTCTTCTTCTTTTAGTGCTTAGGATCTAGCCTTAGGCTTTTCCTTTGACTATCTTAGAGGATTAGAATTGGGACCCACCTTTTAGAAATTCAAACCACTTCTAAACTCCCTGCAAACCCCACAAACTTGACTGTAGACCCCTAATCACCTAGAGGGTTGAAATCAAATGTGGAAGTTTAAAGGATGAGTTCCTATAGGACTCTTTGGCCTTAGGACTGCCCTGGGTGGCCTGGTCTGATGAAGGGGCTGACTTACACACACACTATACTCATACACTACACTTCCATACACCTCCTAAAAACACACCCATACTCGACTTGACCTCCTGACTCATGTAGGTGATTCACATGGATGGTCCTTAACCCCTAAGCCCCATGCTAAGAGGGTTAGGAACAACATAGTGAATGCCTCAAATGAGTCCCTTCATGGCTCATGTGGGCTTGATATGGCTTCATGGCTCAAAAAAAATGATTTTATTCCACTTACATCCACCCGATCTTCAATTTTCCAAATTTTCAATTTTTGACCCCGGGACCACTATACCCGCTAAACTACCCAAAGCCCTGAATAGCCCAAATTTCTCAAAAACTTCCAAATTACCCAAAATTCTCCAAAATCAATCCCAAACATTTCCACATCACTCAAATTGATTATCCATACCCAAAAATACCAAAAATTCCAAAAGTACCTCCCAATACCCTCCAAATACCCAAAATACCCCTCTTAGCCAAAAAATCCAAAAATTCAGAAAATTCCCAGAAAATTCCAGAAAATCCCAAATATTCCCAATTTCATTTTGTTCAACTACACCATGGGCCAATTTTGTCAATTTACCCCACTTTTATCAAAACCCCCAATTTGGACCCATGACCCAAACTTAGCCCAAACTCACCCAATTCAACTCCAATTAACCCCAAATCTTTTCTAAACCTTCCTTAACATCCCCATAAACAAAACACTAACATGATTTGCCTAAGATTTTGATCCAAACCCCACTCAAATTCAATCCAAAGCTAAAAGGCCCATTTTTGACCTAAACCCAAACCTAACCCAAATGAGCCCAAATCCCAAAATCAAAACCTAACCAAAGCCAAAACCTCTTTGAAACACTCCCATAAACATTTCCCAACATTAATTTTACATCAATTTCAACTCTAGCCCAACATTGGCCCAAGTTAGCCCAATTTGACCTACATAGGCCCACTTACCAATTAAACCCAAATTCAAACCAATTCAAGTCCAAATCACACCAAATTGACTCCAAACCTCTCATGACACATCCCTAAACCAAACTCAACAATTATTTGGCCCAACCTCTTTACAAAATTTCTATCCATAAATTCATTTTCAAACCTAAAAGCCCACTTCCCTAAACCTTCCTAAAAGCCCATTTCCACCAAATACAAAAGCCCAAAATTGGCCCTAAAGCCCACATGACATTTTCATTTGCCATCCATTTAATCAAAGCCATTCCCTAAGTTCTAATCACATTATCAAATAATTCCAAATTAAGCCTTATGCCAAATTACCCCCTAAATGTCAAATATTTCTAAAACCCTTTTTTCATGAAACAAGTCAACTTTTTTCAAGCCAAATGCAAGCCATGCAAGCCATGACAAGCCACATGAAGCCATGGGGGGTTTGACTTGTCACCATGCCTAAAATGGCAAGAAGAGGGGACCCTTTAATGATTCTCTTAAGAGTGATTAACCACTCCCATGTCTCCCTAACTCTTGCTTAAGCTTAATTGTACTTGGATTGTGACTTGACCCCACTAATCAAGCTGATCCAAGTGACTTTCCCTTCGACCCAAATTGGCCTTGGAGGGTGAACCTAACCCAAAACCAAGAGTTGACCCATTTAGACCCAAAACTAGCCCTTTTCCCATTCTACTTTGATTCAAACCCTTTACACATGGCAAGGCCCAATTGCTCGCACAAACACCCGACCACGACCCACTCGACCCTGAGGGTGACCATTGCCTGCCGGCCGGCCACCCTGGTCGCCGGAAAACACCATGGCCGAGACCTTGGGAGGAGCCAAATTTTGGAATTCTACCTTGCTGAGCTGCCTCACTCCAAATGGCCGTTGCAGTTGTTTTTCTCCTCACAAGAGCAGCTGATCCCAACCATTAAACCCCCCTGGGAGAGCCTCCAGCCATGCCTATTTAAACACCACCCCCTCTCGGCCATGGGAGGTGCTGAAACAAACCTTAAGGAAACTCTGCCAAAATTGTTCCAGACTACTCCCCATACACAGAGCACTTGATCCCCACTCGAAATCCCCCTGCCATTTCTTCTCTGCGAGCTCAATTTCGCAGTTGAAATCCAAGCCCAAAACCGGGACACTCCTCCACGGTGGGTCAATCCTCAAATTGATTGGTCCTACACCTTCACCGGACCAAGAGAAGGTGTCCACCAACAAAAGCCCCATCTCCGAGCCACCCGGTTGTTCCGGACTCCAAAGGTTGTGATCGGCCTTGGTGGAAATCACACCTAGGCAATTCACCACATCCCCATTCTTCATCCCTAGCCTCCTGCAGCTCCAACGAACGTGCCGAGCATCTCTGATTGAGGCTTCACCTCTCAGAGCTAAGGTATGGCCTCACTCTTCCTCCCGAGCTTCTGAACATTCTCCATTTTTATTGCGTAAATTTCATCCCACATAAACTGTATGGATGTGTTCGTCTTCTCAAGACGAATCCATAGAGCATAAGAACATGAAAATCCATTGAGTGTCGAGTGAGATATTAGGGATTTAGTGTGGACGGCTCTCGGGTGAGGACACTTGGGGACGATGAACGGATGCCGTCCATTTAATACACGCGCGCATGGACGGCCGGGATCGCGCCGGATGAGGAGACGGAACGATACGGCGGGCCCCGGGACGGCCGACTCGGATGGCGGCGCCCAATCACGACGCGACACGTACCCCTTCGGAGATGTTAAGGATGACGCGGCGCCGCGTGGATAAGTAGAAAATTAGGGGTATTTTCTATTTATTTAATTCCCTAAACTTCAAAAATTCATAACTTTGTGTAGGAAAATCGGAAAAATAAAATAAAAATACCCTCTTGCTCGAGTGAACGAGAGGAGAATAATGTGGAAAAGAAATCATTTAATTTCATCAAGTATTTTATTTTTTATAATTTATTTACTCTCTGCATACATTTAATTCTCCATGCATGTATACAATTCACCATGGCATGAGACCATAGGGCTTTTGAAGCCCCTGAACTTGGGAACATTCCCTGAATTTTCCAAGGTCAGAGGCCACCTCTGTGAAAAGTTATTGATTTTTTAAATGCATGTGGCTGTTTTGAGTATTTTAATTCCAATAATTAGCATGTTGTGAAATAAATTCTAGGAAAATTTGGTGATGTTCCTTATGACTAGAGAACCTTAGGAAAAATAGGACTTGAGTTAATTCACTCAGATTAACCCTAATTGTCCTAAATACCTAAAATTGGACTTTAATTAATTAGAGTTAACCATAGATCAAATTGACTTGAAATCAATTCTCCACTGACCTTTAGGATCAGAGGAACCCACCATAAAAGTTTGAAGTCAATTGGACTTGGTTAGTCCTACTAAATGGGTTGATTAAGCCATTTAGTCATTTTAAGCTTTAAAAATTCATAACTTTCGAAATACCTTTCAAAAATTCACCAAATTGGTTTTGGAGCCTCTCTGGTATCAGGGGAATTTAAGAAAATTAAAATTTCAATTTTCTAAAAAAGTTGATTTTTAATATTATTTTAATATTTTTAATAATTAAAAAATAATAAAAATCACAAAAATAATAAAATTCACCAAAATGTCACATTTTGAATTTTAATCACTTAGGAACAAACCCCATATTTTTTCTTAGGCCTATTTGGTGAGATATTAATTTTTAAAGCTTTAGGGTAATTTTAAAATTAAAAAAATGTATTTTCTAGCATTTTCACTAAAATAATTATAATAAATCATAGAAAAATCAGAAAATTGCAAAATTTGCTTCTCTGATTTCCTTGATATCAAAGAGATTTTAAAAATTATAAAATTCATTTTTCAACTTATATTCTATTTTTAAATTAATTAATACTCCAGAACTTAAAATAATTCTAATAAATAAAATATAATTCAAAAAATCACAAAATTTGGTCCAAATGGTCCTCTGATCATTAGGAATGTCCCATAATTTTCTTAAGGACAGAAAATTTTCCTTGGTCATGTTATTAAATTTTCCTTGGAAATCTCTATTTTCTACCAAAAATAATTATATAAATAAATTAAATACAGAAAAATCACATTTTCTCCTCTCATGTCTTTATTGACACATAAGTGAAGTCACATAAAAATTTCAACTTCATTTGAGTTCAATTTAATGAGTTATGAAATTATTAAGCTTAAAGGGCAAAATGGTAATTAAAATTTTAACCTTTAATTAAAACTTTAGGTTTAATAAAAAAATTAACAAGTAAAATATTTGATCCTAACCTGATTTGGATGATTGAAATTTAACAATTGAAGGGTAGAAACCCATTAAACAATTTAAAATGATTAAACTTTAATTAAATAATCGATTAAATCTGAAGAATAATAAAAATTGGAATTATTAAAATAGGGATATTATTAGGAAGAGATTTATTCTTTAATTTAAAAATCCCTAAATTAATCATTTCATTAATGTTTAATTCTTAATTAAAATGATAATTCAAATTTAAAAGACTTAATCATTAAACTAAAATTAAATTATTGAACTCTTTTAAAATTTTAATTAAAATTAAAATGAATAAAATTAAATTAAATTAAAATTAAATTAAATTAAAAATTAAATTAAAAAAATTAAATTAAATTAAGAATTAAATTAAATTAAATTAAATTAAACTAAATTAAATAAATTAAATTAAATTAAATTAAGTCAAATTAAATTAAAAAATTAAATTAAATCAAATTAATGTAACATCAAACCAAACTAAATTGAATTAAATTAAATTAAATTAAATTAAATTATACTATATTATATTAAATTAAATTAAATTAAATTAAATTAAATTAAATTAAATTGAATTAAGTTGAATTAAATAACATCACCTAAGACATAAAGAACTCAAAAATAAATCTAAAATAACTTGAACACTATTCCAAACTTAAATCATTAATTTGAACTTAAATTTGAATCACAAATCACTAAATATCATTTTGCCCTTAGGAGCTTTTAGTTATCATAACTCCTAAAGAGAACATTAAATGAAATGTTACTTCACTTATAGGACATTCAAATGTCCTAGTTCACTGAGCAAGTTAACAAAACTTGAAAACCTCGGACGATCGATTCATTTACATAATTAAATTCACTTGGACTTAAAACAATCCTAGAAATATTGAAAAGATGTTTAAGATTCTTCTTAAGCACTTCCTCAATATGATAGGATATTTATAAGAACAATTGAACTTAATTGTTCTTTGATGAAGAAAATCGTCTTCAAACCAAAAATACAAGAACCTAGACGTCATAGGAAATGACTAGCTATAGGATTAGGAATTTGGTAGAAAACCATAACCCTTACCTTAGCTTTACCTAGGAACTTGTTTAAATATTCCAACTGTGTTTTAAGTGCAGCTTGGGATGACGAGAAGACCCTCCAGGTACGCTTTTATTTTATTGCAATTTATTTTATTGCAATTTATTTAATCGCATCACATTTACTTTTCTTGCATGATAAACAACAGTTGCATGAAAACCTACACCTTTAGGACGAAACCAAAACCGAAACCCATAACTAAATTAAAAGACACTACAAGATAAAATTCACCTCCACAACATTTCAAAATATAAAACAACTCAAAATTTAATCACAAATCGAACAACAAAACTACAACTACAACTAAATTAAAACGTCTCATTGAATGATCGGGAATACCTCGGATGATGTAACCCACGTGTTGCTAACGGGATTTCCCACGGTCTAAATGAAAGTGTGGAACTCATTCAGTTGAGTTTAGCAAATTCATCCGGACTAAGTGAATTCAATGAAAATAACGGTGCGGGATGACGGAACCGTGGGATCTTAATCGGTTCGTTTAATCAACTTTAAGATTTGTTTTAATTAAAACACAAAAAACACTTGGAAATTAAGACTTCTCTAAACCAAAACACTTTTCTCATCCCCCGATTTATGACTTCTAAAACTAAACCTCTGCAACAACAAGGAGCTCGGAGCATGGTGGGCGAGCACGGCCATCTTCGTCGACAGAAACTTGAATCTACTTCAGCAAAACTTTCCTAGAATTAAACAACAAAGCCATGGGACTTCGAGGTAGTTTGTCTAGTGCAACATAAATCCTCAACTCTTCGTTAGGTATTTGCATTGCAAATTAAGCCCTAACCGGTCTTAGGATTCCGAGGTAGTCGTCCGATACGACATAAACCCTCATATCTTCCAGGCTATTTGTATGATTCTATCATATAAATATAAGTCCAAATTAATTAAAATTGGCAAGATTGAAATATCAGATAATATTAGGATTTTCTTAAACTCGAAGCCAAACAATAGGATAGTTTGGGAAGTTGCCAAGATTTTTCTTGGATCCTCAACTTCTCCTATTTCTCTTCCTTTTGGACTCCTGAAAATAAATGTTCCAAATTTGAGCTAATCCCTTTTGAAATTTCAAAAATTCAATCCTTTGAAAACCTTAAACTTTGAAATTCTTGAGAGCAGAATTATTGGTTATTATCGAGAGTTTTCTTAGGTGATTCCCGTCACATAAGATGTAATTAACTATAGGGGCTTGCCCTTATAGGGAATTTTAAAGAACCCGAGTAATATAAACCCCGTTTAATGCTTTCATATTAAGCGAGGGAATTTGTCGGCTTATAAAATTGGTTCGCAGACCAAACGGATGTCACAAACCTTTCTAGTTTATTTAATCGAGCCCCATTATCAAGCGAGTGTGTCTATTCTTCGGGATAGATACACGGTTTGTGGTGCGGCGCTCGTTTATATAAACTATTCGGGATGTGAGATCAGTTTGATTTCATATCTTAAAATTTTTCAAATTTAAAATTATTTTCAAAATCAAATACTACTTTTCAAATTATTTATTTAAATTAAATTAAAAATTCGCCGACAATTTCTGTAGGCGACCCCCCTTTTTCAAAATAAAACACATAACCTAAAAATATGCCGACAAGGTCAAAATAGGGTTAGACTTAATTATAGTTTGAGGTTAATTAAACTTAATGTCATTAAGGTTTAATTAGGTTAATTAGGTCTAATTAGAGTTAAAACTAATTATAGTTTAAGGTTAATTAAACATAATGTGATTAAGGTTTAATTAGGTTAATTAGGTCTAATAAGGGTTGGACCTAATTATATTTTAAGGTTAATTAAACCTAATGTTAGTAAGGTTTAAATAGGGTTAGACCTAATTATAGTTCAGGGTTAATTAAAACAATTGTGAGTTTGATTTAATTAAGTTAATTAGATCTAATAAGGGTTAGACCTAATTATAGTTTAAGGTTAATTAAACCTAATGTATATAAGGATTTGGTTAATTAAGTCTAATTAGGGTTAGACCTAATTATAGTCTAGGGTTAATTAAACCTAATGTAAGTAAATTTTAATTAGGTTAATTACATCTGATTAGGGTTAAATCTAATTACAGTTTAAGGTTAATTAAACCTAATGTGAGTAGGGTTTAATTAGATTAATTGGATCTAATTAGGGTTAGACCAAATTATAGTTTAAGGTTAATTAAACCTGATGTGAGTAAGGTTTAATTAGGTTAATTAGGTCTAATTAAGGTTAGACCTAATTATAGTTTAAGATTAATTAAACCTGATGTGAGTAAGGTTTAATTAGGTTAATTAGTTCTAATTAGGGTTAGACCTAATTATAGTTCAGGACTAATTAAACCTAATGTTAGCAGGGTTATTTAGGTTAATTAGGTCTAATTAGGGTTACACCTAATTATAGTTTAAGGTTAATTAAACCTTTGAGTAAGGTTTAATTAGGTTAGTAAGGTCTAACTAAGATTAGACCTACTTATAGTTTAAGGTTAATTAAACCTAATGTGAGTAAGTTTTAATTAGCTTAATTATGTCTAATTACGATTAGACTTAATTATCATTTAGGGTTAATTAAACCTAATGTAAGTAAGTTTTAATAAGTTTAATTAGGTCTAATAGTGGTTAGACCTAATTAGAGTTTAATTTGACTTAAAACTAATTTAATTAAGGTTTAAGGAGATTAATTAAGTCTAATAGGGCATAGACCTCATTAGGGTTTAGTTTGATATAAATCTAATGTAATTAAGGTTTAAGGAGGTTAATTAGGTCTAGTAGGGGTTAGATCTAATTAGGGTTTAATTTTCCTTAAAACTAATGTAATAAAGGTTTAAGGAGATTAATTAGGTTAAATAGGGCTTAGACCTAATTAGGGTTTAGTGTGACTTAAACTTAATGTAATTAAGGTTTAAGGAGGATAATTAGGTCTATTAGGGGTTAGACCTAATTAGGGTTTAATTTGACCAAAACCTAATGTAATTAAGGTATAAGGAGTTTATGTTGGTCTAATAGGGCTTAGACCTAATTAGGATTTAGTTTGACTTAAACCTAATTTAATTATGGTTTAAGGAGGTTAATTAGGTCTAATAGGGGTTAGACCTAATTTGGGTTTAATTTGAATTAAACCTAATGTCATTAAGGTTTGAGGAGATTAAATAGGTCTAATATGTCTTAAACCTAATTTAGGTTTAGTTTTACTTAAACCTACTCTAATTAAGGTTTAGGGAGGTTAATTAGGTCTAATAGAGGTTAAACCTAACTAGGGTTTAATTTGAATTAAATGTAATGTAATTTAGGTTTAAGGAGATTAATTAGGCCTAATAGGGCTTAGACCTAATTAGGTTTTAGTTTGACTTAAACCTAATGTAATTAAGGTTTAAGGAGGTTAATTAGGTCTAATAAGGGTTAGACCTAATTAGGGTTTAATTTGGCTTAAATCTAGTGTAATTAAGGTTTAAGGAAATTAATTAGGTCTAATAGGGCTTAGACTTAGTTAGGGTTTAGTTTGACTTAAACTTAATGTAATTAAGGTTTAAGAAAGTTAATTAGGTCTAATAGGGTTTATACCTAATTAAATTTTAGTTTTGGTTGGCTTCATATAGATTAAACCTAGGCGTCCAAAATTTGATTTGGGTCCATTAGGTTAGACTGAAAGGTTCAGACGTGTGCTAAGCCCAATTTTGATTGGCTTTGTTTTACCTAGGTTTAATTTGGAATTAAACCTAAGTAATAGGATTAAGTCAATCCTAATGGTCAGTCAAAGCAATCCTTCAAGCCTAAGTATTTTTTGGGTTATTTATGTAAGTTTAAAATTTTAGTATTTTATCCTAAGGAACTAAAATGTCATTTTAACTTTGTCAAAGATTAATAATTGTCATTTTAAGATTTGAATTTATCACCTGAAATTTTCTAATCATTTTCCAATTTTAATTTCCAATTTTCTGATTTTTATAATTATTTTTGGAAAAAAATACAAATTTTGATGAAAATTGATAAATCTAACTTTAGAGATTTTTATTAACCTTGGAAAAATCACAGTGTGTTCCCAAAGGTGAAAAGATCAATCTCTGAAAATTTCATGATTTTTGAATTTATAAATAATTTATAATAATTAAATTAGTGCATAAAGTAATTAGTTAAATAAAAATTATTTCTAATTTATTAATTTAAGATTTAAGATTTGTAATTTTCTTCTCATTTTTCTGAATAAAGAGGTATTTTTTGTATTTTTATGATTTTTCTATGTCAAGATATGCATTTTTAAAGATTTCTATATTTAATTAAATAGGAAAATCCATGTTTTCTTATTTAAATGACACGACGGCTGACTAGATCCTCGGATCTGTTAAACTCACACGCGTCATTATTTGATTAGAGGGAATTTCCATGAGGGCAGCCACGTGGCCCGCGGTTTCATCTATTTCGTATGGATGAAACTGCGGTCTAGCTAGATCACCGCCGTTCATTTCTAATACATAGAAATGGACGGTATCCGGCCGTCTTCCCCAAACCGTGAAAACCCGTAAACTGTTCATGTTTAGGGCGTAAGATCTCTCTCAAATATTCATGAAAATTCATGGAGATTATTTCAAAATCTTCATCACCTCAAAACGAACATATCCATATGGATATGTTGGTGTGATATGATGATCTTCTTCACAAAGGTTTAAACTCGAGCAAAATTTAGGGTTAAATGTCCATACCTGGACTTGATGAGTTGAATTCTCAATCAAACTAGAAAATAACAATTGTGAGGTCCTTACGAAGCTTCTCCTAAGCTCAATTTAGAGTGAACTTAGGTCAGGATATATATCCAAGCCAAAGTGGCCTCACGGTTTCTCTTAACAGTGGGCTAGATCTTGCGGGAAGGTTTGATCTTGATTGGAAACTTCTTCATGGAGCTTAGGAATGGTTTTGGGATAGTTTAATTGAAGGTTTGTAGAGTATTATGTTATCCCAAAAAGATGTCCTATTTTTATGGTGGGAAATTTGGGCAACTCAATGAGTTCCAGAGACTGAATGTATGAGGAATCAATGCTCAAGGGATGGGGACAAGTTTGGTTTTGAAAGTTTTAAAGTTTAAGGTCTGTGGCTAGGGTCTTCTCTCCATGGGGGAATCTCGGGTTGGTCTCTTAAATTGCCAAGGAAAGCCATCGATGAGCTCAAACTTAATTTTAGGAGATTGGAGGTGGCTCAGATAAGCTTAGAGAGGATAACGGAGGTTAATTTCAACTTTGTATATCCAACTTCCCTTATTTCTATGGTTCTCCATCATGAGCTCGAAGGTGGTGAAGCTAGATTGCCATGGTTTATTCTCTCCTTATTGGATGACTCATGAGGTAGATAGAATTTTCAGGATGAGCTAGCTAACCCACTCCACCTAAGCATATAAGTCATGCATTGGATTTAGGGAGGAATGACACATATCCCTTCCTTCATAACGACCTTTGACCTAGGTCAATAATGATGGCTCTTAGGTTTTTAATGGGTTACCTATGTCATGGTAAGCATTAAAGGGTCTTGGATGACTCAATACCCATAGGCTACAGGTTGATTCAATTTTTAAGTGTAAAGTATGGATTTAGGGTTTCCATGGGTTTATATTACCATAGGTTTAAACCATGATTTTAAATTTAAATTTAAGGCCTAATGATCCATAATTTTACTCTCTCTAATTAACTAAATGATTAATTATTTAAGAGACTAAAATTATTTGAGTAAAAGACAAAACTTTGAACAAAATGGTGAATTTGACCAAGTTTGACCAGTTGACCAATTAGGTCTTAAGGTTGACCATGTTGACTCATTTGACCATGTTATAGTTGAGTTAGTCATAGGGTCAATTGATTTGATATTATAGTTTGGTTTGACCATGTTAACCAAGGTTGACCATGATGGTCAAGTTGACCATGTGGTAGTGTCTAGGTAATTGGGTCAACCATAGGGAGTACGGTTTACCTCATGATCCATATTGTAGCCATTAGGTCCAAAATTGACCACTTTGACAAAGTTTGACCAATTTGGTGTTTGGGTTGACCAAAATGGTCCATATGGTGGTCATTGGGTCCAAAATTGACCACTTTGACCAAGTTTGACCAATCTGATGTTTGGGTTGACCAAATGATCCATATGGTCATCATTGAGTCTAAAATTGATCACTTTTACCAAGTTTAACTAATTTGGTGTTTGAGTTGACCAAATGGTTCAAATGACCCCAAATTAGGGTTCATTGTCATTTATGTAGTCACCCTAAACTGTCATAACATTTGGATTTAAAATGGTTCATTAGGGTTGTGCCCTAGATTTTAGGGTTAAATAACCCTTGATGAGGTTTAAAGAGTCAATGCTAGTAGACTTCTGTTGACCTTATTTTTTTACAATAGGTCAACCTTTTGACCTAAAATGACAATTTTGGTCAAAATGGTCAATCCAGACCCGATGACCAACCCTGTTGACCCCACAGGTCAACCTTTTTACCCAAAATGACAATTTTGGTCAAAATGGTCAATCCATACCCTATGACCAACCCTGTTGACCCCACAGGTCAACCTTTTTATCCAAAATGACAATTTTGGTCAAAATGGTCAATCCAGACCCTATGACCAACCCTGTTGACCCCACAGGTCAACCTTTTTACCCAAAATGATAATTTTGGTCAAAACGGTCAATCCAGACCCTACGAGCAACCCTGTTGACCCCACAGATCAACCTTTTAACCCAAAATGATAACTTTGGTCAAAATGGTCAATCCATACCCTATGACCAACCCTGTTGACCCCGCAGGTCAACCTTTTGACCCAAAATGACAATTTTGGTCAAAATGGTCAATCCAGACCCAATGACCAACTCTGTTGACCCCATAGGTCAACCTTTTTACCCAAAATGACAATTTTGGTCAAAATGGTCAATACAAACCCTATGACCAACCATGTTGACCCCACAGGTCAACCTTTTGACCCAAAATGACAATTTTGGTCAAAATGGTCAATCCAGACCATATGACCAACCCTGTTGACCCCACAGGTCAACCTTTTGACCCAAAATGACAATCTTGGTCAAAATGGTCAATCCAGACCCTATGACCAACCCTGTTGACCCCACGGGTCAACCTTTTGACCCAAAATGGCAATTTTGGTCAAAATGGTCAATTCTGACCCAATGACCAACTCTATTGACCCCATAGGTCAACCTTTTTACCCAAAATGACAATTTTGGTCAAAATGGTCAATCCATATCCTATGAACAACCCTGTTGACCCCACAGGTCAATATTTTACCCAAAATGACAATTTTGGTCAAAATGGTCAATCCAGACCCAATGACCAATCCTATTGACGCCACAGGTCAACCTTTTGACCTAAAATGATAATTTTGGTCAAAATAACCAATCCAGATCCAATCACCAGCCCTGTTGACCCTATAGTTCAACAAATGACCTAAAAAGTCAATTTTGAATAAAATGATCAATTTTTGATCAAACAACCAATGACATGTTTAAAACCCCACAATGAAAAAAATTAATCAAATTAATTTAAAAAATTATTTTGATTAATTAAATTGACTAATAATTTAATTTTCAATATTTTAATTAATCAAATGACATGATTAATTAAAATGAAAATTAAATTAAAAGTCATAAAATGGCAAAATCAATTAAATAATTGATTTCAAAATTATTTTGATTAATTAATTGGCTAATGAATTAATTTTCAAAATTTTAATTAATGACATAATTAATTAAAATGAAAAATTAAATTCAAAAGCCATAAAATCACAAAATCCACAAAATGATTAAAAATAATGGAATTAATCAAATAATTAATTCCAAATTTATTTTAGTTAATTAATTGATCAATAATTTAATTTTTATATTTTAATTAATGACATAATTAATTAAAATGAAAATTAAATTGAAAAGTCATAAAAAGAGACAAAAATCAATTTTAATGACATGGATATTAATCAAATAATTAATTTGTAATTATTTCTAATTAATTATTAATTAATAAAATAATTTCCAATATTTAATTAATGACATAATTAATTAAATATGGAAATTAAAATGAAGAGGGCATTAAGTGGAATTTTTAAAACCTATGACATATGGTTTTCTAAAAATTCTAAAACTCTTTTATGACATCACACACATGACCTCATATAGGTTAGACACAACCCATATGACCCATTAAAGAGAAAACAACCCATGAATCACTCACATTTAACCATGGTAAAATGCCATCATGACATGAAAATGAGGTGGCAAAACCATGGTGATTTAACATGTGAGGTGTCTTGCCATCGTGGTGTTAGTTTAGCCACCTCCCTAGCCATCCGATGGTGAGAAGGCAAAGCTTTAACCATCCTTCACACCATGGTTAAACTCATCATAACATTTTATGAAAAAAATATTAAGAGGGGAGCTAATGTGTCACCACCTCATGAAATGATAAATGAGGTGTTGCAAGGAGAGGGTCTTAACCATTTGAGCCACCATGAACCTCCCACTTAGCCAATGGAATGGAAACAAAGAGGTTAAAATCCATCATGACAAAATTTAAGCCAAAATTGCCATGAAATGTGCACTTGCTTAAGTGGCAAAATTCTCATGGAAGAAGAAGAGGCGAGGCTTGGTTTACATGGGGGAGGTTGTACTCTGCAGCTCTATCCATACTATGATCAAACCTAAGCCAACCAAGGTTAAACCATAGCCATTCATGGCTATAAAAGCCTCCCTTGGCCGAAATTTCCAAGAGGAGAGAATGATCCCATAGAAACCTATAGGCTCCCAACACAAAATATCTTCCTGGGGACCTCAGCAACCTATTCCAACCAAAACCCAAGCCATAGGGTTAGCCCAATCAAGCCAATTTGGCCAATATCCAAAATCAGCCAAAACTAGCCATTTTGCCAAAATTGCTCTCCAAGGCTAGCTACAAAACCAAATTGAAGTGACAAGGATCTTCTTTGGGAGTCCTAGAAGCTAACCGTCAAGCCTGATCAAGCTCGACAATCGTGTGGCTAAGGTATGGATTTATTTTCTCCAAAATAATTCATATTTGAAATATCATGGGTTAAACTAGCCCAGAAATGTATCATCGCCGTATATATACAATCTATACATCAAGATGATTCCATAGGTTCAAAAATCACTCAATTTAGTTGAGAAATGAGTGAGATATTGAGCTTTGAAGTTTAACGGTTCGAAAATTTTCGAATTTAAGGGGGAATTATCTCCACCGTCCGTTCCTGTGTTTTCGAACGGACGGCACTGAGCTTTTCATCCCATGTAAGCTGTTTGAATCCGCGCACGAGATCTTCCCGCTCTTCGACGCGTACGAGGACACGCGTCGAAGCCTGGATTTTCCGGGTTGATTTAATCGAGAAAAACCTTAAAAACTTCAAAATTTCATATCTTTTGATCCAGATGTCATAAAAATAAAATAAAAATACCTCTGGAAAGCTCTTCAAGAGAAAAAAATTAATAGACCAAAATCATACTTTTATTCTCAGTATTTAATTTTTAATTAATTAAATACTCTCCAGAGTATTTTAATTATTAAAAATTATTTACAAGTCAGAAAAATATGAAATTTTTAGGGAAGAACCTTTAGGTCCTTAGACACATCTTCTGATTTTTCTAAGGCAATGATAGTTTTCTAGGATGTGATTTCCTTATTTCAATGATATGTTGTAATTATTTTCAAAAATAATTATAAAATTAGGAAAATTGGAAAAATTAAATGCAAAATGATTGAGAAATTTAGAATGACAGATAACAATCCTAAAACAACAATTCTTAAGTCATCAAATTAATCTAAAAGACATTTTGAAACAAGGTTAAGATTTATTAATTTTAAAATTAATAATTCAAAACATCTTCTTCACATATTTAATCAATTTCATCATGGATTAAGCAAGTGCTGAATCCAAACTTAAATGAACTCAAACTAAACACTAATTAGGTTTAAAGACAACTTAAGCCTAATTAAATCATCAAACCTTAGGGTTTATGATCAAAATCAAACTCTTTAACTAAGTTTAAAGACATTAAACTTAATTAATCAAAATCAAACTCTTTAATTAAGTTTAAGGACATATTAAACTTAATTAACTAAAATCAAACTCTTTAATTCAGTTTAAGGACATATTGGACTTAATTAATCAAAATCAAACTTTTAATTAAGTTTAAGGACATATTAAACTTAATTAACCAAAATCAAACTCTTTAATTAAGTTTAAGGACATATTAGACTTTGGGCCCGTTTGAGGCGACTTATTGGCGCGTTCGGCGTTCCCCGTTACTTTTTTTTAGTCATGCAACTTGCATTAGTAGATCTTGATGTGGTTACTGTAATGCCCGTTTCTTTTTTTTTCTTTTTTTGTGATGGAATGGAAAACGTTGTCAGCAATAATAAATTTAGCTGGTCGCGGAATTAGGTCGGTTACTACCCTACAACTGGTGTCATATGCCTTAGTTGTTAATATTATTCCATCTAAAAATTTTTTATTGCTTTAGCCTGGATTATATGTATTATAATATGGGTTATTAGGTTTGTTGTTAATAGTTTCCTCCAACATTTATTCGTTCAAGGAGAAATCCATCAAAACACTAAAAAAAATCCTAATTGATTACGTCCGGTGCTGTAATATTTCATCAGCTGCGAATACAACAGTAGCTGCTTCATGAGAAAAAATATTTTTATGAAAGCTGGTCCAAAATTGCTCAGGTTGGGTCGGGCTGGGTTCGCAAAGCAAGCAACTCGAGGTTATATGAGTTTGCTAGGAAAGCAACGACGTCGCGCCTTACAGAGATCGGAACTCCAATTTTTCTCCTCCTCTCGCTCGTCTCCTACTCGAAAGCATTGAGGAAGGTAACTTCAGGTCTTCTTTTTCGCGCGCGATGCATCCGTCCCGGATTTGCTAAATCCACCGATTCACGAGATTTAGTAAATCTGGTATTTAAGATTTAGGTTAAATTCAGCTTTAATTCTGCTCTAAATACGTTACCAGACAGGCCCTAAATCTTGTCTAAATTTCGGTTAAATCCTGCAATCCTACTGATCTTGTTCTCTCGCGTCATATTTCCCCCAGTCATGGCTACTCGGAGGAAGATTGTGCCGGCCTTAAAGAAGCCCCGCAAGTGGAGTACCGGCCTATGGAAACGGCGGCAGATGGTCTTCCGCCGGCGCCACCAAAGCCGAGGCCGGTCCTAGCCGCCTCCGCCATCTTCTTTATCTCGTTCGCCTATCTTGTCTTAATCCACTACAGCATCGAGGTGGAATTGAGGCGGTCGATTGCCATTTGCGCCGCTATGAGCATCGCCGGGTTTTTCGTTTCCCTCGGGATGATCCCAGTAGCTGCGCGGTATGTGCTGAAAAGAAATATGTTCGGATACGATATCAATAAGAAGGGAACACCGCAGGGGAACATTAAAGTGTCAGTTTTTATTTTGTCAGTGATTTTTCTCTTGTTTGATACACTTTTCTGATTTATTTTTTGTCATGCTACTTGCGTTAGTAGATCTTGATGTGGTTACTGTAATGCCCGTTTCTTTTTTTTTTCTTTTTTTGTGATGGAATGGAAAACGTTGTCTGCAATAATAAATATTGTTGGTCGCGGAATTAGGTCAGTTACTACCCTACAACTGGTGTCATATACCTTGTTATTATTATTCCATCTAAAAATTTTTGATTCTGTTAGCCTGGATTATATTTATTATAATATGGGTTATTAGGTTTGTTGTTAATAGTTTCCTCCAATATTTATTCGTTCAAGGCGAAATCCATCAAAACGCTAAAAAAAATCCTAATTGATTATGTCTGGTGCTGTAATATTTCTTCAGCTGCGAATACAACAGTAGCTGCTTCATGAGAAAAAATATTTTTATGAAAGCTGGTCCAAAATTGCTCAGGTTGGGTCGGGCTGGGTTCGCAAAGCAAGCAACTCGAGGTTATATGAGTTTGCTAGGAAAGCAATGACGTCGCGCCTTACAGAGATCAAAACTCTAATTTTTCTCCTCCTCCCGCTCGTCTCCTACCCGAAAGCATTGAGGAAGGTAACTTCAGGACTTCTTTTTCGCGCGCGATGCATCCGTCCCGGATTTGCTAAATCCACCGATTCACGGGATTTAGTAAATCCGAGATTTAAGATTTAAGTTAAATCTAACTTTAATCCTGCTCTAAATATGTTACCAGACAGGCCCTAAATCTTGTTTAAATTTCGGTTAAATCCTACAATCCTACTGATCTTGTTCTCTCGCGTCATATTTCCCCCAGTCATGGCTACTCGGAGGAAGATTGTGCCAGCCTTAAAGAAGCCCAACAAGTGGAGTACCAGCCTATGGAAACGGCGGCAGATGGTCTTCCGCTGGCGCCGCCAAAGTTGGGGCGGGTCCTAGCCGCCTCCGCCATCTTCTTTATCCCGTTCGCCTATCTTGTCTTAATCCACTACAACATCGAGGTGGAATTGAGGCGGTCGATTGCCATTTGCGCGCGCTATGAGCATCACCGGGTTTGTCGTTTCCCTCGGGATGATCCCGTAGGCTGCGCGGTACGTGCTCGAAAAGAAATATGTTCGGATACGATATCAATAAGAAGGGAACGCCGCAGGGGAACATTAAAGTGTCGCTTTTATTTTGCCAGTGATTTTTCACTTGTTTGATACACTTTTCTGATTTATTTTTAGTCATGCAACTTGCGTTAGTAGATCTTGATGTGGTTACTGTAATGCCCGTTTCTTTTTTTTTTTCTTTTTTTGTGACGGAATGGAAAACGTTGTCAGCAATAATAAATTTAGCTGGTCGCGGAATTAGGTCGGTTACTACCCTACAACTGGTGTCACATACCTTAGTTTTTATTATTATTCCATCTAAAAATTTTTTATTCCTTTAGCCTGGATTATATGTATTATATTATGGGTTATTAGGTTTGTTGTTAATAGTTTCCTCCAACATTTATTTGTTCAAGGCAAGATCCATCAAAACACTAAAAAAATCCTAATTGATTACGTCCGGTGCTGTAATATTTCTTCAGCTGCGAATACAACAGTAGCTGCTTCATGAGAAAAAATATTTTTATGAAAGTCTGTTCCAAAATTGCTCAGGTTGGGTCGGGCTGGGTTCGCAAAGCAAGCAACTCGAGGTTATATGAGTTTGCTAGGAAAGCAACGACGTCGCGCCTTATAGAGATCGGAACTCTAATTTTTCTCCTCCTCCCGCTCGTCTCCTACTCGAAAGCATTGAGGAAGGTAACTTCAGGTCTTCTTTTTCGCGCGCGATGCATCCGTCCCTGAGTTGCTAAATCCACCGATTCACGGGATTTAGTAAATCCGGGAATTAAGATTTAGGTTAAATCCAACTTTAATCCTGCTCTAGATACTTTACCAGACAGGCCCTAAATCTTGTCTAAATTTTGGTTAAATCCTGCAGTCCTATGTCGGCATATTTTAGGTTATGTGTTTTATTTTGAAAAGGGGGTCGCCTACAGAAATTGTCGACGAATTTTTAATTTAATTTAAATAAATAATTTGAAAAGTAGTATTTGATTTTGAAAATAATTTTTAAATTTGAAGATTTTAAGATATGAAATCAAACCGATCTCACATCCCGAATAGTTTATATAAACGAGCACCGCACCACAAACCGTGTATCTATCCCGAAGAATAGACACACTGCTTGATGATGGAGCTCGATTAAATAAACTAGGAGATTTGTGACATCCGTTTGGTTTGCGAACCAATTTTATAAGCCGACAAGTTCCCCTGCTTAAAATAAAGGAATTAAGCGGGGTTTATATTACACAGGTTCTTAAAGTTCCACTATAAGGGCAAGCCCCTATAGTTAATTACATCTTAAGTGACGGGAATCACCTAAGAAAACTCTCGATAATAATCGGTAGTTACGCTCTCAAGAATTTCAAAGTTTAAGGTTTTCAAAGGATTGAATTTTGGAATTTCAATAGGGAATGGACCAAATTTGGAACATTTTATTTTGGGAATTCAAAGGAAGTAAGGTAGGAGAAATCACAGATTCGAAGCGAACTTCGGTAATTTCCCGACTATTCTATTGTTTGGCTTGAATTTAGGAATGCCCTAATGTTTATTTAATATTTTGATCTTGCCAATTTTAATTAATTAGGACTTATATTCGTATGATGTGATCACACAAATAGCCTCGAAGATGTGAGGGTTTATGTCGTATCGGACGACTTCCTCGGAATCCTAAGACCAGTTAGGGCTTAATTTGCAATGCAAATGCCTAACAAAGAGTTGAGGATTTATGTTGCACTAGGCAAACTACCTCGAATTCCTATGGCTTGATTGTTTAATTCTAAGAAATTTTTGCTGAAGTAGACTCAGGTTTTGCTGATGACGATGGCCGTGCTGTCCACCATGCTCCGAGCTCCTTGTTGTTACAGATGGTTTAGTTTTAGAAGTCATAAATCAGGAGATGAGAGAAGTGTTTTGGTTTAGAGAAGGTCTTAATTTCCAAGTATTTTTCATGTTTTAATTAAACAAATCTTAAAGTTGATTATAACAACACCGGTTAAGATCCCACGGTTCCATCCTTCCGGCATCATTATTTTTATCGGATTCACTTAGTTCAGATGAATTTGCTAAACTCAACTGAATGAATTCCACACTTTCATTTAGACCGTAGGAAATCCCGTTAGCAACACGTAGGTTACATCATCCGAGGTATTCCCGATCATCCAACAAGACGTTTTAATTTAGTTGTGGTTGTAGTTTTGTTGTTCTGTTTGTGATTAAATTTTGAGTTGTTTTATATTTTGAAATGTTGTGACGATGAATTTTATCTTGTAATGACTTTTAATTTAATTTTGGTTTCAGTTTTAGGGACTATCCTAAAGGTTTTGGTTTTCATGCAACAGTTGTTTATCATGCAAGAAAAGTAAAGTGCAATGCGATTAAGTAAATTGCAAGAAGGTAAATTGCAATAAAACAAAAGCGTACTCGGAGGGTCTTCCCGTCATCCTAAGCTGCACTTAAACTCAATTTAGAATATTTAAGCATTTAAAGCAAGTTCCTAGGTAAAGCTAAGGGAAGGGTTATGGTTTTCTACCAAGGTCCTACTCCTAGAGCTAGTCGTCTCCTATGACGTCTAGGTTCTTTGTGATTTGGTTTAAGGACGATTTTCTTCATCAAAGAACAATTAAGTTCAATTGTTCTTATAAATACCCTATCATATTGAGGAAGTGCTTAAGACGAGTCTTAAACATCTTTTCAATACCTCTAGGATTGTTTTAAGTCCAAGAGAATTTAATTATACAAGTGAATTAATCATCCAGGAGTTCAAGTTTTGTTCTCTTGCTCAGTGAACTAGGACGTTTGAATATCCTATGAGTGAAGTAATACTTCAATTAACACTCCGTTTAGGAATTATGACAACAAGAGCTTTTGAGGGCAAATTGATGTTCATGTGATTTGTGATTTAATTTAATTTCAATTAATGGGTTTAAGTTTGGAATAGTGTTCAAGTTGTTTTAGATTTATTTTTCAATTCTTTATGTCTTAGGTGATGTTATTTTTAATTTAATTTAATCTAATTTAATTTTAATTTAATTTAATTTGGTTTAGTTTTAATTTTAATTTAATTTAATTTTAATTTTAACTTGATTTTATTTTTCATTTTAATTTAATTTAATTTAATTTAATGTGTTTTAATTTAATTTAATTTAATGTGATTTAATTTAATTTAATTTAATTTAATTTAATTTAAATTTAAATTTAATTTAATTTAATTTAAACTTTAATTAAATTTTAATTTAATTTTATTTTAGATTTTAATTTAATTTAAATTTTAATTTTATTTTATTTTTAATTTTAATTTAATATTTTATTTTATTATTTTTTTATGTTTTAAAGATGATTTAATTTTAATTGTTAAAGTATTAATTTAATTGAAATTTTAAGAGGATTCAATTTAAATAATTTAACTTTAATTTAATTAAATGATTAAGTCTTTTAGCATTTTAAATCCTAAATTTGGATTATCATTTTAATTAGGAATTAAATATTATTGAGGTGATTAATTTAGGGATTCTTAAATTAAAGAACAAATCTCTTCCTAATAATATCCCTATTTTAATAATTCCAATTTTTATTATTCTTTCAAATTTAATTAATTATTTAATTAAGGTTTATTTTAATTATTTTCAAATTATTTGGTAAGTTTCTACCCTTTAATTGCCTAAGTTTCAAACATCGAAAATCAACTTAGTATCAAATATTTTACCCACCCTTTTAATTAAACCTAAAATTTTTAATTATAGGTTAAAATTTTAATTACCATTTTGCCCTTTAAACTTACTAATTCCATAACTCACTAAATTGAGCTCAAATGAATTTGAAATTTTTATGTGACTTCACTCATATGTCAATCAAGACATTAGAGGAGAAAATGAGATTTTTCTTTATTTAATTTATTTAAGTAATTATTTTTGATGAAAAATAGGGATTTTCAAGGAAAATTTAATAATATGACCAAGGGAAAGTTTCTGTCCTTAAGAAAATTATGAGACATTCCTAATGACCAGAGGACCACTTGGACCAATTTTGGTGATTTTTTGAATTATATTCTTTTTATTATAATTATTTTGAGTTCTGGAGTATTAATTAATTTAAAAATAAAATAAAGGTTGAAAAATGAATTTTATATTTTTTAAAAATCTCTCTGATATCAAGGAAATCAGAAAACCAATTCTTACAATTTTCTGATTTTTCTTTGATTTATTAGAATTATTTTAGTGAAAATGCTAGAAAATGCATTTTTTTAATTTTTAAAATTACCTTAGGGCTTTAAAATTTAATATCTCATCATATAGACTTAAGAAAAATATGGGGTTTGTTCCTAAGTGATCAAAATTCAAAATGTGACACTTTGATGAATTTTATTATTTTTGTGATTTTATTATTTTTTAATTATTAAAAATATTAAAATAATGCAAAAATCAACTTTTTTAGAAAATTGCAATTTTAATTTTCTTAAATTCCCCTAATATCAGAGAGGCTCTAAAACAAATTTGGTGAATTTTTGAGAAGTATTTTGAAAGTTATGAATTTTTAAAGTTTAAGTTTGGCTAAATGGCTTAATGAACCCATTTGATAGGGTTAACCAAGTCCAATTGACTTCAAACTTTTATGGTGGGTTCCTCTGATCCTAAAGGTCAGTGGAGAATTGATTTCAAGTCAATTTGATGTATGATTAGCTCTAATTAATTAAAGCCCCATTTTGGGTGTTTAAGCCAATTAGGGTTATCACAAATGAGTTAACTCAAAAAACTATTTTTCCTTGGGTCCTCTAGTCATGAGAAACATCACCAAATTTTCCTAGAATTTATTTCACAATATGCTAATTATTGGAATTAAAATACTCAGAATAGTGACCTAGAATTGAAAAATCAATAACTCTTCATAGGGGTGGCCTCTGACTTTGGAAAATTTAGGGAATGTTCCCAAAATCGAGGCTTCAAAGCCCTGTGGTCTCATGCCATGGTGAATTGTATACATGCATGGAGAATTGAAATAGTGCAGAGAGTAAATAAATAATTAAAAATAAAATACTTGATGAAATTACATGATTTCTCTTCCACATTATTCTCATATGTTCACTGAGCAAGAGAGTATTTTTATTTTATTTTTCTGATTTTCCTACACAAAGTTATGCATTTTTGAAGTTTAGGGAATTAAATAAATCAAAAAATACCCTAATTTCCTACTTATCCACGCGGCGCCACGCCATCCTCGGCAGCTCCAAAAGGCTACGCGTCGTCTTCCGATTCTCGCGCCACCATCCGACTCAGCGCTCCAGGGGCCCGCGGTTCATGCACCATCGCGCTGTCCGGCTCGATCCAGACCGTCCGCTCGATACACGCTCGATCCGACGGCTCTCATTCATCGTCTACGACTGGTGTGCACCCGTGACCGTCAACCTTCTAACCCTAATTTCTCACTCGATTCTCAATGGATTTTTGAGTTCTTATGCTCTATGGATTCGTCTTGAGGAGACGAACACATCCATACGGTAAACATGTATTGAAATTGACTTAAATTAAATAGAGAATCTCTGTAAGCTCGGAAAGAAGAGTGAGTCCATACCTTTGCTCAGAGAAGTGAAGCTTCGATCTGAGAGTTGTGTCACCTTCGATTGGGTCCAAGCAAGCTCCAGATGAAGTCCCTTGGGCTGGTGAATTGTCCAGGTATGATTTCGACCACAGCCGATTACAAAGCTTGGAGTCTGGAACAGATGGGTGGCTTGGAGAGGGGCTTTCACTGGGGAACTCCTTCTCTTGACCTTGTGCAGGTGTGGGTGAGTTTAATTTGAATTTGGTGGAGGATTGGGAGATGTCCTGTTTTTGGGTGGAATTTTGGCTGAGAAATTGGGCTATGTTGGTGGGGATTAGGGCAAATTGTCACTCGAGGATCAAGCTCGCTCTAAGTATGGAGAGTGGTCCGGAGCAATTTTGGCGGGGTTTCGATAAGGTCACGGTTCGAGCACTTTTCATGGCCGAGAGGGGGTGGTGTTTAAATAGGAGAGGGTGGAGGGCCTCCCGGGGGGTTTAAGGTCGGGGATCGAGTCTGCTCTGGTGAGGAGAAGAAGAGCTATGTTGTCCATTTAGGTTGAGACAAGTCAGCAAGGGAGAATTGAATTTTTTGGCTCCTCCCAAGGTCTCGGCCATGGTGTTTTCTGGCGATCCAGGCGGCTGGCCGGCAGGCAATGGTCACCCTCAAGTTCAGGTGGGTCGGGGTCGGGGTTTTGTGTAGGCGATTGTCGATGCCATGTGTAAAGAGCTTAGATTGAAATGGAATGTGGGGAAGGCTATTTTGGGTTAAAATGAGTCAACCCATGATTTTGGGCTAGGTTCACCACCCAAGGCCTGGTCTTGGGCTGAAAAGGATCACTTGGGTCAGCCAAGAGAAAATGGTGTGGTCTCCATCCATGGTGAGGTGGCTAAGCATGGTTTAGAGTGTGACATGAGTATGGTTAAAAGGCTTAATGAAGGATTAGGAAAGGGTCCCCTCCTCTTGACATTAATGGCTTGGTGAGGTGGAAAGTGGCTCCCATGGCTTCCATGTGGCTTGTACATGGCTCAATGGCTCACATTTGGCTTGGAAAAAGTTTGATCAATATCATAGAAATGGATTTTAAGGATTTTGGATATTTTGGTGGAAAGTTAGATGAAGCTTTATTTAGAATTATTTGCTCATTGGATTAGGACTTAGGGATGATTTTAATTGAATGCATGATGAAGAAGAGTGTCATATGGACTTTGGATGAATTTTTGGGCTTTTGGATTTGGTGGAAGTGGGCTTTTAAAGGCTTCATGGAAGTGGGCTTTTGGATTTTAAAATGGGCTTTTGGGATGAAAGTTTTGTGAAGGACCATGTCAAATAAATGTTGCAATTGGTTTAGGCATGTGTCATGAGTGGTTTGAAACAAATTTGAGGTGGTTTGGGTTTGAATTTGGTTGAATTTGGGCTTTTTGGTAAAGTGGCCAATAGTAGTCCAAATTGAGTTAACTTGGGCTAATGTTGGGCTAATGTTGAAATTGGTGTAAAATTAATGTTGAGCAATGTTTGTAGGGATGTTTCAAAGAGGTTTCAACTTTGGTTGGGTTTGGATTTTGGGGTTTTGGCCGATTTGGGTTAAGTTTGGGTTTAGGTCAAACTTGGGCTTTTTGGTTTTGGGTTGAATTTGAGTGGGGTTTGGGTCCAAATTTTGGGCAAATTATGTTAGTGTTTTGTTTGTGGGGATGTTAGGGAAGGTTTAGAAAAGATTTGGAGTTAATTGGAGTTGAATTGGGTTAGTTTGGGCTAAGTTTGGGTCATGGGTCCAAATTGGGCTTTAAGGTCAAAAGTGAAATTGGATTCAAATGTCAATCAAATTGGGCTTGGATTTGGTCTAGATTGGTGTTGGAGATGTTGAATTGAAGTTTAGAATTGAATTGGACCAGAATTTGGGTCAATTGGGTAGGTTTGGTTTGACATTGGGTTCACTTTGGGTTAAAAATGGGTAAAATTGGGGATTTTGACAAAAGTGGGGTAAATTGACAAAATTGGCCCATGGTGTAGTTGAACAAAATGAAATTGGGAATATTTGGGATTTTCTGGAATTTTCTGGGAATTTTCTGAATTTTTTGGATTTTTCGGTCAAGAGGGACATTTTGGGTATTTGGAGGGTATTGGGGTATTTTTGGAATTTTTGGTATATTTGGCTATGGATTATCAATTTGAGTGATGTGGGAATGTTTGGGATTGGTTTTGAGGAATTTTGGGTGATTTGGAGATTTTTGGAAAATTTGGGTAATTTCAAGGGTTTTGGGTAGGCTAGGCGGGTGTAGGGTCCCCGGGGTCAAAAATTAAAAATTTGGAAAATTGAAGATTGGGTAAATGTAAGTGGAATGAAATCATTTTGGTTGAGTCATGAAGCCATATCAAGCCTAGATGAGCCATGAAGGGACTCATTTGAGGCATTCACTTATGTTGTTCCTAACCTCTTAGCCAAGGGCTTAGGGATTAAGGACCATCCATGTGGATCACCTTCATGAGTCAGGAGATCAAGTTGGGTATGGGTGTGGTTTTAGGAGGTGTGTGAAAGTGTAGTGTATAAGTGTAGTGTGTGTGTAAGTCAGCCCTCACCAGACCAGGCCACCTGCAGGGCGATCTAAGGCCAAAGAGTCCTATAGGAACTCATCCTTTAAACTTCCACATTTGATTTCAACCCTCTAGGTGATTAGGGGTCTACAATCAAGTTTGTTGAGTTTGCGGGGAGTTAAGAAGTGGTTTGAATTTCTAAGTGGTGGGTCTCAATTCTAATCCTCTAGGATAGTCAAAGGAAAAGCCTAAGGCTAGATCCTAAGTACTAAAAAGAAGAAGACAAAACCTCATCAAAAATGAGGTCAACATCCTACTGATCTTGTTCTCTCGCGTCATATTTCCCCCAGTCATGGCTACTCAGAGGAAGATTGTGCCAGCCTTAAAGAAGCCCCGACAAGTGGAGTACCGGCCATGGAAACGGCGACGGATGGTCTTCCGTCGGCGCCGCCAAAGCCGGGGCCGGTCCTAGCCGCCTCCGCCATCTTCTTTATCTCGTTCGCCTATCTTGTCTTAATCCACTACAGCATCGAGGTGCAATTGAGGCGGTTGATTGCCATTTGCGCTGCTATGAGCATCGCCGGGTTTGTCGTTTCCCTCGGGATGATCCCGTAGACTGCGCGGTATGTGCTCGAAAAGAAATATGTTCGGATACGATATCAATAAGAAGGGAATGCCGCAGGGGAACATTAAAGTATCGGCTTTTATTTTGCCGGTGATTTTTCTCTTGTTTGATATACTTTTCCGATTTATTTTTAGTCATGCAACTTGCGTTAGTAGATCTTGATGTGGTTACTCGTAATGCCCGTTTCTTTTTTTTCTTTTTTGTGATGGAATGGAAAACGTTGTAAGCAATAATAAATTTAGCTGGTCGCGGAATTAGGTCGGTTACTACCCTACAACTGGTGTCATATACCTTAGTTCTTATTATTATTCCATCTAAAAAATTTTGATTCTTTTAGCCTGGATTATATGTATTATAATATGGGTTATTAGGTTTGTTGTTAATAGTTTCCTCCAACATTTATTCGTTCAAGGCGAAATCCATAAAAACACTAAAAAAATCATAATTGATTACGTCCGATGTCGTAATATTTCTTCGATTGCGAATACAACAGTAGCTGCTTCATGAGAAAAAATATTTTTATGAAAGCTGGTCCAAAATTGCTCAGGTTGAATCGGGCTGGGTTCGCAAAGCAAGCAACTCGAGGTTATATGAGTTTGCTAGGAAAGCAACGACGTCGCGCCTTACAGAGATCGGAACTCCAAATTTTCTCCTCCTCCTGCTCTTCTCCTACCCCAAAGCATTGAGAAAGGTAACTTCAAGTTTCGCGCGCGATGCGTCAGTCCCGGATTTGCTAAATCCACCGATTCACGGGATTTAGTAAATTCTGTATTTAAGATTTAGGTTAAATCCAGCTTTAATCCTGCTCTAAATACGTTACCAGATAGACCCTAAATCTTGTCTAAATTTCGGTTAAATCCTGCAATCCTACTGATCTTGTTCTCTCGCGTCATATTTCCCCCAGTCATGGCTACTCGGAGGAAGATTGTGCCAGCCTTAAAGAAGCCCCGAAGAATCGGAGTACCGGCCTATGGAAACGGCGGTAGATGGTCTTCCGCCGGCGCCGCTAAAGCCGGGGCCGGTCCTAGCCGCCTCCGCCATCTTCTTTATCCCGTTCACCTATCTTGTCTTAATCCACTACGAGCATCAAGGTGGAATTGAGACGGTCGATTGCCATTTGCGCGCTATGAGCATCGCCGGGTTTGTCGTTTCCCTCGGGATGATCCCGATAGGCTGCGCGGTATGTGCTGAAAAGAAATATGTTCGGATACGATATCAATAAGAAGGGAACACCGCAGGGGAACATTAAAGTGTCAGCTTTTATTTTGCCGGTGATTTTTCTCTTGTTTGATACACTTTTCGATTTATTTTTTGTCATGCAACTTGCGTTAGTAGATCTTGATGTGGTTACTGTAATGCCCGTTTCTTTTTTTTTTCTTTTTTTGTGATGGAATGGAAAACGTTGTCTGCAATAATAAATATAGCTGGTCGCGGAATTAGGTCAGTTACTACCCTACAACTGGTGTCATATACCTTGTTATTATTATTCCATCTAAAAATTTTTGATTCCGTTAGCCTGGATTATATGTATTATAATATGGGTTATTAGGTTTGTTTTTAATAGTTTCCTCCAATATTTATTCGTTCAAGGCGAAATCCATCAAAACGCTAAAAAAAATCCTAATTGATTATGTCCTGTGCTGTAATATTTCTTCAGCTGCGAATACAACAGTAGCTGCTTCATGAGAAAAAATATTTTTATGAAAGCTGGTCCAAAATTGCTCAGGTTGGGTCGGGCTGGGTTCGCAAAGCAAGCAACTCGAGGTTATATGAGTTTGCTAGGAAAGCAATGACGTCGCGCCTTACAGAGATCGGAACTCTAATTTTTCTCCTCCTCCCGCTCGTCTCCTACCCGAAAGCATTGAGGAAGGTAACTTCAGGACTTCTTTTTCGCGCGCGATGCATCCGTCCCGGATTTGCTAAATCCACCGATTCACGGGATTTAGTAAATCCGGGATTTAAGATTTAGGTTAAATCCAGCTTTAATCCTGCTCTAAATATGTTACCAGACAGGCCCTAAATCTTGTTTAAATTTCGGTTAAATCCTATAATCCTACTGATCTTGTTCTCTCGCGTCATATTTCCCCCAGTCATGGCTACTCGGAGGAAGATTGTGCCAGCCTTAAAGAAGCCCAACAAGTGGAGTACCAGCCTATGGAAACGGCGGCAGATGGTCTTCCGCTGGCGCCGCCAAAGTTGGGGCTGGTCCTAGCCGCCTCCGCCATCTTCTTTATCCCGTTCGCCTATCTTGTCTTAATCCACTACAACATCGAGGTGGAATTGAGGCGGTCGATTGCCATTTGCGCTGCTATGAGCATCACCGGGTTTGTCGTTTCCCTCAGGATGATCCCAGTAGCTGCGCGGTACGGCTGAAAAGAAATATGTTCGGATACGATATCAATAAGAAGGGAACGCCGCAGGGGAACATTAAAGTGTCAGTTTTTATTTTGCCGGTGATTTTTCACTTGTTTGATACACTTTTCCGATTTATTTTTAGTCATGCAACTTGCGTTAGTAGATCTTGATGTGGTTACCGTAATGCCCGTTTCTTTTTTTTTTTCTTTTTTTGTGACGGAATGGAAAACGTTGTCAGCAATAATAAATTTAGCTGGTCGCGGAATTAGGTCGGTTACTACCCTACAACTGGTGTCACATACCTTAGTTTTTATTATTATTCCATCTAAAAATTTTTGATTCCTTTAGCCTGGATTATATGTATTATATTATGGGTTATTAGGTTTGTTGTTAATAGTTTCCTCCAACATTTATTCGTTCAAGGCGAAATCCATCAAAACACTAAAAAAAATTCTAATTGATTACGTCCGGTGCTGTAATATTTCTTCAACTGCGAATACAACAGTAGCTGCTTCACGAGAGAAAATATTTTTATGAAAGTTGGTTGCTCAGGTTGGGTCGGGCTGGGTTTGCAAAGCAAGCCTCGAGGTTATATGAGTTTGCTAGGAAAGCAAGGACGTCGCACCTTACAGATATCGGAACTCCAATTTTTCTCCTCCTCCCGCTCGTCTCCTACCCGAAAGCATTGAGGATCCCGCTCGTCTCCTACCCGAAAGCATTGAGGAAGGTAACTTCAGGTCTTCTTTTTCACGCGCGATGCATCCGTCCCGGATTTGCTAAATCCACCGATTCATGTGATTTAGTAAATCCGGGATTTTAGATTTAGGTTAAATCCAGCTTTAATCCTGCTCTAAATACGTTACCAGACAGGTCCTAAATCTTGTCTAAATTTCGGTTAAATCTTACAATCCTACTGATCTTGTTCTCTCGCGTCATATTTCCCCCAGTCATGGCTACTCAGAGGAAGATTGTGCCAGCCTTAAAGAAGCCCCAGCAAGTGGAGTACCAGCCTATGGAAACGGCGGCAGATGGTCTTCCGTCGGCGCCGCCAAAGCCGGGGCTGGTCCTAGCCGCCTCCGCCATCTTCTTTATCCCGTTCGCCTATCTTGTCTTAATCCACTACGAGCATCGAGGTGGAATTGAGGCGGTCGATTGCCATTTACGCCTGCTATGAGCATCGCCGGGTTTGTCGTTTCCCTCAGGATGATCCCGAGTAGGCCGCGCGGTACGTGCCGTAAAGAAATATGTTCGGATACGATATCACTAAGAAGGGAACGCCGCAGGGGAACATTAAAGTGTCAGTTTTTATTTTGCCGGTGATTTTTCTCTTGTTTGATACACTTTTCTCGATTTATTTTTAGTCATGCAACTTGCGTTAGTAGATCTCGATGTGGTTACTCGTAATGCCCGTTTCTTTATTTTTCTTTTTTTGTGATGGAATGGAAAACGTTGTCAACAATAATAAATTTAGCTGGTCGCGGAATTAGGTCGGTTACTACCCTACAACTGGTGTCATATATCTTAGTTGTTATTATTATTCCATCTAAAAATTTTTGATTCCTTTAGCCTGAATTATATGTATTATAATATGGGTTATTAGGTTTGTTGTTAATAGTTTCCTCCAACATTTATTCGTTCAAGGCGAAATCCATCAAAACACTAAAAAAAATCCTAATTGATTACGTCCGGTGCTGTAATATTTCTTCAGCTGCGAATACAACAGTAGCTGCTTCACGAGAAAAACTATTTTTATGAAAGCTGGTTGCTCAGGTTGGGTCGGGCTCGGTTCGCAAAGCAAGCCTCGAGGTTATATGAGTTTGCTAAAGCAAGGACGTCGCACTCGAAACTCCAATTTTTCTCCTCCTCCCGCTCGTCTCCTTCCCGAAAGCATTGAGGATCCCGCTCCTCTCCTACCCGAAAGCATTGAGGAAGGTAACTTCAGGTCTTCTTTTTCGCGCGCGATGCATCCAACTAGGGCTGTCAATTTGGCTCGTTGTTTGCGAACAGCTCGGCTCGTGTTCGCCTCGTTTAACGAACGAGCCGAACACGAAGAAATTTTTAAGCTCGAAATATAAACGAGTCGAACACGAACAAACAATTGTTCGCTCGTGTTCGGCTCGAAATGGCTCGAAAAAAAATAAATATTACATATAATACATATTTATAAAATTAAATATTATAAATTATGATTAATTGAAATTTTTTAAAATAAAAAAATTAATTAACTCGTTTCGGCTCGAAATGGCTCGAAAAAAAATAAATATTACATATAATACATATTTATAAAATTAAATATTATAAATTATGATTAATTGAAATTTTTTAAAATAAAAAAATTAAATCCTATAAATTATAATATATAACAAATTATTGATTAATATCACTTATATAATATAAATTATATAAATATTCTTTCGGCTGCCTCCCCAGTCTCCCTCTCCGACTCTCTCCTTCATCTCAAAATCGCGAAAGGCTTTCGGGGCGAGAAGTTCCGGCGGCGAGAGGTTCCGGCGGCGAGAGGTTCCGGCGCTCCTCCTCTCAAAATCGTGAGAGGGTTTCGGCGTCGACAGGTAAGGGTTTCCTCTTCCTCTTCCTCTTCCTCTTCCTCTTCGGAGTCTATCTTCGGACAGTACCCAGTATCCAACGAGACGACCCTGAGCTCGCTCAGGCTCGGCTCGTTTACAGCCCTACATCCGTCCCGGATTTGCTAAATCCACCGATTCACGGGATTTAGTAAATCCGGGATTTAAGATTTAGATTAAATCCAGCTTTAATCCTGCTCTAAATACGTTACCAGACAGGCCCTAAATCTTGTCTAAATTTCAGTTAAATCCTGCAATCCTACTGATCTTGTTCTCTCGCGTCATATTTCCCCCAGTCATGGCTACTCGGAGGAAGATTGTGCCAGCCTTAAAGAAGCCCCAGCAAGTGGAGTACCAGCCTATGGAAACGGCGGCAGATGGTCTTCCGCTGGCGCCGCCAAAGCTGGGGCTGGTCCTAGCCGCCTCCGCCATCTTCTTTATCCCGTTCGCCTATCTTGTCTTAATCCACTACAGCATCGAGGTGGAATTGAGGCGGTCGATTGCCATTTGCGCTGCTATGAGCATCGCCGGGTTTGTCGTTTCCCTCAGGATGATCCCAGTAGCTGCGCGGTATGTGCTGAAAAGAAATATGTTCGGATACGATATCAATAAGAAGGGAACGCCGCAGGGGAACATTAAAGTGTCAGTTTTTATTTTGCCAGTGATTTTTCTCTTGTTTGATACACTTTTCTGATTTATTTTTAGTCATGCAACTTGCGTTAGTAGATCTTGATGTGGTTACTGTAATGCCCGTTTCTTTTTTTTTCTTTTTTTGTGATGGAATGGAAAACGTTGTCAGCAATAATAAATTTAGCTAGTCGCGGAATTCAGGATTTCATTTTGTAATAAAGGAAGTTGTGATACTTAGATTTCAATTAAGCTATATATTTTTTTGTCTGAGCCGTGACGATATTTATAGTCTGAATTGCATGAACAAAAGAAAATAAATTCTTGAAATACATCAAAGAAGAAAATCAGGATGACTCAAGTGATTGGAATGGTACAAAAGGAGAAGATATTAGAGAAGAGGGGAAGTAAATTGATGAAAAGTAGCTGCTTGCATTAAAGAGAATTGACAAATGCATACACAATTTGGAGGTGACTCTTTTACACAACTCAAATCTTAAAGGAATCATTGGAAGCAACTTCGTTCACATAGAAGTGGGTTGGCCAAGAGTCTCATTATTTATAGTTTATTTTTCTTCATTAAATTAAACACTGAATGCAACAAGATCCCATTGTTTAGATGAGAGCTAATGGATCAAAATCTAAAATAGTTAATTGCAAATGATAATATTTAAAAAAAATATAAATCTAAGTCAATTTTATTTATGAAAGAAAGCAAAAGAAACCTACAAAACTTTTCCATCTACGGTGGTAATTGATGTCATTATCAATGGTAGAAGAAATAGAATGTGACACTATGAAACAAAAATAAAATTTGTAGAGGAGATTGAAAAGAAATATTAAAGAAAAAGACAGAACCTAGATATTTTGAGAATTGATTTACTTCACTCATATGGGTTGGAACTTCTCCATTTACGCAAGCTGAATTTCGGGGAAATCCTTGAAGCAACAATTCTTCTTTGGAATGCTTGTTAAAGATTGTAGAATAGACATATAGTTAAATCAATAAGGCAATATTCATTGTAATCATTCGGAGGCTCTTTTATTGAGAAGAGCTAAGAGAATCAAGGAATAAAATAACCTTTAATAAACTAAAGATCATCTCTGAGTAGAAAATAAAGAATAACTTGTTCAAAGAGATTAAAAATTCTATCCACACTAATAAGTATGATGGGGGGTAGTTGATTTAAAACAAAACACATTTAAAAAAGAATGAACTAAGCAATTTATGTCTGTAAATTTGGCTTATTTCAATAGTAAGTTGGATTCTGTTATGACCCTTATTGTATTGCATTAATTTAGTTGAATTGTGAAGAAATCATTCAAAAGAGTTTGTGTTACCGGAGTAAACCCAAACCATAATAGAGAGAATGTTGAAAATCAAATAGGTTACAACAATGACTTTTCAAAATAAGAAATAAACGATAAAAGGCATAAAAAGACACTTTAAGGCGAAGACGAAGGGATGAGTGGCGGCTGGCCCACCGGGTGGTTGGAGCTGGATTGCGGTTTTGGACAGCAGTAAGAACATTTGTTGCGGCTGTAGCTGGAAAAAGGGCAGGGGTTGCGTGTGATGTAGGCTTGAGCTTGGGACGGAGTTGCGTACAGGGTAGTAGCAACAAGATGGTTGTGTGGGAAGGTGGTCAACTAGAGCAGGAGATGGTGGAGGAAGTTATGTGATGACAAAAGGGTGTGGGTGGAAGTGGAGACGGGTAGGAGTGGGGGCAACTCAACAAGTTGAGTGGGGAAAGAGTAGCGGTAGAGATATGGCGCTGGTAGCAGTTTTGCGACAAGGAACCGGGTGGAGAGTGCGGGTAAGCTATAGGCGGCATGGAGGTGGATTGCCGGCAATTGAAAAACCAGGGAAAGAGTGATTGTGGAGGGGGGGGGGTGGGGAAAGTAAGCATCCCCGCAGGATCGAGTTACAGTCGGAGCACCTCTCGAACCTTTAGAGAAGATCACAACCTCGGACGAGTTATAGCCGGAGCACCTCCTCGCCTTTGGATACATATCTAGAAGGCAAAACAACTTCCGACGAAAAGCTGGACAGAAATCTGGAATAAAAAAGATCAAAACTGCAACCCTAGACAGTAACACATATATTTATAATAAGTAAAACAGAGTGGGAGGGCCAAAGGGTGGCAAATCTTGCTCCATTAGAATGCTAGCCGGTCCTGCCTCTCTGTTGAACCGACAATCACTTGTTGGACCTATTGGTCCAACCTGAATGCCGCGTCAATCTCCCAGTGTTGGGGGAGCTTCAATTTCGTTTGACGAAGCTTCTGGTTCCTTGTAGCACGAAGTTAAGTCTGTCACATTGAAGATAGCAGGGATATTGTAATTGCCTAGTAGGTCGATTATGTACGTGTTGCCAGTCCACAACACGTCTTGATAGAATAAATATGCATCTTTGCATGACACATCATGTGCTGGAGCTGCATATAGATGTAGGTTCTCGCAATATAACTCTTGAGCCCTTTAGTCTAAAGTCTTTTTCTTCCGCTTCTAGTACTCAGTGGAATGTAGCCGATAAACCAATATATGAGGAGAAATCAACTATGAGACAATTTGTGGCAGACTGCACTATTCTCACTAGAAACCACTCAGGAGAGACATTCTCTTCACTGATACGACCTGGATCCCATTGAAGAATTTCTTTTACCATCAAGTTTTAAGATAAATTTCAAGGCTGGGGTTCATCCCTCCTGTTTGGACATTTGAAGATGGGTACTATGTTGAACCGAATCTAACATCTGAATATCTCCATATAATCTTCCAGACATAGCACAAAAGGGCTCCTTTTCTGACGTGCGAGACCTTCCTCAATAGGGGCAACTTAGGAATGAGTCTTCAGATTTGAATGGTTTGACTTTCTCTCATATAGGGTTGCCATCCATCTGGAGTTCCTCGAGCTCAAGACTGCCTTGGACACTTATCGTGAAGTCGGTTGGAGTCTCTTCCACGGGCTCAGTTGGAACTATGTGCATATTTTACTTCTTAATTGTAAGCAGGTTGTGTCCTCACCTTCTTCAGTGTTTACTGTGTCACTCAATTTTTCAACAATGCCTTGCTCAGTCAAACAAATCACCCTCTGGTTGTGTATTATGATTTAACATGTCCAAATCCGTGACACTTGCAACATTTTCTGGTTATGACAGATTTAGGGATGCAGATTCGTTCCGCCTGTTCTCCAATTTGAATCAACTTTCCTCTGATGGGGTCGTCTTGGGTATTTTCCTCCGTGTACTCTGGCTATAACATCATGAGGTTGAACTCTAGATGTGGTGGTTGTTCGATGACGTGGTCCCTCCATTTCTGAAGCTAGAGTCTGAGCATTGTGTCAGTATTAAGCTGGTAGGAACTAGCGCTGCATCTACCGCTTCTTCTTCAAATTCTCCCATTCTCCCTTAAAACTCTCTAGATCCTAGTCAAGGGCAATCTCCTCTTGGGTTACATCATCAATCTCTGCAAGCCTCTCTTGAGGATGACGGAGCTCTTGCAGTATCCTACCGAGTAGGCTCGGGCATTTATCTCCTTTGTTGCATGGTTAGGGTTTTGGTTTGGGAGGTGAAAGAGGGTGTAAAAATTGGTTTTGCAAATCAGTAGAGGAAATCAGGGTTACGACAAATTTTTGCTATGGTTTGGGAATAAGAAATAAATTTTTTGCTGAAAGTTGATGCTAGGAAACTTAAGGATAGGAGTATGGTTAGAATTGTTGTGATATTAATTGATACTGGAGTTAACCTTAACAACAATAGAAAAAATATATATTATTGCTAAAATTCAAATAGGCTACAACGACCACTTTTTAAAACATGAAATAAATGATAATAAGCATAAAAGAACACTTTTGGGTGACGACGAAGGGGATGGGTGGCAGCTGGCCCGCCGGGAGGTGGATTTCGATTTTGGACAGCAGTAAGGCCATGTGTTGCGGTTGTAGCAGGGGACAGGGTAGGGGCTTGCGTGGGTTGTAGGCTTGAGACTGGGAAGGAGTTGTGTGCACAACATTAGTAGCTAGGTGGTTGTGTGGGAAGGTGGCCGATTGGAGCAGGAGATTGTGGAGCAGGTTACAAGGGTGTGGGTGGAACTGGAGACCGATGGGAGAGGGGCGGCTCAGTAGGCAGCGTACGGGAAGAGTAGCGGTAGATGATATGGAGTTGGAAATAGGTTTTGTGTCAGTGAAAAGGGTGGAGAGTGCTGGTAAGCTATAGGCGACAGGGAGGTGGAATGTTGGCAGCTGGAAAACCAGGGAAAGAGTGACTGTGGAGGGGGAGTTGGGGAAGATAAGTATTCCTGCGTGATTGAGTTACAGTCGGAGCACCTCTCGAACCGTTGGAGAAGATCACTATCTCGGATGAGTTATAGTCAGAGCATCTCATCACCTTCGGATACAACCCTAGAATGGTAAACAACTTCCAACGGTAAAATGCACATTTAATTTAGATTCAGAAAAATCAAAACTACAACCCTAGACAGTAGCACATATATTTATACTAAGTAAATTAGGGTGGGAGAGGGAAAGGGCGGCAGATCCCGCCCTATTAGAAGGCTGGTTAGTCGAGTCTCTCTGTTGGATCATCACTCACATGCTGGACTGACCAGTCTAGTCCTCAGCCCCACGCCTGTTTGGGTCGAGACTATAGTGAAGGGGTTGTTTGGATTAAGCTAGAGAACAACTTATAATAGTTAGATGTTGGTTTTAGTGCTAACAGATAGGAATAAATTTGCGGGCTTTCATGAAAGGCATATCTAGCCATCATGCATATGGCAACATTAATGTCCTTAATAGGGAAATAGATCGAAAGAATTTTTTATTTTCTTTATTGATATTTACTTGTAAAAAGACATTTCTTTAAAAATGAAAGGTGAAATAAAAAATGAAAACTAGATATTCTGTGTTATATCATTTGCCACCCTGGAGATAGTCTTAAGCCCATTTTTGCTTTCTAATCCTTTCAGCTACTCACATAAATGTATTAATTGCTTATCTGTTTATGAAGAAAGGACTTCTTCACCTCCATTGTCTGTAGTATTCTTGATTTGCTTTTTGGTTGAATATTTAGAGGAGGCGGTAATAGAATAAGAACAATATACACATCATTGTTGGTACTTAGGATCTTGATCTACAAGTACGATTCATGTCTTGTTAGCATCACTTGTTGGAAAGTCTACCAAAAAGAGTATTGATTTTAAGTACGCTTCGACTAGAATACTGTTAAAATTCAGTTATTAAACCAATCATTAGATTTATCAAGTACATGACTCATACATCCTATCATAGAATTGTGATACATAATAAGCAAATAAATGTTTCTATGATTAAGGAAAGTGTACTGGAGTTGTTAATATTGCCGTTCAATGAGAATCATAATGAGCATATTCAAAGCATTACTCATTATTTCTAGGATAATTATGATGAGAACATTGCCAGAATTAATAATATTATATTTAAAGCACTTATAATTATCTTTTTATACATGAATGCCCATCTAAATCTAAAGCTATAGTTGTATTATCATATTGAGAAGACAAAATAAAATCAATGTACGAGTGTTGATGCATCAAAAGCATGTATGATTTTTTTGGTATCATGCTTATGTTCAATCTTTTGAGATTATGCTGATTTTCTAGATTGAGGATATCAAACTCCTTAATTCTACTACTTTTGAATGATAAAGTTCCCTCTTCTTGCTCTATTCATTACATGTTTGTTGTGTAAGGAAGGGTTGACTATAAGTACTACTAGCAATAGTTTGCATTTTAATTTTATGATTTAGTTGACGAATTTCATTATATATAATATCCATGAGAGTGACTTTTTCTCATGGTGTCTATTTGTATCTTTAACATAGGTTCATGAGATTAGTGTTTTAAGTTTCTTAAAGCATAGTTATTAACAGTTTTCTCAAATTTGTAATCACTATTATATGTTTCTTCCAATGATTCATGATAGTATTATTTTGAGCCAATTCTAAACAAATCTGAATCCATTACAAAAAAAAAATTCGAAGTTCATTACTAAACGTATCTGAAGGCTTATCATATATTTGAGTTTCCTAACATCAAAATATACTATGAAGGTAATAACAATTAGATTAATATTTCTTTCTAAGTTTTGGAAGTCATTTAATAATTCTTTTAAATATAAAGTTGATAAGCATTTTTGTTTAACTCAAAATTTCATGTGTTTCCACATATAGGTAGGCAAATTTTCAAATCCTTTGATTTTAAACTCGATTAGCTTTCAAAATTCTCTTGCGAAACCAATATTAACTTAGACCTAACAAATTTTCTCTTTTTTATATTTAGATATGAAGTAACAACTGATATAATTTTCTAGGTCATTTAACCAATCCATAAATAGGTGAGGATGTTTAGGTGTGATATGATATTCATGAATGTATTAGTTATTGCAATCATGCCTTTTATATGTCATGCCCATTATATTGATATATGATGTGATTCACACGAGTAATGCCAACATGTAGGTTATGATGTAGCAAATGTTATTGATAACAAAGTAATTGCAGACCAATAAAACTAATCAAGCTTTTGTTATAAAGACCTAATCATTAATGGTTAACTATGAAAGGATCAACTTTGAGATCACAATATTTTGTATACAAATATGGTGGAGTTTATGGTTTAAAGATTTTGCCATTTTCTTAATTTTATCATTCTAATAAGATTCATTTTTATAATTCAAAGTTGTACTCAAATTACCTTGACAGCATAGCAAACAATCAATTCAAAATTCGTCTTCAAATTTCCTTGTTGTAGTGATTTGAAACATTTATGTATATCTTGTTTAACAGCAATTTACAAATTGGCGCCAACAAATAAAATATTGATGGTTGCAAGAGCGATGTACCTATTGTTTCTTGAATATATCTTAGTTTTAGACTATATAGATGGTCACGGTTTGGAAAGAGTAGGAGAAATCTGAGTTTTTGGTGGTTGTCTAGAGTCAGTTTGGGTTATTAAGGGCGGTTAAATTAGGGTTTGTTTTAGATTGGTTAGATTTGTTTGAATTTTGTTGAGGATTGATAATGTTTGTTAGTGCTATCCCAAAACTGAGGAGAGGTCAACTTTATTTTCTTGGTTGGCTAGTAGTTTTTCAGAACTCCTAAATTTATGGAGGGTTTTAAGGATTTCTTACAACCAAATTTGACTAGTCCTGTAGTTTTGGTGCACTTTCTCACAACTCCAGTAAAGGTTGTGGCAACAAGTGTCGAAGACATCCCAAACTCCCAGTGGGTAAAAAATGAATTCTCTACCACTGGCACCAGCATTCCTGGGAAGTGTGAGAATTAATTAATGTTGGCATTTGATGCTCGAAAATACAAACAACACCGGATGTATACCAAATTGTTGCTTATGGGTGAGGTGATAAGTATATGGATATTGGGAAATCATTTGAAGCAAAAATGTGAAGCGAGTGAAGATTAGACCAAGAGGGATGAAGTTTAGAGAAAGAACATTATACGAAAAAGAACTGAGAGATCTACATACACATCCACAGATTAGAGCTAGCTGGCATTGGGCAGAGAATTGAATTTTTGCTTGTTTTCTTTTATTTTTTTGTAAATCTGCTCTAAATATGATGTTGGGAAAGTAACAAAATTTCAAACTGACCCATCAATGTGACTTTATATTTGCCCCATTATTAATGTTATTTTCCATCCGACTTTTTTTCAACATATTTGTCTGACTATTATCTTTTTTCTTTTTTTTTTTAATTACTTTTCAGGCCTGAGTCATTGGGCATCGTCATTGGAATTGTCTATTTGGTCATTGCTATTTTGTTTCAGCATTTCAATTTTACAGCAGACTCAAATGTATGTTTGTGTAGCCTAATGCTCTATTTATGTTGCCCACACTCTGCAATTGTGGTTTTTATAGGCTTTTACATTTTTTCCTTGTCACTTTTCACATTCAGGCTGATGAGTTTATTAATGTTAGCATTAATTTCATTCCTATTTATTGCTTTTTTGCAGTAATTACCATTGTAAATTTTAGAGCATTCAGCCTATTAATTGGTTGATATATATTAGATACAGCAAATTAGGGGTTTGAAGAAGTTTCTTTCCTTCATTCTTATTTTATGGCATTTAAAGCTGATAAAAAGATAATGAATTATTTAGGTTCGCCTTGAGCTCACTATTGGAATTGCTTTAAAGATTCCTGACCATGATTTTTATCTGTTTTGCAGTGGCTCGTTGAATACAATGCAGCACTAGCATGCATTTGCTTCATGACTTTGCTTGGATTTGTTGATGATGTTCTTGATGTTCCCTGGAGATTGTAAGTACCTCCTGATGAAGTGAATGTGCACAAGGTGTTGTGAGCATGGGAGAGCTAAAGAAGATTCTCCTATCTCGTTCCAGTGGAAATACTGTTTCTCTTCTCACTAGATTTTCTTTACTAAACGTCACAAAAGAAATTATGATTGTCATATAGGACTGATTTGATGTGAATAACTCAATGCTATGAAAGAGTAAAGGGACAAAATAGTCCTCTGATTGTTTACATAAGGAAATTTTACTCCCAGAGTCTATAAAAGTACCAAATTAGTTCCCAAATTCTTTTTAAATTGTGGTTGAAATAGTCCTCTTTGGAGACTATTTCAACCCGTATTAAAAAAAATTAGAGGACCCGATTAAGACTATAGACTCGGGGACTAAAATAGCCATATGCCAAAGGCCAGGGGACTATTTTGACACTTTTCTCGCAATAAAATAAAGAATCCTGCATTGCACTTATTATGATAATCATTAGCATATAGAGGGCCCACTTGCAACAAATAATGATAATAAACTTTGGTGCTTTGTTTAGTTCTAGTGTCTGAGATCAAAATCAATGGTTGATTTGTATTTTGAAAGCCATAAATATATTTTCAGTGGGAAGAAATGGCAGGATAAAATCAAATTTCATTTTTACTCACATTGGTCTCTCTTTGTACGTTTGGTGGAGATCATTTGCCGCCTAACTTCATAAGTTTCTTCTGATGTATTTTAAAATTTGAAAATTTCATAATTTTCTTACTATAGTTTTATAATTTTTTGACAAACAGAAAATTGGTGCTTCCATCATTTGCAGCACTTCCATTGTTGATGGCATATGCTGGACATACGTCAATAATCATACCAAAGCCTTTGATTCAGTATGTTGGTGTAGCAGTCTTGGATTTAGGTATGTGAAATTTACACATCCAAAAGGCTACAATGAAGACATAATTCTGTTTAACATTAATTGCCTTACATATTAATGTTTTTCATTAGAGAGCTCAATATATTTTTCTATATTGTTGAATGTTAGGCTGGATATACAAGCTCTACATGGGAATGCTGGCAGTTTTTTGCACAAATTCCATCAATATACATGCAGGTCTCAATGGCCTTGAAGCGGGACAGACAGTTGTTATTTCTGCAGCAGTAAGAAATGGGGCCTTGTGTGCATTTGTTGTTCTTCTTTCTGATATTTTTACTACTTGGCATGAGATTAATTTATCCATTTTTTTGCAGATTCTTGTACACAATGTGATGCAAATTGGTGCATCTTCAGATCTAGAATACAAGCAAGCTCATGCATTTTCCATTTACTTAGTGCTTCCCCTGTTGACTACTTCATTAGCTTTGCTGTCATACAACTGGTAATAATTAATTGGCAGATCGTTTTGACGCTACTAATAATCATTTCCATGATGTTTTTGTTAATGCATGTTGTTCATTTACTTCTATTCAGGTATCCTTCTTCAGTATTTGTTGGTGATACATACACCTACTTTGCCGGAATGGCCATGGCTGTAGTTGGTATACTTGGTCATTTCAGGTTAGCATCTTTTTCTGTTGTGTTTCTTAATTTGCTGCTGATATCTTAAGTTTTAATGAGCCAATTTTTTGATTAACACTTCACCTTTCTTTTTCTAGATTTATTTTACTTGGTGTCAACTAAAATTAGGCTTGTGCAAAATAGGTTTAACATTTCATGGAACTCTAAACAGTAATAAAAATATCAGGATTCGTAAAGCTGATTATTAGAATCTACCAGAGAATGAAGAACTGGAAATGGCTTGGTGGCGGTAGAGAACCTCTGGTGCTGTATGCTTTTTTCTATCAACTTTTAGAATGTATTGGATTCATGAGAGAGTTTATGGACAAACACGTGCATAGTGTTCTAATAATCGATATTGAAGTGAATGCTTTGTGGACTTTACTAAACTTTAGATGTATTGCTTTGGAAGCAAATAGTATCCGAGGCTCCTTTCGGTGGCGTGAATAGATTGGTACTAGCATATATATATGGACTTCATTTTTTAGTTTCTTTTTAGTTTAAGAAGTTCACATTTTAAAGGTTTCAGGAGCTTTGGTTCACGACCAAATAGTAGTGATTGATGGTTTTAATGAAGGAGCAACTTTTTTAGCTAACGTTTTTAGCCAATTTCTTATTCATTCTTAAAATAGTTTTATATTTATTATCTTTTAGCCATTTTCTTATTCTGGCTCTTTTTGGTGACGTGAATAGATCGGTGCTAGAATCTCATTGCGCATAGGAATAAGTGGTTCATAGTTAGTTTATCTTCCTAGAATTCATAATTTTATCTCAACCCAAGGCCTTTCTTTCTCATGAAGTCTCTTTATGCTGTGGGAAGCCTTTTTATGCATGCTGTAGTTCTTTGGAGGAGAAGAATAATTAGTCCTTTTCAATTTCTTAGGACTATTATAAGATAAATAGCAGGGCAAGGCCATCACATTAGGAATGTCACCAAATCCTCATGCGAGAAAAAAGAAATAGAAATTACCAATAATAATAACTAATTCTAAAAGTAGAAATTGCTAACAGTAACAAAATTATAAAAATAAAAGATATCAAAGGTGAAAATTTTTAAAATTCAAACACTCCCCTCAAGTTAAAGCATAGATATTTACTATGCCCGACTCGCTTACAAATAACTCAACATTAGGTCCGACAAGTCCTTTGGTGAAGATATTTACTATTTGTTGGGCTGTCGGAGTGAAAGATATGCAAATTAATCTCTTTTATGAAGTGTTTATTAATCTCCACATATTTTTTGCTATTATGTTGCACGAATTTTTTTATAATGTTTATGATAGCTTTATCGTCACTGTACAACTTTATTGACATGTTTGTCGGGATTCGTAGCTCTTAAAGAATTCTCTTTAGCCATAACATCTCACATACACTATTAGCCATAGTTTGATATTATGCCTCAACACTACACTTTGCCACCACATTCTGTTTTTTTACTTCATCATGTTATCAAATTTCCCCAGACATAAGTATTGTATCCGGACGTTGATTTCTATCAACAACTGAGTCCGCTCAATCTGCATCGGTGCATGCCTCTTTGTTCTGTTTTGTGGTCTTCTGAAAGAGTAAACTATTACTTGGTGTATGTTTTAGGTATCTGAGAATCCTTTTAACTTCTTCAATGTGTTTCTCAGAGGGCGAATGCATAAAAACTTACCAAACTTACAACAAATTCAATATCTGGCCGTGTATGTGATAAACATATCAAATTTCCCACCAACTTTTGATATTGAGTTTTATTCACTAGGTCATCTTCCTTCTTATCTCTTAGTTTCCAATTGTGTTCAATTGAATTGTCTGCAAGCCTACAACCACTCGTCCCAGTTTCCTTTAGAAGATAAAAAATATATTCTGTTGGGAAACAACAATCATTTTCAGCATTTCTTCGATCTAGCGACCTCTATGTCAAGGAAGTACCTTAGAGATCCTAAGTCCTTGGTCTCAAAACTGATGAGAAGGAAGCCCTCAAGCTGGTTTATTTTCATACAAGTCATCTCTAGTGATGATTATATCATTCACATACACAATCAGATGACTATCTTCCCATCATTTGAATGTCTGAAGAATATTATACGATCTCCTTGCCCTAGGGTGCACTTCTAATATTTAATGAACAGTATAAATTTCTCAAATCATGCTCTCGATGACTACTTGAACCTGTATAAGAATTTTTTTAATTTACACATTTTTGTGTCGAACTTCTCACTAAATTCAACCATGCTCTCAGTGACTACTTCAACCTGTATAAGAATATATCTAATTAATCAATGCAATAGGTCTGAGTGAATTTCATGGCAATCAGTCGAGCCTTGTACCGTTCTAGAGAGCCATTAAAATTATACTTGATTGTAAACACCCATTTCATACAATAGTTTTTTTCCTCTAAGTAGATCAACCAATTGCCACATGTTTTTTTCAGAGCTTTCATCTCCTCAAAGATAGATTATGAACTTTCAGAGCATTTTGTACAATATTAGAAATCTCCTTACAAGACAAATGTGGTAAAATCCCAAAAAATGAGAGATTTTCGTATGACACATAATTAGACAATGGATGTTGGGGGCAAGACCTCACCCTTTTACAAGTAGCAATGGGATGATTGAAATCAATAGATTAAGGATTAAGGGTAGACTCAAGTTTAGGACTCGGAAACTTATAACATTAAGATGAATTGGACTGATCACGGGGTAAAGGCTCAATGAGGACATTACCTGGAGGATTCATGGAGTCTAGGCAATGCAAAGGATTTGTATACTCTTTCTTTTTAGTTGTCATTTGTGGCGAGTAGGTATCAATGTCGTCGTTCTTTTTCCTGTTTTCTTTTTCTTAGTTCTAGGATTATGAACATCCTAAGATGGTATTGTGGGAAGATCTGATTCTTTTTAATATATAAAAAATTAGACTCACTTTCTTCTAATATAATATAGTTTGGATTTTCAGATTGAACAATCAATGTTTGAGAGAGATTATTTTGTGAGTTTTCATTTTGAAGAAAGTCTTGAAAATTAGTACTCGATTTTTTTTTTGTCCCTCCTCCCTTGAAGATGAAATGAAAAAAGGGTTGTAACTCAGAAAAAGGTAACATCCATGAAAAAAAAATATTTTTTTTAGAAGTATGATCAAAACATTTATACCCCCTTTGGGTGGGAGCATAACCAACAAACACACATTTTATGGTTCTGGGTTCAAGCTTTCATTGATTATGACTATGAATGTAAACAAATGCAATATACCGAAATATCTTTATATGTAAAGAAGATGAAAACTGATTTTTGGGGTAAATTTTATAAATAATATCATGGGTATCAAAGTTCTAAATTTTATTGGATATTCTATTAGTAAGAAATGCAACAGTAAGAATGACTTCACTCCAAAGATATTTTGGCACCTAATTGATAAATAACAATGCTCGAGCTCCTTCTAATAACTGTTTATTTTTTCTTTCAGCTACACTATTTTGTTGTGGGGTGTCGAAATAAAAGTTTTGATGAACTATTCATTTTCACAAAAAAAATTGTCCCAAAATAATTTTGAATTACTTTTGACCATTATCACTCTGTAATATTTGAATAATTTTTTGAAATTGCATCACCATAGTGTAAAATTTTTTTAAAATTATTTTCATTTTAGATTAGTTTTTCTATAAATACACTTCAGTTAATCTTATGCGATCATAAAAAAAAGGTAACAAACTATTTTTTTCAAGATATGTAAGATAGGATCCCAAATATAACTATGAATCAGGGTAAAATATATAGTTGGTTTATGAATTTGGGAAGGAAAATACACGATGATGTTTGACAATCTATCATACATCACATTTGAAACATGACAAATTTTATTTTGAAATAAATGGGAAACAAGAATTTAGATACTAGAAACTAGGATGACCTAATCTATAAATTCGTAACATAATTTCATTGTCTTTGGAGAGGGAAATCATAATTTATAACTAATACTTTGATATTGTTTATTCACATCAAGTCCACCGCTAAAATAATAGAATTCATCATTTTCCTTAGCATTGCTAATCATCCTTCCAATGGTCAATTCTGGAAAGAAGAGTAGAAATTAGCTTGACATTGATAATTAGAAGTAATTTTACTAATGGATAATAGATTAAAAGACAATTTGGGAACATGAAGCATATCACAGAGTTAACAACGAGGTGAGTTTGACAGTTTCTATCCCGATAGTTATTGAGAGGAAACTATCAACAATTTTGTCTCTCTTATTGCTTGCACAAGATCTATAAGATGAGAATAATATAGAACTAGTCATATGATTAGTTGCGTCAAAATCAATTTTCCACGAATGAATAAACTTATGGTTAACACCTAATATTACAATGGCTAGAGAGTTACCCTTCTTCACTGAAGAGTAAGACGGACTCAGTGATAATTTGGAGATTGAAACAACTTGTGTAGGTGCTCTAATTGCTCTGTGGTTAAAGATATTGTATTTGAGTTGGTAGAGACCTTCATGTTTAGATTTTGGTCTCCAATTTGCAGGTTTAACATGAATCCTCCAACAGGTCTTCTTCATATGCCATGTTTTTTGTAATGCTCGTATCACAATAGAACTAGTATAAATTGTAGGACTTTTTTGGGCACTGATCATCCCCGACTTGTATGACATAATCAGAAGAGAGAAGAAGATGAGTTTAAAATCTGAATTTATTTCAATCGCAAGTTATTTCAGTGTTTAATGTTTAGTAGAGGCATTGATGGCTCCTGCTGAGAAGAAGCTGCAGGGGATGAAATAGATTGAGTATTTGATGGACCTACTTTTGATTCAGTTTCATTCTCCAGTTCACGACACTCGAGAATGGAAGCCTTCTCTGTGAAAAGAAGTTTTCCTCTTTTCCTCAAATTACAAATTCCCATGATGCCGAGAAGGAAACCAACAAGAAACTTGTCAATGAGAAGCTCGCCATCAAAAAACAAAAAATGACAGAAGAGAAAGAAAAGAAAGCAGAGGTGGTGGAGAAAGTCCTTGCCGAAAAGAAGCATTGCATTGAAAAGCGACCTCTAGCGTCAAAGGAATGAGAAAAGAAAGAACTGAAATCCACAATGCTGTGGTAGGTCTAGAGCCCTAGACGACGGAATCATGAGGAAGCCGCAATCTAGTAGTTGCCTTCCTAGCTTAGCTCTAATCGCGACTATGTCGTGTTGGGTCTCCAAATGACACGATTGTGTCATTGCATTGCCAGCCACAATCCAGTCATTGCCTTCCCAATTAGCTATAATTGAGATTGTATCGCGAAGAGTCAATCACGAATAACAGAAGCAATAGACATCTCGACGGGATTAGGTCACCATTTTGAAGGGTATGATGTTCTCTGATACCATATAAAAAAAGTGGAAAGATAATAATTCTTCTTCAATTTCTTAAGGCTAGGTTACAAGATAAATAATAGGGCAGACCACTACATTAGGAACGCCTCAAAATCCTCATCCTAGAGAAAGAAAATAAAAAATACCAATAATGGCTAATTATAAAAGTAGAAAATTATAAAAATAGAAGATATCAAAGGGGAAACTTCCTAAAATTTCAACACACACAAACTAAGAGTTTAGACGCAGGAGAAAATAAAATGAAAGTGAAGATATATGATAAAATGGAGAGCGGAGAAAATGATACAAACAGTAGAAGGAGAATATCAAGAGGAAGAATATGAGACCAAATGAAGAAAGATTTAGTGAAGAGAATTGATGTAACATTTGTGAAAAATTCATCATCTTAAAGGCAATAACAATGAAATAATTAATTTTCCTCAAGTAAAATTATTCTAATGTCTCTCCTCCGAAACTGCAACCCTTTCACCATATCTTTTAAAGTTGGTGGGGTGTGTATGGAAAGTGGTATTTCATCTAATTTGTTAATGAATATGTGGCTTAGTGGTTGGAGAAGGTTATTTTTGTATGATCATGAGTTAGAGCCGTAAATGTTATGGTTTGTCACTCAACATTTAAAAAAAAAAAAACAAGAAAAAGAAAAACTATTTGGTAGAAGAGAGAATTTGCCTTTTCCTTGAATGAGGAGGAAACTTTAATTTTATTTTACATCCTAATGTGCTTTTATTTACATATTGTGTGAAGGATTACTTAAGCCTTTCAATCAAGGAATTATTCAAGAGGTAAATTTTTTAAAAGCAAGGAGTTGTTCATATAAAGTAGCTTAAATGTTTCTATTTAGATAATCCAGTGAAGAACTAACCAAGGAGTGATATAAGGAGGAAGAATGATAACCTTTATATCCTCTCCTCTCTTAGATTTATTGGTATTTTTGGAGCTTGGATATGATAGAGTAACTCTTCTATAAATCTATTTCAAGAAATTGTTTCTTGTTCGCAAGAATCTTTTGCAATGAAATTTGGAAATCAATTTGATATCTACCAATAGTTAATTTCTAATATGATGGTGGTATGAAATTAGGGACTAGGAAATCCAAGCTTTTATGCTTGAGTTTTTCCTCAAATTGATTTCACTTACGAATTATTGTTGATTAGGTTTTATAATGAAAGGATTTATGTTGAGTTAACCCTTGTTAACTTCAAATTATGCTGTCAAAAATTTTGGTTTGATAAATAATTAGGGCCTCAATATAAAACCTGATTATTTATGCATTAATATTGGAGTTTCATGCAATTTAGTTTCTGCAGCTCAATGAATAACTATGTAAGAGCTAACAAGAACATGGAACCATCATAATAAACTAGAATAATCTTACTTAAAAATAATGAAATTTTTAACCTAATTTCTGCTATGAAGATTTTGAATTCTTCACCCCGGCTTTGCCTTTGATATTTTTGATATTTGACCTCTTCTTCTTCTCTTAATTTTTCCTTTTATTTTTCACTTCTTTTCCCTCTTTTTTATTCTCTCTCTTCTCATTCAATAGAGGTTATTTGGGTTCTATTCCGATGCTTTGACTCTTTACTTGATTATAAAGCTTTTTACATTTTAATGCGGCTAGGCTGGCTAACCCAAATGTTGTGAATGTACTTTTCTTAACTCATGGGTTGGAATAGAGTTAGCTTGTCGCCATTTGTGAATTGCTTTCTGGTTCATGTGTATAATATTTAATGTATCTTCTGATGTAGACTTTGATGGAATTGCCCAAATGAGTGTAACTGATTTGATGTTGCCACAACTCCAACATTGGTGTACGTGACTCACACAACCTCCCACCATGCATATTGAATTACGCTAATAATGATCAATGCAATTGGGCTTAGTGTTCAGTAAATCAGGGCAATTGATGTTTTTTTCTTTCCCATTATCTTGGTAACTTTAATGACTACTTTTTTTTTCACCACTGCTTCCTAAAATCACTTGTGTCCCTTCTAACATGTTCCATTCTAGTCTCTTTACTCTATACTCGAATCCTTATCATTGCATCTTCAATGCATTTCACAACATTTCTTTTTTGATATCTTCACTAAGAAAAGATGGTCTTTTTCTTATGAGTTGCTGTTCAACTCGTCATTTCTATAAACTTCCCTCATCTTTCCTATGATTTTGTTGTTTGGCTCTTTCTCTTAACAAATGACTGGAGTGTAGTCGAGTAGGCAAATGAGAATATGGTTGATGTAATTGTATAAGTATGGTTGGAGCTTATTTGTCCACTAGGCACCATGAAGGTACGTGACACATTGATTTTCATGTTCTTTGCCAATACAAACGAGTGAACCTTTTGGAAAGAAGTAATAACTTTGACATTTATGCAGAAGGCACCATGAAATTTGAATGATAAGGTTGAATTGGTTGAAAATTTTTAAGAGGGGGGAATAATAATTTCCATCTCTCGTGATTTGTGATATATAATCAAGTTATACCTTTGTATTTGACTATGTAATTTAGTTGCGTAACGAGGAAGAAAATTTACCAAAAAGTTGGGTGGCGAATTTGGACCATTAGTTTCAAATCAATAATTTCCACTATTGACATGAGTTTATGCTAGAATAATTAATAGAGAAGTATATTAATTGAAGTAGAGAATCTTATATATATATATATATATATATATAAATTTTTATTTTTATATCTTTTTTTTGCATTGTGATCTCCTTGCTCACTTTCGACGTCTCTTCGGGTCGCCGACAACTGCACGGCGACATTTTCCTCCGTCGTCTTCGCATCGCATCGGGACGACGCTCCAGAGCGTCTTCGTGACGACGTCTCCGCCTCCAGAGCGTCTTCGGGACGACGTCTCTGCTCGCCGACGGGTAAGAGGTCTCTCTCTCTCTCTCTCGCTCGCGTCCATGACACGCAGCTACGCTGCCGCCGTTACGGCTGGCAACACTAGTCCAACGCGGCATTCCTGCGTCTTTCCGCGGGAGTTCCATGATGCCCTCGAACTTGGGAATGGAAATTACAAATTCATTTGCAAGTTAGGCAGTAAGAATGGCAAACCTACACTTTTTCTCACAGGAGGAAGACACAAATATTCTCGCCTGTTCGTGCTGTCTGATTTTGATGGGAAAATTCCTGTACGGAAGTCCAAAAATGGACACTATACACCATTTTTTCGACACTTTGAAGCTTGCGGGGCCCTGGAAAGTTGGCTCCTTGATGGTAGACATGTTCTGATTCATCTCACAATTGATACGGACTATACTTCTGTTTTCTCCCGCAAAATGATAAAAATTGATGACGAATCATGAAGGTTCTCGAATGGATAGTTGATTTTGATCCAAAGGCAGAATCTCCTATTTTACCAGTATGGGTCACGTTCCCTGGGCTTAAATAGCACCACTTCAACTACGGAATTCTCTTCTCACTTGCCAATGGGTTTGGAAAACCGTTACAGGTGGATAAACCGACCTTAGAAAACACTCGTCTATCGGATGCTTGCTTCCTGGTTGAACGTGATGTTACACAGCCGTATCCTGATGAGGTTTGGATTGGATCTGGGCATACAAGGTATTGGCAACCAGTGGAGATGGGTCCTCACCCTCCTTATTTTTCGCATTGTTCAATGTTTGACCATAGTCTTACTGCTTGTTATAGGCTACACCCAAATTTAAAGCCGCAAGCACCCTTGGTGGGAAACACTATCGGTTTGGCCTCCCACCCCTACCTCCTGCTGATAACTAACCAACACTTATTTTCTCTGACGGTGAGGTGGCCACTCTTGCTGATAGCTGCAAATTTACATTGGTCAGCAAGTTTCAGTTTGGACATTCAAAGTAGGAGCTCTTTCGAAAGGTATTTGAAGGCTTTAAATTGGCAAGAAAGTGGAAGTAGAGCTGTTTGATGGCAGACGTGTTATATTCAACTCACAAAGGAAGAAGATTACTTAAGGATCTTTTCCAAGAAATACATAAGAACAGAAGGAAAATATATGAAATTGCTATAGTGTTGCACTAAATTTGACCCAACTTAGGAGAACCCCCAAAGGTTTACTATTTGGTTTAAACTTTCAGGGCTAAAATTACACCTTTACAATCTCCAAGTGCTCTTCTTAATTGGTACAGTCCTGGGCAGGTGATGCAAATCCAGAGAAACTATGGAGGAGGATTTGGAAACCGAGACAAATCAGGAAGGGCAATAAATCCTAATTTCAAATTCAAAAATCAAATTTAAATTTTGAATTAGGAAGCTCAATTAAAGGCTCCCGTTTTAGAAGTTAATTAAAGTTTTTCTATTTCAGGTTATGTTTTCCTTTATGATTATGTGTTTATTTGCTTTCCTAGAAGTAATTTTATAGTTTATTACCTTCCCAACTGAGATGAGAGGTTTGTAATATGTTTCTATTATTTAAATGGAGCAAGAAAGAAGATGGAGGCATTGACTATTGCTACTATTTCATGAGTACTTCTGAATTCTGTTGGCGAGTTTCCAACAGCGCAGAGGGATTTTGCTTTGCCCTTTTTTGAGTCCAATGAGATATTGAATTTAAGGGTAGGCATCAATTTGGTATCAGAGCAGATTGAAGTTCCTTCATTACGAAGTCTTCATCTCATGCCCGTAACCCGCGGTGGTAGCTTATATGCCATGACGAACAACTCGCACCCAAACGACCAAAACCCCATCAATCATCACACAAAAATCAACCCCAGCTACAACACCAAATCCACCAACTCACCACCACTTTAGAGCGATTCACTCATCGGCTTGATGTTATGGAGGAACGCTATGCGCAAACGGAGTATGGCCCTAGTAATCAACGAGGGAAAGAAGCAGCTCGTGGGAGAAAAAGGGACGACAGCGACGGACACGCGGAGGACGTAGAGGACGATGATGAATCTCAGGAGCAGTCCGGCGCCACGGGCGGAGTTTCCGCCGAGTGCAAGTCGAACGTAGTCTAGATTGTCAACCTCTAGACGAACTCACTGAGAATGAAGATTGATGTGCTAGATTTTTACGGGAAGCTGGAACCCAACGCGTTCGAGGATTGGTTAACAGCAATCGAGGATTATTTCGTTTGGTGTTCCGTCTCAGAGGATAGGAGGGTTCGGTACGTCCAAATGAAATTGAAGGGGCATGCGCGAGCATGGTGGGGAAGTGTGGAAGAATAGTTACGACGTCCAACGGTCTCCAATTGGGAAGAAACGAAGGAGAGACTCAAGGAAAAATATGTGCCCATTGATTACGAGCAAATGATGTTCGAGGAAATGTTGCAGCTCAGGCAGAGGCCGATGAGTGTGGATCAATTCACGGATTGCTTCCACGAGTTGACTGTCCGCAGCAAAATCGTTGAATCCGAACAACAAACTTTGGCTCGATACCGCACCGGCTTGCGGAGTGAGCTACGTATAGAGATGTGGACTGCTCGCTTAATCAATGTCGAGGAGGCGTACCAGTTGGCTCTCCGTATTGAGAAACAAACAGGTCCTACGACGATGAGGAAAGCGACGACAATAGACGCGAGACAAGAACATGTTACTCCAACTCCTTCCCAAAGAGCATCAGCTCCGAAATATCACATCAGAGTTGCGGAAAGTGGAGACTTAAAGGGAAAACGAAGGTTACCAGCGATGGACCCCAGTGTTATAAGTGTAGAGGCTTCAGACAATATGCCATCGTGTGCCCAACAAGAGACAAGAAATTAGCCTTTATCTGCGAGAAGGAGCTACTGGGGTGGAGGTGGGCGAAGACACGGAGGAGCATCCCGATTAGGATATTCACAATGAAGAAGAACATTTGAGCGCGTCGGAGTTACCCAGCTGCGTAGTCCAGAGAGTATTGACGGAATAAAAAAAAGAACTCCAGACAAACCCCGAGTGGCAGCGCACCAATATTTTTCATACACGAATGGAGCATAACGGTCGGGCGTTGAACGTAATTATTGACAATGAGAGTGCCATGAATGTGATTTCTGAAACCGCCGTAGAACGGCTGAAATTAAAGACAGAAAAGCACCCCGCTCCCTATCGGATTAGTTGAGTTAATGAAATTAATTCCGTCCTTGTGAAGCGACACTGTTTGTTTAACTTCTCGCTAGGGAAAACATACACAGATGAAGCATGGTGTGATGTAATTTCTATGACTGTTTGCTACCTGTTATTGGGGCGACCCTGGCTCTTCGATTGGAAAGTTATTTATGACGGGTATGCTAACACTTACTCCTTTGATTTTGAAGGTAAAAAGTTTGTTTTAGATCCCTTACAGGTTACGAAATTTGAGGCAAAGAAGGAAGCGTGTCTAGTTCTGGCGATGCACCCATTCACTCGCGCTATGGATGACCATCAAATGGTGCTTATGATAGTCAAACTTGAGGCGACGCAAGGGGACGATCACGTTCCACCGGAGCTCTCAGCATTGCTGGAAGGATTCCAGGATATCATGCCAGATGAAACGCCGAATCAACTCCCTCCCCTTTGGGAAGTCCAACATGCTATTGAATTGATTTCCCGTTCAACTTTGCCCAAACATTCCACACTGAGTCCAACAGAAAACGAAGAGCTTAGCCGACAAATTCAGCACTTGCTATACAAGGGGTTTATTTGAGAAAACCTTAGTCCCTGTGTTGTTCCTGTTTTGTTGACACCAAAGAAGGATGGTAGTTGGAGGATGTGTGTAGATAGCCGCGCAATCAACAAAATAACCGTGAACTACCGATTTCCCATCCCACGCCTCGACGACCTGTTAGACTCGCTAAGTGGCTCTTCTATTTTCACCAAGTTAGATCTCCGGAGTGGCTATCACCAAATTCGGATATGACAAGGGGATGAATGGAAGACGACCTTCATGTCAAAAGATAGGTTGTTTGAGTGGTTAGTTATGCCTTTCGGATTAACGAAAGCTCCCAGCACGTTCATGCGGGTCATGACGCAAATCTTCAAACCTTTTTTGGGTAAATTTGTTGTAGCATTAAGCATAAGTCAGGGGCCGAGAACAAGGTGGCAGACGCCTTGAGCAGAAGGCCTCATGTGTTACATTTATCTACCATCAATACTACAGAATTCGATAGTCTCAAAATCGAGTATGCCGATGATGAAGATTTCAACAAGGTATGGAATGATCTCAAGCATAATCGGTCATCGGGTAATGACTACATCTTTGCGGGAGGAATTCTTATTCTTCAAGTCCCGCCTCTGCATTCCGCGCGGGTCAATGCGAGAGTTCCTAATTTCCAAACTCCATGTTGGGGGTTTGGTGGGGCATTTCGGGTATATGATAAAACCTATGCTATTGTGGCTGATTGTTTCTATTGGCCTCGACTAAGGAGAGATGTGAACACCGTGGTTGACCGGTGTCGAGTTTGCCAACTCAAGAAAGAGACCAAGCAGCAGCCGGGACTCTACACACCACTTCCCATTCCGGACAAACCATGACAACACGTATGGACTTTGTTCTTGGGTTGCCTAAGACTCTTCAAAAACACGACTCAATCATGGTGGTGGTAGATCGCTTCTCTAAGATGTCCCATTTTATTCCATGCCACAAAACCTTTGATGCATCCAAAGTTGCAGCAATAGTCATGAAGGAGGTTGTCCGTTTACATGGTGTCCCATCCTCCATAGTGTCCGATAGAGATGTCAAATTTTTAAGCTATTTTTGGAAGTCTCTGTGGGCAAAAATGGAAACCAAGTTGATGATTTCAAGCGCATTTCACCCCCAAATTGATGGCCAAACTGAAGTGACCAACAAGAGTTTAGGGAACTTTCTACGCTGTCTTGTTGCGGATCACGTTACCAGCTGGGATATGATACTTCATCATGCAGTGTTTTTCTTCAATAACTCTGTTAATAGATCAACAGGTTGTGCTCCATTCGAAGTGGTTTATGGGTTTCGACCTAACACTCCACTAGATATCATATCAACTCATTACCATTGCCACCCAGGCCAAGTGAGGCTGCAGTGGATTTTTCTAATTATATGCAAAATATTTACGAAGAATACCAGCGCCTTACGTTCCACACAAATTCCTATGCAGCGTCAACAAACTCAAAACGTAAGGATCATCAATTTAACAACGGGGATCTGGTCCTTGTTCGATTTAGGCCGGGACGTTTTCCTCCGGGGAGTTTTACCAATCTTCATGCCCGCCGAGCAGACCCTTTTAAAGTTATCAAGAAATTAGGAACTAATGCCTATGTTATTGAACTACCCTCCAACTTCGGCATTAGCCCAGTGTTTAACATTGAAGACCTTACTTCATTCAAAGGAGATGACCGTGACTTTTTTGCACTACCAGTTCAGAACGAATCATCAATCATGCGAATGCCAGAAAATACAATACCACGAGATGAGATTGCTGCCATTCTGGACAATCAATTTGTTTCGACTTGCCGGGGAGGATATTTCAAGTTCTTAGTCAAATGGAAAATCATCCAAATTCGGACTCTGTTTGGTTACAAGCATCTGAGCTCCAACGTTCAAATCCACATCTTTTTACTACTTACCGTCAACATAACTTGCTGGAGTCGAGTTTTTCAGGAGCGCGACAATTGATGCAAATCCAGAGGAAATTATGGAGGAGGATTTGGAAACCGAAACAAATCAGGAAGGACAATAAATCCTAATTTCAAATTCAAAAATCAAATTTAAATTTTGAATTAAGAAGCTCAATTAAAGGCTCCCGTTTTAGAAGTTAATTAAAGTTTTTCTTTTTCAGGTTATGTTTTCCTTTATGATTATGTGTTTATTTGCTTTCCTAAAAGTAATTTTATAGTTTATTACCTTCCCAGTTGGGATTGGATGTTTGTAATATGTTTCTATTATTTAAATAGAGCAAGAAAGAAGATGAAGGCATTGACTATTGCTACTACTTCATGAGTACTTTTGAATTTCTTTGGTGAGTTTCCAACAGCGCAGAGGGATTCTATTTTGCCCTCTCTTGAGTCCAATGAGATATTGAACTTAAGGGTAGACATCAGCAGACCTATGAAATTGGATGTTCCAACATTCAATCTCTCAAGACCTTCTCGTGGAAAGAGAGATTACCCTCCCTGAGGTGGAGGAAATTTGGCTAGGGGCTGCCCATAATGGGTATTAGCAGCCCATCATTATGGAACAAAGGCATACTATTGTGAAAACTGTAGAATGTTTAGACATACTCCTGATAAATGTTTCAGGCTCCATCCTGAACTTAAAGCTAATGTCCCTAATCATATAAATGCTGATATAAATAAAAGCCCTATTGTCAATGCCTCTTTTCTGATGTGGAAGGAGAGGATGTGAATCAAAGGCACATATTGGAAGTCCCTAAAACTAGCAACTGCTCTGAACATGAAGAACATTCTAGGGTTTCAGTACCACAACCAGATAGCAGGAATGCTGAGGAAGTTTCCCTGGAATTCCCTAATACCAACAACGTTACACAAGTAGAAGGAAAGGGTGGCAGCACTAGAAACAATCCCAGATAAGAACAATTTGGAAGAAATAGAACCACACTTGAGGAAAAATACAATGCCTCAGAATCATACCCCTGAACTATTGAGAGAACCAGTTGTGGAAGTCATTCCCCAAGAAATTAACTACCAATGACAGCAGATGGAGGATACTGAATCGATTGAAGTTAATGAGGATGTGCTGGCTGTGGGGAGACAATCTTTGGAGGATGATTGAGAAATACATGAGTATAGAAGGAAAAGAAGATGCACTTTAGAACTAAGACACTTAGCAGAAGACAATATCATAGTTGCTGGGGGTTCATCTTATAATAAAAAAGTTTCTTCTCTGTCTAGGCTTACTAGAGCTTGGAAATCCCTACACCATGATTAACATTCTATGCTGGAATGTTAGGGGAATTGCTAACCCTGGTTCCCTTAGCAGATTACTATATTTAAATATGGTTTACAAATTTTGAGTGATTGCTTTACTGGAACCTATGGTTTGCATAAATCAGCAGAAGATTATTAGAAAGCTCCTTCGCTTTAACTTCTTCACTAATCTCAGCATTAAGATTTGTGTATTCTGTAGGAAGGAGATCAACTATAGAATTCTTATAGACAATTATCAATTTTTCCATTTAGAATTCACACTTGATCAGCTCAAAGGCTGTGCAACATTCATATATGCAGGGTGCAACAAATCTGAGAAAGCAGATCTGTGAGGAAATTTGATTCATCTTAGTAAGAATATCCAAGGTAGCTGGATAATTGGAGGAGATTTTAATAGCATTGCAAATCCTACTGAAAAAATGGGAGGTAGATTAACTGATCTTAACAGCATGTTGAACTTCTCAAACAACATTAATGCCGCTGGCTTTTTTTGGCTTGGGATTTTAAGGCTCCCCATTCACATGGAAAAGAGGGAAGATATTTGGAAGACTTGACAGATTCTTGGCAAACAAGCATTGGTTGGAACACCTCACTCATATGTTAAACACCTACCCAAGGCTGGTTCAGATCACAATCCTCTACTGCTCACAATCATTATGGTGGAGAAAACATCCAAGCCCCGCTTCGGATACTATAATGTATGGTCGGAACATCAATATTTCATGGAAGTGGTTACAAGAACATGACTTGCCTGAACCCTATGCAGAAAATGCAGATCCTCTATATAGGTTATGGAAACTTCAAAATAAATTGGCGAGGTCTGTTGAAGAAATGCAACTGGGATACGTTTGGGAATGTCCACCAAATTGTTACTCAAGCTGAACAAAATGTGACAAGGTTAGAGGAAGAAATAATCAGTGAAAGTGATGAGGAGATGGAGCTCCCGGAGGCAAACAACCTGTTGCTTGAAGGTTATCAATCTTGAAGAGAAATTCTTACAACAGAAGGCAGCTATCACCAAAATGTTATATGATGATAGAAACTAAGTACTATCATGCAGTAATCAAATACAGAAGGAAGTTCAATACAACCTTAAAAATAAAGTTAAATGCAATCTTAAAAATCAAGAACCTTCAATGTATATAGATAACAGAACCCCCACAAATCGCTAAAAGTGCCTTGGATTTCCTTGAAAATTTGCTGGCATACACTCCCTAAAATCATCACGAAGTGTCTCAGTCCTTATTTGAAGAGGGAAGAGATATGACCAACAATATCATCCTAACACGTACTAGATGAAATGGAGATCCAAATGCACTGGAAACCATTGATAGCAACAAAGCTGAGAGCTACGATGGTTACATAGGCGATATTTATAAAAAAAGCATAGGAGGTGATAAAAAAGGATGTGGTAGTTGTTGTTCAAAGCTTTTTCCTTGGAGCTGACTTGCCTGGATATTTCACAACCACAACTATGGTTTTAATCCCAAAGGAATAAATAAAGGATACGTGGTGTGACTTCAGATCAATTAGTCTCGCAAACACTGTTACTAAGATTATTAGTAAAATTTTGGTGGGCAGACTACAACAGCACATGACTAAATTCATCTCCTCAAACCATTCAGCTTTCGTACGAGGAGATGTATAATTGACAATATTTTGTTGGCACAGGAGACGTTGTTGGACATTGATAAGCCTTGCAGGGTAACAATATAATCCTAAAGTTGTATCTAAAGAAGGCATATGATACAATCAATTGGGATTTCATACTAACGATATTGGAAGCTAG